>LPNX010976639.1:91347-161411 GCA_001517045.1 Pseudotsuga menziesii | reverse complement strand
AACCTAAACATTTTCTTTGAAAACTAGTTTTACAAGTGTTGATCATTGTGTCTTTGACCTAAGTGGAGTTGGATTGTTAATGACAACCTTTGACAGTGTTGAAAGTGATTATTTGCTTGATATTTGTTTGATTTGTTGACTTGATTTGAGTAGAGTGGAAAATCCTTTTGTGTCTAAGAGTTTATGATATTGATTGAGTTTGACATAGTTGGTTAAGTCTTTTATCTTATTGGTTGAGGTTATTTGGTTGAAGTATATCATGTTTAACTGTCAAGTATTCCTTGACTGTGATTGAGGTTGGTTATGGTGTCATTGAGTTGAGTGTGTTTGGAAAAAGTTTGGTTGACAGTATGTGAAGTCTCTTGGTTGCTCAAATGTGTCTTTTACTTGATGAACTAGGCCAAGTAAGAAGGGTTGGTTGACTATCAAAGCACTTGATTAGGTTAACACAAATATATGATTGATTTGGCACAGCTACACAAGCATCTTGGTACAATTGAGAAAGATTGGCACAAGTTGCCTTATGTGCAGTTGGTTTGACTTAGATTGGATGAGTTGTATGATTAGTTGGTTTGACCCAGGTGGACTGAGTTTGGTGTGCAGACTCAGATTGACTAAGTTGGTTGATGTGAGAAACAGATTGATTGGTACAGGTTGATTGTACATGTTGATGAGTATTGTGATACGGTGGACAATGATCGGTTAATGAGTAGTGATCAGATAATGAGCAGTGGCTAGTAGTAGTAGTTGCTCTGCAGTGTGGTACAGGTTATGCAGTGTGGTACAGATTGTGCAATGTAGCACAAGTGTTGATTAACAGGTCCGCAGGATCAGTGCGGTTGTGGTTCAGTTGTTTTTATCTTCATATCAGGGTGGCAGGACGGGGCAAGCAAAGGAGGTCGTAGCCTCCTTCCAGTTGAATTCGGAAAACTAGGGAGTGGCAACTTCCTTCAGGTCGTAACCTGTAAATCAGGGGATCGTAGCCTCCTTCCAGTTGAAGCTGGAAAATTAAAGTCTTTGTAATAAGGGGGTTGTTGCTTCCTTCCAGTTATTTCTGGAAAACTATTTTAAAAAGGCTTCCGTGGTTTTCCCCCCAGGACTTGGGTTTCCACGTAAAAATATTGTGCACTGTGTTGCTATGCTTTCTATGTGATGATGATGATATGATGATGATAACAATGCTGATGATGATATAATGATAATGTGATAATGCATAATATTGAATAAGTTGTTGATTATAAAAGTTGAAAAAGTAATAAAGACTACACACACAAATTCACCCCCCTCTCTCTGTGTTCCTGGTGTATCCAACAATTGGTATCAGAGCGGGTCCTTCATAGAAAGCCTTATCAGCTTGAAGGAGATCTTTAACACACCATGGGGTTCTCGGTGAATGGAGTACCATTGTCATGTGAGTCAAATTATTACTTGATCTGGAAAATGAGAATGCAGGCTTATCTTGAGGCAATTGGTGTATGGAAGTCAGTTGTTACTGGATATACAGCTCCAAAGAAAATGAAAACATCAGCTCAGAAAGAAGCAAAGAAAAATAATTCTATGGCTATGGAAGCCATCCTTGAAGGCCTAGCAGATATCCAAAAGAAGAAGATAGGGAAGTGCATCTCAGCGAGGGAACTATGGCTCAAATTAGAGCAATACTACTCCAATAAAGAAGAGGAAGTAGAGGTTATGGAATTAATGATTGAAGATCTAACAGATCTCTAAAAAGAGAAAATAGGAAAGTGCAACTCAACTGAAGAATTGTCGTTCAAAATAAATCAGCTAAATGAAGAACAAGAAGCAGAAGACGAGTCAGTACAAGATCAAGGTAAGTATGAAGGTATGTTCCCTGAACACTCTGTTTGTAATTCTTTTAAAGATATATGTTTATCAGGTATAGAAAATAAGAACTATTCTGAATTAATTGAATGCAACACTTCAGATTATGATGAAAATACTTGCTCTCCGATGAGTAATAGAAATTTAGCTGATATTATGATAGACAATTAAATTACTAAGGTTTCGCAAGAAGTGAAAAATCTATGAACAGAAACAGGGATTGAAAGAGAAATTGGACAAAGTCGAGAATAAGAATCAAGAAGAATCTGAAAAGGCCACACAGACCATAATTAATTTGAAACTCCAAATTGACGAAGCTACTAGAATCAAAGAAGCCATATCCAAATCTTTGAAAGACAAACTTGAGAAGTCAGCTACAGAAATTGAAAAGCACTCAAAAGAAATTGTCAAGCTCAAAAGACTACTAGAAGATAAGGAAAAAGAATTGATCTGCAAGCTACAAGACAAAAACAATGAGATAAGTTCCTATAAGGCTAAAGAAATATTGGAAGAGAAGTTATGAAGAAAACAAGAACTTGAAATCAAATCCTTGAAGGTAGAGTTACGGAAGGTATGTCTGACAAACTTTGAATTTAAAAAGGACCTCTCAGAACTGAGAAAGGAGAATCATATACTACAAGGTCAACTGCAAAAATTCCATGACGATGATCAAAATTCAAAAGGAAAGATGGAGGACAATATCTTTGCTCTCAACAAACAGGTAGAAGAATTCAAGAAGATAGAAGAAGATCTAACAAGACAACTCCAAGAAAAGATAGAAATTTGTCAAAAGCAAGAATTGAAGATCCTCTCCTTAAGGGAAGACCTGGACAAAACAACTACTCAGTTAAAGACAAATTCGAAGATCGAGAAGAACATTGAAGAAAGTAAAATCTCTATAGTAAAAGAAGAAAATGCTAACAATAATACATGTATTCTTAGAAGATCCCATGATCAGCAAGAATCAAGAGAAGTTACTGCTCAGAGATATCCTATAAGGTTCCATGGTCACTGCTACAAGTGTTACAACTATGGTCACAAAGCCATTCATTGCAGAGCTCATGACAGAATCACTCCAAAATGAAATAAAAGTACATTTTCGATTCAGTGTTACAATTGTTATCATTATGGTCATTTCGCAAAACATTGCAGGGTGCAGGGACAGGTTAAAGTTTGGAGAAGAAAGAAAGTTCAATCAAATGACATGAACAACCATCATCCTACCAAAGTATGGAGAATAAAGTTAGTAGATCAAAATAGAAATGTTGAAAATCTTGGGAAAGACCCAATGCCATTTTGAAGACTATTGACTAGTGATATGAAGTGTACAAAGAATGTGTAAAAGGAGATATGTACCTGATTATCAGATTTGAGTATCGTATAGTTGTTGGTTCCAGAAGTATCTATGTGACAAAATACAAGTCCATCAAATAAGCATCAATGATAAGGGAAGAAGTAGTGGCAAAAGAAGTTTTTGTTGTCATTAATCCAAAGAGGAAGAAAAGTTGAAAAGGAAGAGAAGTTGATGACAGGGGGAGCATGGCCTAAGGGGGAGCATTCCCTAAGGGGGAACAGTATGGTCAAAGAAAAGTCCCTTTGCCATTGATGCCAAAGGGGGAGAGAAGTTTTATTGACAGGGGAGCTTGTTCTGAAGAGGAGTTATGGTGTTGTCATCAATGACAAAGGGGGAGATTGTTGAATAATTTTTCATTGATGCCAACAGTGTATGGTCATTGATGCCAACTATTGAGTCCTTGGTGCCCCTTGTGGAGCCCCTAAGGGTTAGTGTCTAGTTTGTGGTTGTTTTGTGCAAGAGGAGCCCTTTTGACCTTGTCCAAGCCCAAGCTTGAAGCCCTTGGAGGCCTTGGAACAATGACAAAAGCCCTGGTTACCCATTGACTTGCTCAAGTGCCCCTAAGTTGTATCTTGGTCCCATTTGAGTCCATTGTCGAGTTCCTTACTCATGGTTGATATTTGGTTACTAGTCTTTGTGCTGCTTGTTATGCTTGTACTTGTCTTAGTCTCTTGATTGGTTGTTGGATGGATGATGTGGCTCAAGTGTGTAAAGTATTTGATGTGTTGATGGTGAATCCCGTTGCTTGCATTGGATGGTCTTGAGGTTGTTAAGTTCTTGTGACGTCCTTGAGTCCACAATCTTAGATCTTGGTGTCACACAGAGTGTGAGATAAAAGCATTAGTAACTCTCTTGGTTTATGATGATATACTTTGAATGGAATTAAAAGACCACAGGGGCACTTGAAGAAGGCTAAAAGCAAAAGTCAAAAATACATAAGAACTTTTGGAGCACAGGTTAAAGTCAAAAATACATAAAAGACCTTTTGAGGCTAAAGGTAAAAGTGAAAATTAGAAAAGAATAAAATAATATTATTTTGTTCTTTCTAATTTTGGTCCACTTGCAGGTGACTCAAGGATATAAAAGAAGATCAAGCCAATTCATTATTACACACACTTGCTCTCACAGGTACAGCTACTATTCTGAAGATCTCACAAGTTGAAGAAGAAAAGTTCCTAATTGTGCCCTAGCATGGATGAGTCTAGTTAGGGCATCATCATCATCCATTGAAGGCAAAACTCTCAGCTAGAGTTTCTTCTATTTTTTTGTCTTAAGGGTTTCTTCATCAAACCCTCAGCAACAAGCTTCTCAGGAAGCCTTATCCTCCTTCAGGCAGCTTCATCTTCTCACCGGGCAGTTCTACCACCTCCATGGGCAGCCTCACTCTCTTTCACGGGCTGCCCATTTTTTCTGTCGGCAGCATAGAGGGTTTAACCCTCTTTCTCTTCACTGCGGGCAGGCCACTAGAGGGCACTGCCCTCTCAGCACCCTCGGGCAAGCTGCTACAAGCATACCCGTGAGGATTTGGCTCACGGCCAACCCTCGAGCAGCCAAAGGGCAAGCCCATGAGGGTTTTCGTAGCCCAACAGACCCTCTGGGCAGACCCGTGAGGGTTCTGTAGCAGCCCATAGAGCTCTCGGGCCTGTGTAAGGCCTTTGGGCCAGGGCTATTAGCTCTCCGGCAGCAGTGCAGCTACCACACAGGGCAGTCGGGCAACCAACCAAAACAGATCTGGACAGACAGACAGACGGGCAGCAGTCCGGGTAGCGGCAGGGGCAGTTCAGGCAGCACAGAAGTACGGTCGGGCAGAGAGTCAGGAATCCAGAGAGCCAAAGGACAAATCTAGGCATTTCGGGAAGCCTAGAATTTTTGGCCAAGAGAGAGAAAAGCCCTAATTTCTGAAAAAACTTGAATTGGGATATTTCTATGTAATTTTGAAATTTGATCTTCTGTCATTATGGAAAACCCTATTGGGGTTTGTGTAACTTTTTGAATAATTTCAGTCATCTCATTTGTGAAATGAGCTAATAATGCTTTTTGGGGATTTTATCCTTTAAAGGTTTCCCTAGTGAAAACTCTTGTGTCCATTGTGTTGATGTGATGAATGTTATTTTACTGCACTTCTCATTTGTTTAAAGTTGGTCTGCAAATTTTTTAAAGTATTCATGCTAATGCTAAAATTCAACATGGTATCAGAGCTTAGCATGTGAAAACACAGTAAAGGGACACTGTTGTTGTTTTCCTAGACTTTGGGATAAGATTTGCAGACTTAACATTTGACTAAGTTACAGAGATGGCTATCAATGTTTTCATACCAAAAGAGAAGCTCTATGGTTCAGCCAACTACAACTCTTGGAAGGCCAAGTTAACATCCATTCTAGAAGAGAACGACTTGATGTTGGCTGTTTTTAATGTCATTGAACAGCCAACATCAAATGCTGGCAGGCTTGCTTACAATAGGAAGCAAGGTAAGGCTAGAAGGATCATCTATGATTCTGTCAAAGAGACGATGATGCCCAACATCACAGCTTTGAAGACTGCTAAAGAATGCTTTGATACTTTAGCAAACCTATATGAGAAGAAGGCCCCCAGTCAGAAGAGATTCTTGACGAAAAGACTACGAACTTTGAAGTTGAACAAGGATTAAGGGGTCGATTCTTTCTTCACAAAGATTGCACATGTAAGAGATCAACTCATTGTTATCGGTATTACTGTTGATGATGATGATCGTGTGCAAACTGTGGTTGATGGTCTCCCAAGCTTTTGGGAAACCTTCATGGCATCTGTCAGTGGACGTGAGAATCAACCAACCTTTGAAAGGATTTGGCATGATTGTATAGAAGAAGAGGGAAGGACCTCAGGAAAGGTAACCAAGGAAGACAACCTTGCACTTGCAGCAAAGACAAAGAAGTTCAAGAAGCCTTTCCCTCAGCAAAAGAAGGGAAAGAAACCTCAGGGTAAGTTTTCTGACATGTCAAAAGTGGAATGCTATAATTGTCATAAGTTTGGACATTTTGCCAAGGATTGCAGGCAAGCCAAGAAGAAACCTAAGCAAAGGTTTCAAGCATCTGCTACAAAAGTAGAGGTAAAAGAAGATGAAGAGCCAAAGAAGAAGAAGAAAACCAACGTTAACAAAACTGAAAAACCTAGAAGAGAGTACTACTTGATTTCTTTCCTCACTGGTTCTTTCATAGATTGTGCCACTTCTTGGTTGGTGGATAGTGGTGCCTCCAGGCACATGACAGGTAACCGTGGAGCTCTCACCAATTACAGAAAGAAAATTTCACCACTCAGGTAGAACTTGGAGATGACTCCACTTACAAGATTGAAGTAGTTGCTCAACTTCACTTCAATTTTACTCAGGTACGGTTCTTCATATTGATGATATTCTTTATGTTCCTAGTTTAAAGAATAATCTTTTATATGTTGTTGGTTTAGAAGACAAAGGTTACAGAGTCCTCTTCATGGACAAGAATACCTTTTTATGGGCAAAGGACACAGATCTAAACTCAGCATTACAGATTGGGATTCGAGAGGGAGGCCTTTACAAGGCTTCCGAAGATTCCACTCATGCTTTGGTACATCGCACAGTTGATCCATGTGAACTTTGTCATAGAAGGTTTGGACACCTTCACTAAATGGCTCCCCCAGGATTGCAAAAGATGGTTACAGGTATGCCAGAAGTTTCTTCGAATCATGAAGGAATCTACAAAGGATGTACTCTAGGTAAGAACACTAAGAAATCCTTTCTGAGAAGCAAAAATAGATCTAAAGGCATTTTGGATTTGATTCATTCTGACATTTGTGGGCTGTAATGTTCCTAAAAGTGACATGCATGCAAACCCTAAAAATGGCATGCATGCAAACCCTAAAAATGGTATGCAAACCCTAAAAGTGACATGCATGCAAACCCTAAAAGCTATATAAGAAGGTTAGTTGAACCAAAAGGAATCATTGTTATTATTCATCTTTTTGGAGACAGGTTTGGAGAGCTCTGAGAGCTAATTAAGGTCGAGGGTGAATTCCTTAGCCAACATTGGGTTCGGTGGCGAAATCTATCCACCCTAGTCAATTTGAGAGGATAGATCATCCAGATCTATCACCATACTTCAAAGACAACAAAGATTGTTAGAGAAATAAGCAGAGATCAAGTTCGTGAGGATTTAGGGCAAAGATTAGCTTACAACACAGCTGGGTGCATTCTTCAATGATAAGCTAATCTATTCATATCAGCTGTGTGGTCTCTGCTAAGGGCGTGAACTTCAACAGTTCGTGGAAGAGAAGAACAACACATTCTTTTTGGGAGGTTGTATGAACAATATGAAAAACATGATTATCTAGGGCAGCCCATCATGCATAAAGGCAGCGACCTCTATATTGTCACATATTTTGTCTATGAATAGCTATTCAACCTCACCACAACCATTTATTATTTGAAGGACCAAGACTGATATTTGAGGTACCGAATCCTTAAATCTTTCGCTGCTAGGACAGCTAGATATACACATGAAACAGGGATCATTAAATAAGGGCAGCATTAATCTATTCAAGCAACACGTCTCTGCTATGTGTGAAAGGTAACTTGAGAAGAGCCAGTATGTCCATATCTCAACTTATCCAAATCTGATAATGCACTATATTCTGCCTATACATTGCTTGTGAAATTAACATTGGCCATCATCCTATCGAGCTGGGCATAGAGGTGGACAATGGCAGCGTGATATTGTTATTGAGAAGACTGTGACAGCGTGATATTGTTATTGAGAAGACTGCTACAGCAAAGAATCAATTATCTCAGTGCTTAGGAAGGAATTCTTGTTCCAAATCTGCCCACGAACACTTCCAGGCATGTAATAGTGATCCTTTAATAAAAATATCAGACTTCTATTTATTGGTTAAACTTCTATTCTGATCTGATAATTTCCTGAATTTACATTATTTCTACGCTGCTGTTATTTATGGATATATATTGCATTTTTTATGAATCTCTAGGTTAAGTCTGATATTGGATACAAATAGAGATCATCACTAAGTATATATCAGCAAGTCTAGTATGATAAGGAACCCTGAATTGTGTTGTGAAAGTTCCTAATAATAAACCCTATTCAAGCATTACATCCTCATTTACAAACGAAACAAAGGTGAAGGAATGTATTGATCAGAGAAGTGTCAGGAGTCATCAACCAAAACACAAGAACAATCACAATAATCTATACCAGATTCAGTTTGGGATATTACAGTGGTATCAGAGCATGTTCTTGGCCAACTGTGGGGAAATTGGCATGAACATGGTGTTATAAGCAATTTCACACATTAGTTGTGGAGAGTTCGTTTCATTTTTGTGGAAGTGTATCTATTGCCAAGAAACAAATCATCTTAAAGTCTGCCACAACTTCCAGGAGAGTGCCTTTATTGTGATCGCAAAGCTCCATTACATATCCATCCTCAAAACTGTTCCAGTAAGATTGGTAAGGGATCTTACAGGGGTTGCATCAATGGCAAGAACTATAGATGGCAGGTTGTTACCCACCTTCCTTGCTGCCTCGCCAATCGAGGAAAAGGAGCCTACTTGGGAGGAGTTAATGAGGAACCTCACTAAGACACAACAAAGCTTAGAGCATAATTTGCAACGGTTTGAAGATTCATTACTACGAAGCAAGAAGGGAAGGCTTGGTATGTTTATCAAAAAGGCATCCAAAAGTCTCTATGCTGATTATGGTTTAGAGTGTAATAAATCAACAATCATAGATCAACCTACAATTGATCGTGAAGAAAGCAAAGATCCATTATCAAGTAGGAGTCCTAAAGATGAGATCATGTTCACACGGTCTCTCTTGTCATACGACAGTTTGGACCATGAGGGATCAGAGATTGCACCCTTGTGTCTTCGGGATGAACACAAGGTAGAAGAGCAGGTAGAAGAGGAACCTCAGTTAGACTCACAGGAACAAGTGGAGAGGCATGACACAGAGAGGATTGATTCTATACATGTCGAGCAGTATGGAGGTTATGAGCCACAAGGAACCTCAGTTAGACTCACAGGAACGAGTGGAGAGGCATGACACAGAGAGGATTGATTCTATACATGTCGAGCAGTATGGAGGTTATGAGCCACATCTTGTGGAGGGGCCATTAATGGTTCAGGTTGTAGATGCAAATGCGTTGATGGGAGACATATTCTAGGGACTAGCCGATAGTGACATGGACGCATCCCTTATTTTCCGAAATGGGTATACTACAGATGTGTGGGATCCTGGTTCAAATGACACCAGTCGAGTGAGTGCCCAAGAGGATATCGCAACCTACATAAGATGCAGGACAGTTGTGACCCATGAGGGCATGAGTGGCACTCATGGATTGAGGGGAGAGCCTTCAGCAATGATTCTACATGAGCACTCAAAATTGCAAGTGATTGAGGAGAGATCTGACACAAAGGATTTGGATCAGGTATGGGATCATGAGTTGCCTTTGTGGGATAGTGGTTCAACCATGGAGGAGGTAGTTGAGCACATTCCTTGTGGACCAGCCAACAAGGAAGTGTATCCATACAGAGATTGGGTAGACAGGTATATGACGGAGATGGAGACACCCAGGTTTACAAGCTCAGTTGACATCAGTGGAGTTGCTATAGAGGAGAGGGCCAACCTCCACTTCCAAGAGTTTTTTCGAGGGATGCTTAGGTTTGGAGGCAAGACGGAGCAATCTTCTGAGGAGTTTGTGCAACTTATGATTGCTTGGCTCATTAAGGGCATTCAGATGGATTTTGGTATCAGCCAAAGGGTTGTTTGGGATCCAGGTATCAAGGGGTCAATTCATGATTGGGTGGCAAGGAGGCATGAGGTGATCCAGTGGTTCATATGGGATCCTGGTGTTGGTGTCCGAATGCATTTTTTAGTTGACAGTTGTCGATTGCTTGAGGACAAGCAGTCTTTGGCGAGGGAGCACTGTAATGTTCCTAAAAGTGACATGCATGCAAACCCTAAAAATGGCATGCATGCAAACCCTAAAAATGACATGCATGCAAACCCTAAAAGTGACATGCAAACCTTAAAAGTGACATGCATGCAAACCCCAAAAGCTATATAAGAAGGTTAGTTGAACCAAAAGGAATCATTGTTATTATTCATCTTTTTGGAGACAGGTTTGGAGAGCTCTGAGAGCTAATTAGGGTTGAGGGTGAATTCCTTAGCCAACATTGGGTTCGGTGGCGAAATCTATCCACCCTAGTCAATTTGAGAGGATAGATCATCCAGATCTATCACCGTACTTCAAAGACAACAAAGATTGTTAGAGAAATAAGCAGAGATCAAGTTCGTGAGGATTTAGGGCAAAGATTAGCTTACAACACAGCTGGGTGCATTCTTCACTGATAAGCTAATCTATTCATATCAGCTACGTGGTCTCTGCTAAGGGCGTGAGCTTCAACAGTTCATGGACGAGAAGAACAACACATTCTTTTTGGGAGGCTGTATGAACAGTATGAAAAACATGATTATCTAGGGCAGCCCATCATGCATAAAGGCGACCTCTATACTGTCACATATTTTCTCTATGAATAGCTATTCAACCTCACCACAACCATTTATTATTTGAAGGACCAAGACTGATATTTGACGTAGCGAATCCTTGGATCTTTCACTACTAGGACAACTAGATATACACATGAAACGGGGATCATTAAATAAGGGCAGCATTAATCTATTCAAGCAACACGTCTCTACTAAGTGTGAAAGGTCACTTGAGAAGACCCAGTATGTCCATATCTCAACTTATTCAAATCTGATAATGCACTATATTCTGCCTGTACATTGCTTGTGAAATTAACAATGGGCATCATCCTATCGAGCTGGGCATAGAGGTGGACTGTGGCAGCGTGATATTGTTATTGAGAAGACTGTGGTAGTGTGATATTGTTATTGAGAAGACTGCTACAGCAGAGAAGCAATTATCTCAGTGCTTATCAAGGAATTCTTGTTCCAAATCTGCCCACGGACACTTCCAGACATTGAAATGAGGTATCATTTCATCAAAGACCTAGTGCAGAGAGGTGCTCTGAAGTTGCAGTACATTCGTACAGATGAACAGATCGCAGATATCTTGACCAAGGCTCTAAGAGCATCAAAGTTCATGTACTTTCGTGACAAGCTTAGTATGGCAGAGAATGCCTCTCTCGCTGAGAGGGAGTGTTGATTTTTCTGAGCAGCATCGAGAGCCATTCTCTTAGGAGAATGGGGACACCTGGTCCGGGACCACGGTGTGGACTCAACCCAGTGTTGTGTGACCATTCTGTTGAATGGTAGATATCTGGTCCTTGACCATGATATGGACCCAGCTCTGCCCTGGGTGGACTCAACCCAGTGTTGAGTGACCATTCTATTGAATGGTAGACATCTGGTCCAGGACCACGATGTGGACCAGTCTAGTACTGGTAGACTCAACTTAGTTCTGAGTAGCCATTCTCTTGGAGAATGGAGGCACTTGGCCTGTTACCAAGTAGTTGACCTAGGGTCAAATTATGCAGCCTATGGTTGAGGCACCTGGTTTGTTACCAGGAAGGCACTATAAGCCCTAGACTTGGTCTAGGCATGTGTGACACTCTGACCCTTGATTAATGGGCTTTGCGTTCTTCTCCAAGGCTTAGCTACCCTTGGTTAAGATACCCTAGTACCTGATCTTGGTATCACACAGAGTGTGAGATAAAAGCATTAGTAACTCTCTTGGTTTATGATGATGTACTTTGAATGGAATTACAAGACCACGAGTGATGACCACAGGGGCGCTTGAAGAAGGCTAAAAGCAAAAGTCAAAAATACATAAGGACTTTTGGACCACAGGTTAAAGTCAAAATTAGATAAGGACTTTGCTAAAAGTCAAAAATACATAAAGGACCTTTTGAGGCTAAAGGTAAAAGTGAAAATTAGAAAAGTATAAAACAATATTATTTTGTTCTTTCTAATTTTGGTCCACTTACAGGTGACTCAAGGATATAAAAAAAGATCAAGCCAATTCATTATTACACACACTTGCTCTCACAAGTACAGCTGCTATTCTGAAGATCTCACAGGTTGAAGAAGAAAAGTTCATGATTGTGCCCTAGCATGGATGAGTCTAGCTAGGGCATCATCATCATCCATTGAAGGCAAAACTCTCAGCTAAGGTTTCTTCTATTTTTTTGTCTTAAGGGTTTCTTCATCAAACCCTCAGCAGCAAGCTTCTCAGGCAGGCTTATCCTCCATCGGGCAGCTTCATCTTCTCACTGGGCAGTTCTACCACCTCCACCGGCAGCCTCACTCTCCGTCATGGGTTGCCCGTTTTTTCTATGGGCAAGCTAGAGGGTTTAACCCTCTTTCTCTTCATTGCGAGCAGGCCACTAGAGGGCACTGCCCTCTCGGCACCCTCGGGCAGCCTGCTACAAGCATACTGTGAGGGTTTGGCTCACGGCCAACCCTCTGGCAGCCAAGGGGCAGGCCTGTGAGAGCTACCATAGCCCAACAGACCCTTCAGGCAACCCATGGGCAGACCCGTGAGGGTTTTGTAGCAGCCCATGGAGTTGTTGAGCCTATGTAAGGCCTTTGGGCCAGGGCTGTTAGCCCTCGGGCAGCAGTGGAGCTGCCACACAGGGCAGCCGGACAGACAGACAGATGGGCAGCAACCCGAGCAATAGCTAGTGCAGTTCGGGCAACACAGAAGTATAGCCGAGCAAACAGTCAAGAATCCGAGCAGTGAAAGGACAAATCTGGGCATTTAGGGCACCCTAAAAATTTTGGGCAGGAGAGAGAAAAGCCCTAATTTCTGAAAAACTTGAATTGGGAAATTTCTATGTAATTTGGAAATTTGATCTTCTGTCATTGTGGAAAACCCTATTGGGGTTTGTGGTACTTTTTGAAGAATTTCAGTCATCTCATTTACGAGATGAGCTACTAATGCTTTTTGGGGTTTTTTTCCTTTAAAGGTTTCTCCAGTGAGAAAGTCTTGTGCCCATTGTGTTGATGTGATGAATATTATTTTACTGCACTTGTCATTTGTTTAAAGTTAGTCTGCAATTTTTTTAAAGTATTCATGCTAATGCTAAAATTCAACACCATCTCCCATGGTTCTTTGCAATCGTAAGATTTGAGGGTTTCATAGCACTCCGGATGTTTGATGGTGCAAAATTCCTTGAATGATGTGGTTGCGCAGAATGCTTCACTTTGCACCATGTACTCTCTCACACTATCTGTAATCTCCTCATCTCACTCTCCTTCTTCCTTATCCTCTACATTGCTTTGATTGTAATACCATAGTAATAACCCTGTAAGGTTTTGATTTTTTGCCATGGCCACTGTAATACCACAGTAATAACCCTGTAAGGTTTTGATTGGTTGGGCAGTCCTCTTTAAGTATGTAATCTTGCTAGTGGATTGTGCCTAAGGATCCATATTGCCTCCAATATGTAGAAACGTATTGAGAAGTAGGAAGACACCCCAAAGGCATTCTCCAATGGGAAAACATGCATCAAAATATGTGGACAAACGCCCCAAAGGTGAGATGTTACCATATGTTCAATAGTGCCTCCAGATATGTGAACTCAACCATGAAACATGAAAACATCCCTCAACATGTGAGAGAAAAGGATCTCTCTCATGCATGATAAAGATGAGGCTTAAACCTATGGCTCGTACCAAGCTCCATAATTTCGCATCTAGAACAGCATTGCTGAAAATATGCCTCCAAAAAAGAAAAATTAATTTGCATTTTCAAAAGATAACGGTTTGGAGGTGCCTTGCATTGTCTTATGGTTGTATTAATAAAAAGAGTAATCTCTTTTATTATGAACGTATCCATTGTTTGGTGTAGTAATCTCATAGTAACAGTGGATGATGAGACTAATATGTAATATCTTTATTAATTGGTGATGGGAATGTGTTCATTGCATTGGGATGACTGCAATAGATGCCTGAGTGAAATGAGTCTATGCACTAATATGAGTTGAGGCTCCGATTGTGTAAGGATTTGGTGCATTGAGAGTGATTTACATCTGTAATGTTTTTTTTCTAAGCTAACCTTGATTGCAGTTGTATATAAGCATTGAAGAAGGATTGCTTTAGGTTGAAATTTGGATGGCAGAAACGAAGTCTTTGGGGGCTTATGAAGACCTGTTGGTACTCTGGACAGCATCAATCATCCAATGTACACATTACATTCACAGCTATTGACAGGTGGCATGACATATTACTTGTGACACTGGAGACATACTGCCTTCAAGTTCAATGTCTACATCAAAAGCATATATATGCAACTTAAGTGTCAATCACTGAAAAAAGATATCTATGACCAAAAATGCAACGGGGATTCACATTTTGCTGCGGAAACAGCCTAGAAACGATGATGGTATGAAAAATGTCGTTTTTTACAGTCGTTCATGTTTCTAAGTCCAGAAGCAATTTCCCCAGAAATGGATCGTTTCTTAGATTGATTTTCAAAAAACGTTCTTTGATTTCTTCCTTAAATCCTTTAGTTCCTAAGCATGCAACCATTTTTCCTTGCAAACATTGGTGCCGGTTAGACAGCCGCATAAACCTTCAACTCCGGATAGGTAGCTGACAAAATTGCGAGAAAAGAGAAGAAATCCCTGTTCCAATCAGATTTGATTCAGCCGAACAACATTTCAAGTTTGTTCAGTCAAACAGCATTTCAAGCTACCAATTAACTCCAATTTCCCTCTGCTTAGTTCTGACCCAAGCCTGCTGAGACTCCTGCCCGCGCATGAAGAGTCAAGACTGTGATGAACTTCTACTCGAAGCATTCCATCTAGCAATGCCCAAAGTGTTTCATTTTTTATTTTTATTCTCACAAACCCAAGACATAATCTATTGGCATACATGTAAATGATGTCAATCACCCACTCGCAAGAATTAACCGAACCAAGACATGTAAGGTAAATGACTAAATATTTATAGAACCAGAAAAAGACTAAATATTTTGCTTTGTTTTACATGTATATGAGTTCATTCACCATTTCCGTTTGTGTTTTAAGAGTTGATAATTAAAAAGGAAACCACAATTCTTACCTCGGTTGAAGAAAGCACTTTTTACATATTTTGATTTTTTTACATATTGTAAAATTTGTAAAAAAGTAAAATGTTTGGCAGGGACTACAAGAAGGTATGGATTGAATGTGGATAACTTTTCAAAATATTCAATTCTAAACATTACTGTGGGAAAGTTAATGGACAGCTCAAAGAGAAGTCTTACGAAGCTCCTCTTGCTACAATCAACTTGCACAGTTATTGATAACAGAATTTGTCCAAAAATGCCTGAATAAAATGATAGTAGATGACTATGCAATTGTGAGCTTGTAAATTTTTCTGTGGGAAATATGTCAACATTTCAGTGTACTTGGTCATCTCCCTGCTCTTCTCTAGCTTTGGTTTTATTGCCTTTTCAATATGGCCTTTTATGCTGAACATTTCTTGGAGATCAGAGATGGGCTCATTGTCTGGCCCCAGTATACGCTCTGTCACTGGATGCATGCCCTTCGGATCCCTCTCGGACTGTTCAAAGTAGGATCACATAGACTCCGGGTAGAGTCAGACCACCAGATCGATCAGAGCGGATTTGCCAAGTGTGTCACCTACAGGAAGTTGAAACTGAGTCACATTTTATCTTCAGATGCCCTATATACTATGAGATCAGAGGACACTTCTATTGCTAGTTCAGGGGGGCCCAAACTCTAGCTGCTTTCTTCGAATACAACGACCAAAGATGTCTAGCACTTTATCTTCAGGAGGCTCTCAGGTTTCGATCCCAGATCTCCCAGCTTCCCACTAGACCAGACACTACACAGCAGATCACCGCATTCTTCAACATGCTACCGTCATCCAGGGGCACCAAGAGATCTACTGATCCTAATATCGACACAACCCCAGATCAGTAAAGGCTGGAGGTTCTCGACCTACGAGATCTAAGCGGCAACTCCGTACCAGACCTCCCTCCAGGAGACGTCCTGGACCATCCAAACCCCACCAACACCAGTCTAGAGGGCGACCCGCGCCTACCGGCCCCGACTCGGGACAACAGACACTTTTACAGTTCTCCCAATTTTCTTCGTTCAGCCTCGGATGTTAGGAGTACCAGACCCTCCCTAGTCTTTTCGGCTCCTGGATCTTGTCCACCTGAGCTCCTTCGCCCCTGTGCGGAAGTTGGAACTACATGATCGGAACTGGAACTGGAGCAGGCACTCTTCCATGATTTAGCCTAGCTCGACGTGGTTATCTTTACTTCTATCTACTTCATTGCTTATATTGTATTTCCTTTTGTTTTTTGCTTAAAGGGAGATCGTTTGATCCTCCCATATGCATAAACTATCATTGTAACCGACAGTCCCGTTGACCTACTTTGTGGTCATTAGTGGACATTAATAAAATTATCTTATCTCTCTTCGTTTTTGTAATACTCCCAATTTGACCCTTGGAATATATTAAATTCATTATGTAAATGTTTTCCTTATTTGAGTTGCATGATAGGCTCATCAAGCTAATCAGAATGCTATGTAAGCATTATGTTGATTAATAACATGAATTTTCCAAGATGGTTGCATAAGAATCAACAAAGGGGGTATGATTCCATTAGAGGGGAAGAGGAAAGGGGGCCTATGGGGGATTGAATCCTTGATTGCCAAGTGTCAACCGTCGAGACAGCCTGATTGCTTCCATGATACTTGAATGAACCAATTACTTCATTTTTACTACATTCACTCAATCATTAAATTCCTACATGAGGTTTGTAGAAGAAGTCCCTTCATGCAGTTATGTAAGCATGGGGATTGAAGGAGTTCTAGGACAGTTGCAAGAGTCCTTTTCTTCATGGTCAAAGTTATGTCAGGGGACCTTGTTGCTTTCCCCTCTATCCTACCTTGAGAGTCGAAGTCATCGATCTTACCTTTCATGCATGCACGCTCACAGACTCCTCCGGAATTCGCCCTTACATTGAGACTTACACAAACCCTCACCCATACATTTTCCTCACAATTGACATTCCTAGTGTTGGTCTGCACTGAACTCGTGCACACCCTAGAAGCACCTAGTAGGATGGATTGCTGAGGGACCCAGATTGGTCAAGGGATACCTAAGCCTTGAAGGGTGTTGGGTGGGACAATTTGTTTAGCATTATGTTCAGACTATTTAGCCTTGTGTCAAATAGTTACCTTCACGTTCAAACTCATTTACCTTTGTGTCTAAACTGCCATCATGAGCACCATCCCTTCGTTTCAAACTTACGCAAACCCTAGACAACACAGACCCACATTCGCAAACAAAGAGACTTACCTTTGCACTCAAACTCACCCTTCGCGGAGACCTACGTTCCCTTGACTTCATTAACCATTTCAGTCACCAAACACTGTGTTTCACCCTAGACCCAAACCTTTATCCTGATCTGTAGACTAGAGAGAGAGAAAGATGGTTGTAAGTGAGCCCTGAAGCCTGAGACAGACCCTGTGAGTTCTTATACTCTTACATGCCTAAGAATCCATGAGTGAAAGCTACAGGTAGATCTCAAGCAATATTCAACCGGTTTGACTCTTTCGATGAACACACTGGAAGCACTTGGAAAGATGGATCGCCCAGGCGACCCGGATTGGGGAAGGGGATACCTGAGCCTGGTAGGTGTTATGTGGGGCAAATATTGTGGATCCAAGGGTATGCTAGATGAGTGAGATTACTATAGAGCTTCGAATAAGCATTTGGCCGAGCATGGAGAGCAGAATGGGCTATGGGATGAGCGATAGAGGCCAATAGGTGTTTTCCTTCGCCTTGGTGGACTCATTTCCCGGCTTGGGGTGGCCAATCAGCAGAAATAGTATATGTTAGACAAAGTACCTATGGTTGGGAGGAAAATGGCACTTACACAGCCAATTGTTTGGATCTTTATTCCAGATAAGTATTATGTTATATCCAATCTCTGTTTGATTTGTTATTTACTATTATTTGAATATGCCATGTTGTTGTGATTATGCATGTGATGTATTATGTTGGTAAATGCATGTTTTATGGGTGTGAATGAAGTTTAATTTTGTTGTGTTTATATTATGCATCTTGTAATATCCCAAATAATGATATTCTACTGATTCTATGCAAAATTACTAAATAGTCGAGCATGCAAAACTGCCATGCAAAATTGCCCTAAATTATAGCTGAATTTAGGGTTAGGGTTTGTAGGAAAGATTGTAACACTTACCACTGATGAACCAGCTGAAAATGCTCCTGAGAGAATATGCATGCGAGATAAGCTAGGTTGATGAAGAAATAACCTCGTTTTCCTTCGTAGTACCCCCAACAGTCTGAATCAGCTAAGGTTGACATTTTTGGTGGAGGGATGGTCTGCTTCAGCTGAAAGTTGGCCGGAGTGTAGGTGTGCCCGTTCCAGAGAGAATGGCCGGAGCATGCAAGAGTTTTGACCTCTCCAGGGACCCTAGCAAATCGATTCACCTAACTGATGTTCACGCCCCCACTCTTCTCTATTCTGCTGCTAGCTGCTCCAGGTGAGCAATCCAATGGTTGATAATCACTCAAAGCAATAGAGTGATCTTGTCGGTGAGGATGCAAGCCACATGCGGAAGAAATATGGTGATTCGGACTGCCGGTGAATGACCTAGGGTTTCCTAGCTAAATCCCCCCCAACTATACGGATGAACCTGCAAATAATGTTCTGGCATACACTGAAGCACTGAATAAAGATGAATACAATAGATGCGGTGACAAACCTGAATGGTTTATCCTGAAGGAGACTAGCGCAGATATTGCACTGCCGAAACCTTGTTAGTTGAAGACACCGTCTTCAACCCCAACTGCCGTGGCCGCACGCTGTGCTGCTACTCAAGAGCTCCAAATCAATAATAATCATAAAGTAACCTTCTTTGGTCTCATTACCCTCTTAAATAGAATTTCATGAACTTTTAGGGTTTGCATGTCACTTTTAGGGTTTCCGCTTTACTTTTGCGTGCATGCAATTCTATTTTAATGTTGACTTTTAAGCCTAAAAATACAAGGCTTCTTCCATCCGACTGATGACTTGACGCTGAAGGAATGTCCTGTAGTGCTCTAAGTATCAAATCCACTCAGTCAATTCCCTCTTATGCAGTTCGAACCTATGGGAATTAAGCAAGTTAGCGGGTGTTTGGTATGCTTAATTAGAGGGGGGACATTACAGTCCTCCTCGCTTGAAATTGCTTGTCCTCAAGCAACTGCAAACTAGGATGCTGCAATACCTGCTCTCCTTCCCATGTGGCGTCCTCCATGGGTAATTCCTTCCATTTCACCAGATACTCTCAAATCACCTTGTTTTGGAGCTTCCTTTCTCGTACCTGTAGGATTTTCTCTAGAATTAGTACCAGTAGCCCTTCATCATCTAGAGGAGGTAATTCCGTGGATGGAACAATGTGTTGTCCTAATGTTTTCTTGAGACTGGACACATGGAATACATTGTGAATCTTGCTTTCTTCCGGCAGTTCTAGCTCATAAGCCACCTCTCCAACATTCCGAATTACCTTGTAAGGACCATAGAAGTGAGGTTTTAGTTTCTCCGCTCCTTTCTATTTGAGGGAAGATTGCCTGTATGGTTGTAACCGCAAATATACCAGATCTCCTACCTCGAAGCTCCTCTCAACCCTGTGTCTGTCTGCGTATAGTTTCTGTTGATTCTGTGCGGCCTGTAAGTTTTCTTTCAAGATTTTGAGAATATCCTGACTGTCCTGTATCCAATCTTTGGCCTTGGGTGCTCTGTTGTCTCCAAAGGCTAGATCTGCGAAGCACAGTGCCTGATAGCCATTCAATGCTTTAAAAGGTGTCATCTTGATAGACATATGGTAGGTGGTATTGTAACAGTATTCCCCTAAGTGTAGCCACTTAATCCATGTCCTCTGTTGGCCTGCTACATAATTGCGCAGATACCATTCAACCCACTTGTTAACAATCTCAGTATGTCCATCGCTTTGCGGGTGATAGCTCGTACTGGTAGCGAGTTTTGTCCCTACCAGTCTAAATAACTCTTGCCAGAAGGCACTGGTGAATTTACTGTCCCGATCACTGACTATGGTTTTAGGTAACCCGTGTAATCTGTAAACCTCTCTGAAAAATAACTCGGCTACCTAGCCTGCGGAGTCATTGGATGACATAACAAAGAAATGGGTGTATTTGGTCAGTCGATCAACTACAACATATAAGCAATCTTGCCCTTGGACCTTGGGCAACCCTGTAATGAATTCCATGGAGATACTTTCCCACTTTTGTTCCGGAATTAGTAGTGGTCGAAGTAACCCTGCTAGATGGACGTGTTCGACCTTATTCTACTGACAAATGCTGCATAACCTCCTCCTTGAGACCCTTCCATGAGAACCTCTCTCGGATCTGCCTGTAGGTCTTCAAGAAACCCTGATGTCCAGATAATGGAGAGTCATGTGATGCCTATATGATCTTCTTTTTTAAGGTTGATTCTGGGACGGGGTATATCCTATTCTTGTAATAGATGATGTCATCAATAATTCTGTACCTGTCATCCTGAACCTGTCCATCCAATAATTCGCAAGCAAATTTATTTTTGGAGTACTCTACTAAGAGAAGAAACCTCCAATCAGTGGATATACTCATGAGAGATAATGAAGCGGGTCGTCTGGAAATGCATCAGCTACTGTATTGTTCTTACCCTTCACATATTCTATCTCGAAATCGTAAGCTTGCACCTTGCTGACCCATTTCTGTTGGCACTCATTCAGCTCCTTCTGCTCCAAGTACTTGAGGTTGTTATGATCAGTCTTGATTTTGAACTTGTTTCCCACCAAGTACTGCCTGAATTTAGTGAGAGCATGTAAGATGGCTCGCATCTCCTTGTCATATATGGAGTAGTGGCACTCATAGTTTTTCAGTTTCTTTCTCTTGAATGCAATTGGGTGATGGTTTTGCATCAATACTGCCCCTAGCCCTTCCCCTGATGCATCACATTCTACTACAAATGGCTGTGAAAAGTCTGGTAGTGCTAAAACCGGGCAAGAACTCATGATGACTTTCATCTCCTCAAAGGTTTTCTGTGCTAATTCTGTCCAGGTGAAGGCCCCCTTCTTTGTGAGATCAGTGAGTGGTGCGACAAATTTGGAGAAGCCCTTAACATACCTCCGGTAATATGTGCAAAGGCCTAAGAAGCCTTTCAGTTTCATGACTGTTTTTGGCGTGGGCCAATCCCTAATAGCTTAGATTTTTTCCATATGAACCTGTACCCCTTCTGCACTGATGATGTGCCCTAGATACAACATCTCTTTCATACCAAATTCACACTTAGACATCTTCGCGTAAAGCGAGTGCTCATCTATAATGCTCAATACTTCGTCTAATTGTTTCAGATGTTCCTCCCACGTTTTGTTGTAGATCAAAATATCATCAAAGAATACTAGCAAATACTTACGTAACTGAGCTCTGAAAGTATGGTTCATGCACGAGTGGAAGGTGGCTGGAGCATTGGTGAGTCCAAAAGGCATGACCAAGAACTCATAGTGACCATAATGGCAAAGGAAAGTTGTTTTAGAAATGTCTTGATCCCTTACTCGGATCGGGTGGTACCCTGAGCAAAGATCAATCTTTGAAAAGTGTTTGGCACCCTACAGCTCGTCCATGAGTTCATCAATCCAGGGAATGGGATACCTGCTTTTGATGGTCTTTTTGTTAAGTGCTCTGCAATCAATGCACATCCGCAGTGTGCCATCCTTCTTCTTAACTAAGACCACTGATGATGCAAAGGGACTAGAACTGGGCCGAATATATCCTAGCTCTAGTAATTCCATGATCGTCTTCTCGATCTCGTCCTTGTATCTTTTGGGATGTCGGTAAGGAGTGGTGATGACTGCCTATGTCCCCTCCTCCAACTCAATGATATGCTCAAATCCCCTGTCTGGCAGTCTACCTACTGGAAGGTCCCAAAATACATTTTCGTGTTTCTGCAATAAGGCCTGAATATCTGTTGGGTGTTGGGTGTTGTTCACTGGAGGTTTCCTAAAGATGACAAAACATTCTGCCAACCATTCTATGTCATCCTACCTGAGCACTGCCTCCATTCTCCGTGAAGAGACTAGTTTTGGGGGATAAGTGTTCATGCCCCTCAAAACTACCCGTTTCCCGTCTGGTCCCTGGAATTCCATTTCCATTGCCTGGTAGTCTGTAGTATATTTCCCTATTGAATAAAGCCATTGAACGCCTGATACTACGTGTATCTGCCACATCCACTACATAAAATGAATCTGTCATCTGGTAGTTGCCTAATGTGACATTCAGTTTTGGAATCCAATAGTTGCACTCCATGCTAGAGTTTTCGATCACTGCTACAGTAAATCCCTCAAACTTCTCTGTCGAAATACCCCTCTTGGCTACCCAAGCTGCATCAATGAAATTGTGGGTTGCTCCCCCATCAACCAATACTCGTCACTGGATCATTCATCAAAGTTGGATCATCATTGGATCATCATCACTGGATCATCATCAAAGCTGGATCATCATTGCTTCCACTATCTCTCAATTCTTCTCATCACATGAAGTTCTATAGAGCCAGACCTTTTTCATGCTGGTTGTAGGCATAGCCTCCATGTAGGTCTTCATCAACAAAGCCAGCCCTTTTTCATGCTGGATGTACTGCCTTGCTCTTGCAAGGACTTCTCCTACAGAGCCAGTCCTTTTTCATACTGGATGCAACAGCTTGCCTCTCGCAAGGATTTCCACTACAGAGCCAGCCCTTTTTCATGTTGGATGTAGTTCTACAGAGCCAGCCATTTTTCATGCTAGATGTACCTCTACAAAGCCAGCCATTTTTCATGTTGGATGTACCTCTACAGAGCCAGCCCTTTTTCATGGTGGATGTAGTTCTATAGAGCCAGCCCTTTTTCATGCTGGATGTACCTCTACAGAGCCAACCATTTTTCATGCTGGATGTAGGCCTTTCCATCTGCAAGGTCTTCCTCTACAGAGCCGACCCTTTTTCATGCTGGATGTAGTTCTACAGAGCCAACCCTTTTTCATGTTGGATGTAGTTTTACAGAGCCATCCCTTTTTCATGCTGGATGTAGGTCTCAACACTTATATCTTACCATGGGAGGAACCAATCCTGCCACCATGTCAAAAAGGCACAGCACTTACATCTGACCATGGGAGGAACCAATCCTACCACCATGTCAGAAAGGAACAGCACTTGCATCTAACCATGGGATGAACCAATCCTACCACCATGTCAAAAAGGCACAGCACTTACTTCTGACCATGGGAGGAACCAATCCTACACCATGTCAGAAAGGATCACGGACTCATCACTTCCCCTTGGAAGGAACCTAGATCTGGAGAACACCAAGCTTCTCCCTGAAGTACTCAAACTTCACTTTGGCTAATGGCTTGGTCAACACATCAGCTATCTGTTCGTCTGTCGCAACATACAGAAGCTTCACTGCTCCTCTCTGCACATATCTCTGATATAGTGATATTTGATCTCGATATGCTTCGACTTGTCATGGAACACCGGGTTCTCCGACAGCTTCACACAACTCTAGTTGTCACAATATATACAAGTAGCATCCAACTGGAGATCAAACAAATCAGACAATAGCTTCCTCAGCCACACTGCCTCACAACTAGCCAAACAAGCTACGACATACTTTGATTCGGCTGTACTCAGTGCCATGCAGGACTGCTTCAAGAGATCACACCTGATCCCATACTGAAGCAACACCCCGAAGTGCTCATCCTATCAATGGCACTGCCTTCCCAATCCGAATCCACATAACCCTCCAAGTTAATCTTCTGATTCGCCTCATACTTGAGCCCATAATCAACTGTACCCTTCAAGCACCTCAGAATATGCTTTGCAGCAATCAGGTGAACATGCCTCGGATCCGTCAGGAACTGGCTTAGTGTGTTCACAGCAAAGCAAATATCTGGTCTCGTATTCGTCAGGTACATCAATGACCCAATCATCTGACGATACATCGTAGCATCAACCGACTCTGATGAAGCATCAATCAATAGCTTTAGGTTCGATGCCATAGGTGTGGTCATGACCTTGCAGTCCATCATCCTGAACCTCTTCAGGATCTCTACTGCATACTTCCCTTGTCCTAGGGAGATTCCATCCGCATTCTGCCAGACCTCCATGCCTAGAAAGTAATGCCCATACCCAAGTCTTTCATCTCGAACTCGGCAACAAGTCTCATTCTTGCAACTTCAATGAGTTCCATTTTTTCTGTCAGGAACAAGTCATCGACATATAACAGGAGCATCACTGGTCTTCTACCTTCAACCTTGAAGTAAAGGTTGGAATCCGCTTTACTCTCAATAAATCCTAGAGCCATCAGTAAGCTGTCCATCCTGTCGTACCATGTCGAACCTCAGGATCTTCTGCAGTCACTCCCTCTGAAGTGGAGCATCATTATCCCTCTACATTTCATACTCTATGTATTGAAACATTATGTACTGGAGTGACAAGTAGCCTCCTCTGCTACTAATATTCTATGTATCCATCTAGGGTCACTGGATACCAAGATCCTTTATCTTGAATCTTTTCAACAGTTCTTCTCGCACCCATCTGTGAGCTTGTCATCCTCTGTAGGCTTTCATCTTCAATCTTGTAGAAAAGGTTAAGATCTTCATCACTCTAGGTGATCTTCAAGCTCCTCATGTATGTGTTATCCCATGGGTGTCTTCTGAGCTCGTACAAGGCCTTCTTTAATTTGCACACGAGTCTGCTTGTCATGTGTCTTAACTTCTAGTGGCTGCAAATGTCTCTTCGTAGTCTATGCCTTCTTTCCATGAGAAGCCTCGTGCTACGAATCTTGCCTTGTACCCCACGATGTTGCCATCTACTACATGATGGAACTTGCAGATACCACATCCTAGACATCATTCTTCTTGAACTGTACTCTCCTTCCCTTTCTTCTTGGCTACTTCTTCATAGCTGGAAGGATCTGCATCAATGATGTCACTCAACAGTGTCACATAACTAGAGTGTGTCTGAGGCCTCTTGAAGTCTCATCATACTATTCTTCATTTTGGATTATTTCTTGAACTGTCGTCACTTGTTCTTCGGAACAAGTCTCATCCTTCTTTTCTTGTAGGCGATTGTACACGATCTTTCCTACAAGTCAAATGCATTAGTTGTATGGTTAGAAACATTTCATAAGGCATATTCATAATGTCAAATTCTTATGCATAAAGATATGATCATGCAACTATTTTAGCCAATACAACATTCATCCATATCTCACGGAAACTTTCTAGATGCCTTCCATCTCTACCATGACATCATTGAGATTGTGCACTAATCCAATATGTCAGCAAAGAGGTTTCATTCTAGATAAGTAGCAATGGAGAGTTGTATAGCGCCATGACCTACTTACCCATTACATGCATATTAGTAGTATACTGTCATTAATGCAAACATTCTATCATGCATAATACATCAACTGAATATAAACAAATGCATAACAAAACAATATCATGAAATGACAATTGAATACTTATCTTTATTTTTTTCGTGGGTAGACTCCTTTCAGCTTCATCATCTTCTTCATTCATAACAGCGCCATTTCTTATCCAAATGCTAAGATGGATAAGAGGTCCTTCAAGAATTGAGTCCTTCATATTCCTCAGCGCTTGAGGGATCTTCTTTGAATTGTGAGAGCTAGATCTTTAGTTGCTCCCATCTTCTTTTCTCTTATTATGAGTCGAGCTTCATCTTGTGTGCGCTCTTCCCAGAGTCTACTGAAGGTAATCACTTCCTTCTGGCACACATTCCTCGAATGAATGAATCCCATGATCCTAGGAGGCCATTCAAGGTGGTCATCACAATTTCTGCATTCTCTACTTCTTCATCCACTGCTTCAAGTTGTTCTTTGATTTGAGAGACCCTTGTAAAGTATCATTGTATGGTCTCTGCATTCTGGATCTTTACTATCTTCAACTGGTTTCGCAAAGTCATCTTCTGATTTATGTTCTTTCCTTTAAATAGCTTGGTCAAGGAATCAAACATCTCTTTAGGTGTCTTTAGGGAAGACACTTGTGGTATAAGGTGATCCTTGATTGAATCAGCAATGATCCTCTTGGCCTTGACCAAGCTCTTCTTGTGTAAGGCTTTAGCCTCATCTCCCACTGGAACTGAAGCCTCTCCACTTATGTAGGTGTTGAATTCATTTCCTTCAAGAACCAAAATCCTATACTTCCATGCTCAAAAGTTTTCAGCTTCACCAAGCTTGTCGTTAAGCTAGTGTGATAGGTCATTTTGAAATGAGAACCTCAACTGTAAATAGCAAAAGATTAGATCTTACCGATTTGAGGTGTTCGTGCTGGTTCCGGATCTAGCTGATCTAGGGTTTGTCAGAGAAACCCTAATTTTCAAAACTTCGAATCTTTCTAATCTGATTGGATAGAAAGATGTGCCTCCTGAAAGCGAGCTGAGAAGCATACTCATTTTCCCAAAACTGTGATCAAAACTGCAAAATATCCGATGCCCTAGTTTTCTTCAATTTCTTCTGCATGCCTGATATTGTTTCTGCAATATATCTGAAATTACTACTCCTCTGTGTCTGAAACTTCACACTGAGGTAGCCTTGTCTGTCCTCTTTCCAACACCGCAGGTTTGAGTAGAATTGGTTTCACCAATTGGGACTTATGAGAGTTTTCCCAAGGTGACTTATTTCAGGACTGTTCAGCATAGCAAACTTGTACGGACTGCCACGTGTCACTGTTTCACCTTCAGGGTCTAAAACTTTTACCACAGAAATTAAAGTCCATGCCCTACCTGGAACATCTTGCGAAATTTCATTTGGACCTTCGTATCCCGAGATATAGCAATTTTCCCTAGGTGTCCTGTTTAGGGATGAATCTAGGGAGAGGCTGGAACCCTGATTTGGAGGAATCATATCTCCCAGAATATAGCAAATCTGAGGCTGAAACTTTTACACAGGGTACATCAGGAATTTATCTTCGGCCTGTAAAAGTTTCAGCTCCTGAGCCTTCTCCAATCTCTAGATATAGTGAATGCACCAAAATGACTAGTTTTAGTCTTTTAGGGTTTTCTAGTCTGGGGTCAAATTAGGGTTTGACTTTCGCGGAGTTTTACCTAACCAAAAATTTCGATCTTGGTCTCTAAATTTCAATTTTGAGGAGGAGAGCAATCCTATAGTGGTAGTGGTAGGTCAAAAACTGAAAATGCTCAGAATCAGATTCTGCTTCGACAGAAAGATGCACCCTTCAATGGAGAGTCAACCTAGCCTCCTTTTACTGATGATCTATGGAGAGAGACCCAAAAAGTAAGAAGCCCTAGCTTCTGCAGCTGCACAGTGTCTTCTTCTCAGGTTAGCTCTGATACCATGTTAGATTTTTATCATTTAGACAATAT
Organism: Pseudotsuga menziesii; assembly: GCA_001517045.1. Lineage (NCBI taxonomy): Eukaryota > Viridiplantae > Streptophyta > Pinopsida > Pinales > Pinaceae > Pseudotsuga > Pseudotsuga menziesii. The sequence continues at coordinate 133,822 of LPNX010976639.1, read as the reverse complement.
GATCTTAGGATCTTATCTGAGAGAATAACATGCACAACAATCAATCATAAGAGACAATAGACACAAAGATTTTTAATCGAGGAAACCATAAAGGAGAAAACCCCGCAACTTCCTTAGAGATAGAATGAGCACCAATGGCAGCAGTAAAACCGAAAGCTAGAAAGATGATATCCAACAGCTGTTCTCTCTCTCACTTGTGCGAGCTCCTCTTCTCTCGCCTATGCGCTATAGCTAGGTGAGTGTATATCTCAAATAGAGAGGCTCGCTCTCTATTTATACTAGTTTCCGACTTGACAATTACTTACCAAGGCCGACTTCTCTAAGAGAGTCTAATAACCCTAGTGCCCCTCAACAGTGGGGACTCTGCCCCCGACTTACAAAGGAGGGTTAATCTCTATAACTTTAAATGACTTGATTACATTAATGATTCTCCCGATATGAACATCGGGGACCAATGAAATACAATATATAAAATATACAAGTGAATACATTCCGAAGTGACAAATACATCAACAGGATCTAATCGGATGTCAAAGCTCCCATGTCGAAGTTACCACCCAAGATATTTACGAGGAGCCCTGAAAGGTAAGGTCCGACGAGTCACATGTCGATGTAGGGGAGTTTTGACATCAGAGGGCGACACATGGGGGGGAGCCGAAGGGTTTTCGAAGCTTGATATTAGAGGAGGCAAGAGTAGTGGTACTCTAGAAAGCCCCTAGGAATTTGGTCTGACAATTAATCAGAAGTTGACAGGTGGCAACGGAGAAGAGGTCTGTGGGCGTCGATGAGTGAGGTCCGCAGGTGCAACGAAGGAAAAGTCCACAAATACATTGGAGATTTGCATCGAAGTATTTTACACTATCACAATCGGAAGTTCCAATGGCAAGCCCCATTGTGACATGTGTCAGTACATGTGTCAGTATATCAAAGTTCCTGGTCGGAGTTGTTTGAAGGCGTCATGATAAGAAAGTTCGATGAAAAACCCTGATAAAAGACACGCATCAACCCATCGGAGTTCTGCATTGGAGTTGCATTAGAGTGGCACGGGAAGAATGGCCGACGAATGAGTCCCGATAGTCTACTAGATTTGAGCAGAGATCGGATCGTGAACTGTTAGATGCACCAAGATCAGCAGTTGGGCTCCATAATGCATCCACCACTTGCACGCAGAATAATGGCAGGCAGGTGAGCCGTTGGGAGGAGACCGACTAGCTATGTGTTAGTTTTTTATCGGCAATGGATCCAACCAGAATTTTTTTTAAAACCACCTTCTACCGAGTCGTTACCACTTATGGTAAGAATACCACAGACACTTTTCTTCCCAAGTAAGGACAAATCCAATGTGAACCAGCCATGTGGGCATAACGTGGACCAGCCACGTGGACAAATGAAATTGGACTTATCGTGACCATTCATACCAATTGAAAGTGATTGGGAGTTATGACAGCAAGTATGCCATGGACGACTCAGATGGAGTGAGCAATCCCTTAGGAGGCAAATCTAACCGTTCGCACTAAGGGAAGGTAATTGTGCCTTATGCAAGTTACAGAAGAGTGAATGGTTAGGATTGAATTGCGTAGGTTGAGTAGGTTGAATTGAACTGTTCACGCAAAGGTAAGATGCACTTGGATCTCATTGCCGAAAAAAGAAAATAAAGTTGTACGACGGTAAGAAAAGGTTGCAAAAGGCCCAGATTTGATCGCTCATGTTGATCAAGCAATTGTGACCCTTCACTCATAAATAACCGATTGAGGCATATTCCGAGGAGCACTATGCGAATAGCCAAGATTAACAGGAAAACGACAGAGAAAAGAGGATTAACAACCACAGGGATAGACAGGTTGCAATGATTAAGCAAAGGCAGCAAATGACTTGGCCTCGCATGGCCATGACACATGGATTCCCACTGCCACGTTGGCAGCCACATTTCGCGCCAACAGAAATCAAAGGTTGATGCAGTGTCATGAATTGAACAAAAATGATCAGAAAGGGGCAATGAGTTTAAGCCCGAGCTCCAAGTATAAGGAGATTGGAAGCAATGATGAATTTCATGTAACAAGTCGCAAGAGTCGGACACTACAGGATAGTGCGACTACAGGAGTAGTGCTAATTTGGGCAAGACTGTGGATTCTAGAAGGTTGTAACTTCCATCCCAGAGATTCGATGGAGAATGGCCACAGTCATTGGAAGGATTATTCAGAGGATAACAGTGCGTGTAAGTCCTTATTTAAAAATATCTCCATGATTATCTCGAAAATTTGGCAGGATGTAGCTTCTGAGAGTGATTGGACAACGCAATTTGTTAGTATGTATAATTTCCAAAGCACCCCAACCATTGGAAAACTGGTTATAACGATAAGGAAATGTGACACAGGTAAAATGAACTAAGCATGATTGTATGAACAACATAAAGGTATTCTCACAGTGGTGAGGAAGCACAATGGAATGACCCAGGCATGGTGCAGTTGTATGATGAATAGCAATGTGGATGATTGTCAAAATTTCTTAAAACTAAGAAAAGAGTTCTATGGTGGCATAGGAACAGGCTAGATGTAAGATTGAGTTTGGATGTTTGTGAATACATCCATGATGATGCTTGCATAGTTGTATGAGGATGTAGGTGAAGAACAATGCAGGGTAAAAGTGGTCACCCGCAGGCAAGTCAAAGGACCAATCTCGGGTGGGCTAAATATCTGGTAATAGGATGGTACTATTGATCTGCAGGGATACTCATTGATGCAAGCAGGACATCGTTGACCGATAACCAAGAAGAATTAAGAGAAGTTTCTAAAACCTCAACTAAAATGCATGCCATGCATTTATCAAAATCAAAATGTGCAGCAAATGGTGTAAGAAGAGACATAAGAGCTCTTGGTCGTTGAAGCTTGAGTAAGATGAGTCATAGCATTACAGTGTGTTGGAAACATTACAGTGAGGCATAAATAAAACTGAAAAGGATTCTATATCTTATATAAGGGATAGAACATCCAGAAAGAATGTTGGTTTGGTGCAGGAGTGTGGCTGCACCACGGCAGTTCACAAGAGTGAGTGAGATGAAATCTCAATTGTTCGACAAAAGATTGAGGAGAAGAGAGCTCAATCACCCGTTGAAATATCGGACAAGGTATTGACCATCGAATGAGTTGGTCAGGAGCACGTCCAAGGAGTATCGGAGTATGGGCTTCGAAAGTTCAAGGGTGCAGCACAAAAAAAACTTTGAAGCAGAAAAACGATGCATCGGAGTAGATGTATTAAGGTCTATGGAAAGACCATCAAGAGGGAGCATTGATGGGCAGGCATCGACAGTACGTCGAAGCGACATATCGATGGTCGATAGAGAAGGTCGAAGGAGAAAAGTGTCGACGGTGCAGCAACAAGGAAGACATCAAAGGTGATGATTCGATGTGTGCAAAAGAAACGCCAATAGAGAAGTCTGACAATGCAACGGACCAGGAATTATAAAGGAACAAATTGAAGACAAGAGATGTGGATCTCTTGCTTGTTGTAATTGGTATTGGGTACAACAACATAAAGACTAGCAAAGGTATGAGAAATACCAGTCCATAAAAAATGACATTTCTATGCATAAAAAAAGGGTGTAAAACATAAACCCTTGGGATAGAGAAACACAACCATGTAATAAAGGTTATTGAGCTTGGGAGACAATGTCTTCACAAGAAAAGGGCCATTAAAAAGGCTTAGATGGTAGAGAGAATCTACCAGGATGAAGAGTACAGGTACCCCATGGATGAAATGGGTGAACCATCGTAACATATAAGCTTTGTGTATGATGGGTAAGGTTATTGGATGTATACCAGCAATGTATGTGTAAAGAACGTGAATTGAATGGTGAAATTCCATTCACTTGGGAGTTGTTACCAAAGAAGTGAGGCACTCCCTGTGAGACAAAGTTTGTGACACAGTGGAGTTGGCCAATAAGTTTTGAAGAAATGCAACGAGAAATATTCCAGAATTGGATAAGGTTAGGCGCAGCTCTGTATAAGGAGAGATGTCAAGCTAGGCTTGACTAGGACTGCTCACGAGAAACGGCAGCAGACCTCGGAATTGGGCACAATGTAAGGGTGACCCAAAGCATCAAAGAATTGCAAGGATGCTAAGAATTAGTGGCAGCAATAAAGGTTGCATGTGGCCAACAAGGAAAACATACAACAAGGGAGATTTCCTCACCCTAAACCTCTATTTTGTTGCAAGAATAGAGTTGTATAATTTTTAAGTAGCAAGTATAACTTATGTATGAATTACATAGTGCTACTTGGGTGATAATATTGCAGCTAATGATCATTTATGTAATTGGTAGAAAAGGCCATGGAAGAGATCAGTTAAGCTGTGGAATTTCATGTTATGAAGGAGAATGGAGAGGGAGAAATTCCTTGAGACTTTTTTTGCATTGTTTATGATTCTCTATGTTAAGAAAGTAGCTATGTATAGAATCATAGATAAGCTTTGTGGCATCAGAATGCTAAGAGTGCAAGAGTGTAACATAGTTGGAATGCATATGCACTAGTAGGCATATTGAGAAATAATATGTGATAAAATGCATGAGAACATGCTTGAATGCATGCATGTGATGTTGCTTATGGGATAAGAGTGATATGTTGTACTACTGCAATGAATATGGCATGTATAACCAGAGATAGTTAAGAACGTGATTGAAGATGTTGATAACGCAGTTGCTTGCACAGATCAATCTCATAATGAAAGAGGACAAGGAAAGAACTTGTCAAGAGGTCGATGGAGAGAATAAGGCAAGTCTCCATGAAACAACAATTGATCACATAACATCCGAGGTGTGGATGGCAACCGTACAAGTATGGAATTGATCATGCCTATATTGCATGAGTGTGGAAGGGAATTGGGTAAGAATTCCCTCAATCGTGCTTGATACTTCATTGATATGTTATGACGATATTTGAATGCACATATGTGATAGATACCATTTCTACTATTATATATATAAAAGCATAAGCCTAAGATAAAGACATAAAGCCCTGGGTATGAAAAGATCTTTGAATCTTTTGATGCATTCATGAGATGATTAAGAGTTAGTAACTATTGCAATGAATATTATACCCATGTTTGGGAAATAGATGCCACGCGAGATAACCATGTATGAGGCTATGTGTTGTTGAAATTGGGAAGACTACAGAATCGTGCAAGTATCCAGTAATCTTCTTACTCGTGGTCGATGTCTCGGACTGCAACCTCTTTGCCAACACTGAAAAGCACTAACGAAGTATATTCTTGGTGTTGTGTTTGGGCTGAAGAGGAGGGTATCCAGATGATCAAACAAGTAATTGGGAGGTGGATGGACGATGTGTCAAGGTGTTGTTTGAATCCTTCAACTCACCATGGAAAATCATATGGGTTGGCATTATGACACTCTTTAGTCAATGTAAGGCTGCATTGAGTGAATATGCATAAGTAGATTATGTGAATGTGCATGTTGATGCATGTGTTGATTGCATTATGAGAATGCTTGATGTGTTGATATTGCATATATGGTGAATGATTTTTCGTTACATTTAATATGATTAACAACTGAAAATGATTGAATTCTTTGTGTTATAATTCTAAGATCATTTCGTAGGTTGTTATGAATGTTGAAATAAAATGAGTGTATGAATAAATACTCACTGTTGTTTGGCTGATTTGAAAATTCTGTTAAGAGAGCAAATTGTAGGTAGAGTTGTCTTGGACATGGCAGTGAGTGTAAAACCATAATAAAGACTGAATATTACCATATGCAAGGGGCCAAACATTCCGAGGAAGATCTCATAGTTGTGAATCAGGTTTCTCTGTGAAACAGATTTGACATTTATGATTGAAATTTTATAATGACATCTCATGGTAACTATATGTGTATTATACGTGTGAAATGGCGGATCTGTCTAGTGAAGGCAGATGATGGCTGCTGAAAGCTGGGGAAGAATGCTACACTAATGACATTGGAACTTTGCTAAAGACAAGAGAACACCGAAGATAGTGTTATTCCAAGGGGGAGGGGATTGTCATACCCCCAGTTTGACCCTTGGAATATATTGAATCCATTATGTAAATGATTTCCTTATTTAAGTTGCATGATAGGCTCATCAAGCTAATCAAAATGCTATGGTATATGTTGATTAATAACATGAATGGTCCAAGACAGCTATGTAAGATGCACCAAAGGGGCTATGATTCCAGTAGAGGGGAAGAGGAAAGGGGGCCTATGGAGGATTGAATTCTTGATTGCCAAGTGTCAGCCATAGAAATAGTCCTATTGATGCCATGAGCCTTGAATGAGCCAATTACTTCCTTTTTACTGCGCTCACTCAATCATTAAATTCATGTGTGACGTTGGTAGAAAAAGTCCCTTCATGCAGTTATGGAAGTATGGGGATTGAAGGAGTTCTAGGATAGTCGCAAGATTCCTTTTCTCCATGGTTATAAGTTATGTCAAGGGGGTTTGTTGCTTTCCCCTCTATCCTACCTTGGGAGTCAGAGTCATCGATCTTACCTTTCGCGCATGCACACTCGTAGACTCCTCAAGCGTTCGCCCTTACACCAAGACTTATGCAGACCCTCACCCAGACATTTTTTTAACGATTGACATTCCTAGTGTTGGCCTGCGCTAAACTCACGCACACCGTGGAAGCACCTAGCAAGATAGATTACCAAGGGACCAGAATTGGTGAAGGGTGTCTAAGCCTTGAAGTGTGTTGGGTGGTACACATTGTTTAGCCTTGCGTTTGAGACTGTTTGGCCTTGAGTCAAATCATTACCCTCGCGTTCAAATTTGTTTATCTTTACGTCTAAACCGCCATAGTGGGCACCATCCCTTCATTTCAGACTTACACGGACCTTAGATAACACAGACTCACCTTTGTGAACACAGAGACTTACACTTGCACTCGGACTCAACCTTCGTGGAGACCTGTGTTCCCTTGACTTCGTTAACCATTTCAGACACTGCGTTTCACCCTGAACCCAAACCTTTATCCCGATCTATAGACTGAAGAGAAAGAAAAGGTCGTAAATGAGCCTTGAGGCCTATGACCGACCATGTGAGTTTTGCTCCTCTTACATGCCTAAGAAGCCATGAATAAAGGCTATTGGTAGATCTCCAACAGTACGCAACCGGTTGGACTCTTTCTATGCACACACTGGAAGCACTTAGCAAGATGGATTGCCCAAGAGACCCAGATTGGTAAGCCTGGAAGGTGTTGTGTGGGGCAAGCATTGTGGAGCCAAGGGTATGCTAGCTGAGTCAGACTATTGTAGAGCTCTCTATGAGCATTCGGTCGAGCATGGAGAACATAATGGGCTATGAGTTGAGAGATAGAGGCCTATAAGTGTTTTCCTTCCCCCTAGTGGACTCCTAACCCGGCTTGGGGTTGGACTCTCACCAGAAATAGTACCTATGGTTGGGTGGAAAATGGCACTTACACAACCAATTGCATGGATCTTTATTCCAAACAAGTATTCTCTTATATATGATCTATGTTTGATTTGTTATTTAATGTTATTTGAATCTGCCATGTTGTTATGATTATGCCTGTGATGTGTTATGCTGGTAAATGCATGTTTTATGGGTATGGATGAAGTTTAATTATGTTGTGTTTATATTATTCATCTGCACACGTATTTCTTTCATGTTATGGATCATATGTGGTCTTTGGGATTGGTTTAGAACTCGTAATCGGTTCCTATCCCGCTCGAAGCGGTTTGTCTGATGAACGGGGACGTTACAATTTATTGCATGCATAACCACTCATACCGTTCTCGTTTCTCCCCATTTCTCGTTTCCGGTAACATAGCAAACGATAAGATATCCAGTGCACACTGCATGCTAAACATTGAGCAGGAGTAGGCGTTGACCATTACCAATGACGTGTTACACATGGAGTAGGCAAGAATGGACATATGGTGACTATGTATACAACGCCCAAAAGCAGACTATACAAGAGGCAACAACTTATTCATTACCATGCATGTAATCTGTGAAGCAAACTATACATAACCGAGGCTTATAAATAAGAACCATGGCATAGAACCATAGTAATTAGGTACAGGGTCAGCAAAAGTATCGTTAGAGATCTTGTGACTTCAGAGGCAACCTAAGCATACATCTAGTGGACTTACACATACAACTGCAATGCTCAAGAATATATCCTTTTTCATAGGCATGATTTGCACTAAAAGAATGATACACAACACGGGGACTACGAAGACTCGGAATAGGAAATATATGATTCCACTGGTTTTATTTTTAACAACGTAAAAAAATTTTAACTATTATATGAATGTTCTACTATGCGGAAAACAATTCAGAGAAACGGCGATACCTTGATGTGAACCTTTCCATAAGCTTTAGGATATCTCTTTTCCTCGAAGAAGTGAGGATTCCTCTGCTTTCTTATCAGCTTCTGTGATTCTTCGCCAATAATGCGAACCCCTCTGAGTGTATCTTGACTTACATAAATCTTATCCGGGCCATGAATTTTATAGTAAGAAAGAACACCATCCTGTAACGTAAACCATCGTGGCCTCCACAATTTCCCAAAATTCACCCATTTATAAAGAATTCCCGACACATTAAGGTGCTCTGAAGCGTCAGCCACCGCTTTGACACCCATATTTTCTGCTGCAACTTTAGACATTGCTTTCATATCGTTTAAACGACAACGAAGAACATGCGAATCGTCATGGATACCACCGCAGGAAATCGATTACAGCTGTTGCGCATCAATCACTACAGATATATACAGCCCTTGCGCTGATGATTGCTGCAGAGTTTTCATCATTTGCATGAATAGAAACCCCAAATTATGGTGATTTCCACGCTTTTTGTTCTCTTTATTGGAGTTGAATTACACACATCTTTTTACCGAAATTTGAGCCCTTGAAGATGGATATGGCATTCATTTTAACGCATTGAAGGATTGTTGAGGAGAGCTGAATGAATTTAGGATCCATATATTTGCCCTAGCTTGTTCCGGAAACTCTCGTAAAATAGATAGTTTGAGACGAATAATAAGAATTCAAAGAAAGAAATAAAACCCTCATATATAGAATTGAATTCAGTTAAACAATTTAATTGTCAAAGGCATTCGGAGCGAATGCAGGAGAACAGCAATAATTTATTTAATGAATTTTACCCATTCACGATCACAGGGGTTTGAAATTGAACTGGCTCTTAAACCCCTCTACAATGTGTCACTAATACAACTGTGATTGACCGCAGAGATTTTGCTTTGCCATGATTACTTACCCGGAAGCGTCAGTTGCCAGACCCTTTTACGGATTTGGCCAGTCAAATCTACATGTAACGCTGTTGGGGTTCTTGCATTTGGCTTGTTTTCAGATTTAAATCGTCTATTTTATTTTTAATAAATACATAAATAGAACTTTACTTTTAAAAGGAAAAATGCACTCATTATCCAAAAATAAATTTAAGATTATTACCTTATTATAAATTTTATTCTTGTTTTATTTTATATAGTTATTTAAGACGAAAAGAAAATTTCATAAATTTTATGCTTGTTTTATATAGATATATAAAGCATAATCCAAGCGGGGCATTGGGCTAAGAGTTAGAGATTATAATACAAAGATCTTTTACCAGTGCTGGAAGGTCAATATATAATGCTTGCAGTTTGTCAGTATATGTGTTTTGTTTTGTCTTTTTGGGGGGACAGAAACGTTTTTTAGTTTATCTAAGGAGATGGCTCGTTAGATATAGAGAATTTTTTTTTTTAATAGTGATTTGACTTTATCTATGGGATAGGTATTGTATGCCCTTTCTTAATTCAAACTTATGAATAAAAAAGGAATTTTTTTATATTTGAAAAAATATATATAATGTATATTTAGAAAAAATATATATTTTAGAAACAGGGCTAAAATATAACTTTTATTTAAGATGAAATTTTGATTTATGATGATCATGAATTTTAATGTCTATTTTATTAAAATTTATTTGGTATATTTAAATTTAAGAGAAAAGAAAGATTATTTTAACCTCTATTCTACTCAAATCTATTTGGTATATCTAAACTTAGGAGAAAAGGGAGAGATTATTTGGATTGCTATAAAATTTTATTCTTATAATCAAAAAAGTTCTAAAAAATGTATTACTTATTTGTCATAGTTTTATTCTACTCAAATCTATTTGGTATATCTAAACTTAAGAGAAAAGGGAGGGATTATTTGGATTGCTATAAAATTTTATTCTTATGAACAAAAAGTTTATAAAAAATGTATTACTTATTTGTCATAGTTTTTACATGTTAGAAGATGGTAGAAGATTAGAGAGGTTTGTATTATATTAAAGATTGTAAAACTCGAGGTTTGTATATTGAATAGAATGGGCTCATAGTCTAGTATAGCTGGCAAATTCGTTCCACCATGTGTGTTTTGGGAGTTGTTCTTCAAATTGATTAAGAAATAGATATTAATTTTCTTTGGACCGACCAGAAAAAACCGGTCCCTTCTCTCACAAACAAAAGGTTTCATACACCAATTTATTGTCTCTTAATCTTAACTTTAAAAATAGAGTATTTTTATGATATTTTGATTTTCTAAATTAAAATTATAATTAATTTTTTTTAATATTTTATTTTTCACCATACAAACCCAAGGGTCCATATGAAAGAGCCATCTACTCGGCTCCATCCCCAGAAATATCCCAATGAAACTTGAATGAACATATAAAATAATTGTATATATATTTAAAAAATAGAAAAAAATGGTTAGTGTATGCTTAAGCAAGTGCTAAAATTTCAGCAAAAGATTATTATATAAATTATTTTAATTAAAATTTCAAAAAGATGCCATGTCAAGTGATAGTTACTCATACGTACAACTTAAAAACTACAGTTGACGGAGACGGATGAACGCTGTCCTCTTCTTTAGAATCAATGGGCCCATAGATTGGCCACGCCAACCCCAAAAACACGGACATTAGTCAAATGACATGGACAAGATTTCCTATCTCTTCAATATTCTTTAGTTTGCCGCATTGTATTTTAACATGCAAGTTTCCCCGTGACATACATGTTTCCCTTCTTAACCAACTTTAACACAAATGTGGAAGTTCGTAATTCCTTTCTAAGAGATGACGTCTTGTCTCCTTTCTTTTTATTCCACACATCTTGGATTAAGATCTTTGTAACAACCTTGCTATGTGTACGTTCGAATACTTAGTAGTTCGAGTTCGAATACTTAAAGATGTCAAAGGTTTATGATTTAGTTGCAAAGAAATTGTCGAACTTTAAAAGTTTTATTCAATTTTTTTTTCTATATATCATTATTAGATTAGAGTGTTTACTTACATCATATTTAATCTTTTTCTTTCATATAGCAAATATGCACGGAAATCCAACAATACTTCTCCACATTAGTGGATGGTAAAGGTGGTAATCCTCGCATAAGGCCTGACCCCAAACGACTCAAGGCTTGAACCCGTGACCTCTCCCCCAACCAAGAGAATGTGCCCACATCTTACCAATTAAGCTAACCCTTGGGGCTTACATCATATTTAATCTTTAGATGATGATAGTATTAATCTGCATTGTATTTTATTTTAATATATATTTAATTACTGATTAGTAAATATTAATATGTTATAAGTGATGTGTCACCAAGTATTTATTATTCTTTTCTTTATTTTAAATTATAAAATATAAACATTTAATAATATAATTAAATTTTAACTTTAAAATTATATATATATATATATATATATAATTGATTTTATTATGTTGTAAAACTAAATATATAAATTTTTAAGTCATTAGCTTACTTAAAATCATTATATTGTGAAACTAAACTTATAAATTTTTAAGGTAATGAAATTATTTGAAATGGTATTGATATGTATTTTCTTTAAATTAAGTTAGTTTAATCTACCAATATTTTTTAGTGATTATTTTTTTAAATAAAGTTTCAAAACATATTTTTTAATAATTTTTAAAATATATATTTGTCTTTTTATATGTCATTTAAAAGTTTAACAATTTAAATTCGATATATCTAACACCTTTGATTAGAGGTTTATTTAAACATTAAATCCTCAACCAAGGGTTTAAACAAACCCTTAGCCAAAGTTTTTTTTTTTTGTAAATGTTCATGTGCCCAAAAACACCACCAATCATATATGTGATGAAACATTAACAATATATATATATATATATAAAGAAAAACAAAAGCCTAAAAAAACCTTAACTATCTTGAATTATAAATAATCTTATAAGCATGAATTTTTGTTTTCATGGTAATATTTACATTTGCCAATGGAAATAATAATATTTGGACATGTACCCCATAGTATTTTGATTCTCACTTTTGAGCTACAGAGTGCGATGAATTGTATTTCTCAGGTGGACCATAATACCCAAAATTTGATCCATGGATGGACCAACATGGGATGTCAGTGGGCATGGCATAAAACGTGACATGTGAAAGGAGCCCACACTAGAGACATGTGGTGAAGAAGGTGAACTTGTATTAATGGTTCATGAGGATGTGGAAGAAATTGAAGTGACAAATGGTAGTGCAATCACAAGCTATCATAGTTCAAACACCTTGCAATACTTTTTATGACTTAACATCCCATCAAAAGACAACCACTAATGATCAGCAATACCAGTAGAAATGAGGTGGATAAGGAGATCGTTAGAGCATAAAAAAAAATATCAAAAATGAGGAGTGTCAAGATGAATCGATGGGGCTTGTTTCCAAGTCTTGATGTCTTGCAATGTTGGGAGATCGAAATTGAAGGAATTCAAGCACTACTTTGAAATTTAGGGTTTGATCTAAATCCTTTTGTATCCCAACCAACAATTCAACCACCTTCCATGGCCACACAAAAGGACTATGGAATGGTTAAGGAGACTCTCGAGGCCAACCAGGAGATTCACAAAAGAAGGCCAAACATATGCAAGGATATAGGCACGTTTTGGTCTTAAAAACCAATTCTAGAACTTGCATAAACATACCACAACAAGTTCTCTTAAGCATTGAACATGAAGTGGAAAATCTAGAAAAGAGGGTTGAAGTGAAGAAAGAACAAACTTCCGATGATATAATTGAAGTAGAACAGGATCTTGGACTCTAAACACTTGTTTCTCTGAGAATAAGGACACTATATACTTGAAAATGGTGGACCTATAATGCCATGTAAAGACTCTAATTACCTATGTCACAGAAGAAAAGGGTTCCCAACACAATTAAATTCTCAACCTAGCTTGACCAACTAAACCATAAATCTGAAAACATCGTTACTGCAATTTGGGGGTCATGCATTAATAGTGAGAAAGAAGTGAGAGTTGAATTGAATATGATACAAAAATAGGAAAAGATGGGTCTAGGTGAGGGGAGGGAAAGGACCTTTTAGGCCAAGACAGCTACCAAAGTTCCATAACCAAAGACTATTCCACCAAATGTCTTCAAATTTATTATAACTATGAGCCTAAGGATTAACTCTTGCTCTTCTAGGTTTTGCAGTTGTGTTTAGTTCTATTTTGACTATTTTCTTTAAAGAACGTGACCTTAGTGGTATTGGTTTAAACCTTGAGTACTTTCCAACATTTTATTAAATCCCTGTGTGGGGAAAGCCTTAACATGAGATATATCTCATTATTTTTTGGGTATATGCAAGACAAACTCCTTAGAGAATGGTATGCAGTAAAGATTGTATGTAATTTTGTTGTACATAAGTAATACATAGACTTATTAGTGTAAGGATCCCATTAGGGCATAAACATTATTGGCAAACACAAAGCTAATTTAGGCAAATAGGATAACCACACAAAACAAAAAGATAGGCATCAAAGCACATTTACTTCTCATTAACTAGTGTACATATATACATGAGAAGTGACCCTTGGAGTTCATAGTCCAAGTGGCCTCTTGGACTCCTAGGTGACTCTTGGTCTCCCTTGTGACTCATCATTTCCCTTTCTCATGAAAAAAGGATGAATAATAATAATACAACAATAAGGGAATATGATAACCCAAAGGATTAGATTCCCAACAATTCCCCCCTTAATCCTAAGGGTGTATAAGAGTCCAAGAAAAGAAGAGAGTTGAATAAAAGGTTTGACAAACCACTATGCAAAGCAAGTTAGCAGAAGCTTGTACCATCTTCTTCTAAATACAAGAGTTCTTTGAAGGAGTGGTTTTGGCTGACCACCAACCAAGCTAGATAACAGAAGTTGAGATCTTCTACTATGTGGATGGTTTGAAGCTAACCACAAACTATCGAACTTGGCGCAGATGCTCAGAGGTTATGTCTAGAACTTGGCACTATGCTCAAAGGTTCTATCTGGTAGAAGCAACATGAGGTTGAAGTCTTCTACTGAAATGGTGGTTTTAGGTTGACCACAAACCATCTATAGAGATGAAACAAGAAGTGAACAACTGAATCTTCCTGAACATCTCCAGCTTGACAATCTTTTGCCAAGTAAGATGGATAGAATCTTGCACTTGCTTTTGCTATATGAAGGTGCTCTCGATACCTGTGGTTTTAGGATGACCACCGACTCCGAAGCTCAGTTGAACATAGCACTTCACACGCTTTCTTGTTTCAGGACTTGATCTTGCTCGCTTGTTACTAATGGTCTTCATTTCCCCCTATTAGGAACAATCTGAGGAGAGGAGAGTCTCAAGGTGTCACAACTAGACACAAAACACATGAGAACTTTGAAAGTTGGGAGAGACTCAATGTGTCAACACTAGACACAAAACACATAAGTACTCTCAAAATGGTTATCTTCTGTCTATGTGGTTATATCATTGAATATGGCCTTTGAAACTATCTATGGCTCAGGCTCACTTACTCTCACTTACTTGAAGAAGGCCATGGTTGTTAGTTATCAAAAGAAGGATTTGAAACATGAATCCTGAAATATTGTTCCCCCTCTATCAGGTGCAAGAGGAGAATTCTGGGTAGAAGAGAATACATAGGGCCTCTTGCAACTCTCTCCTTCACAAATACAATTCAACAAATTCAACCTTAAAAGGTGAGGAGTGTCAGTCATAGCCGAAAATGCACCCATATACAATACACAATTCAACTTTTTCTTTTTGAATTTTGATACTTACAAAACACAAGCAAGTACCAAAAAAATATACACGAGAACTTAGAAAGAAGCATAGTTGCAAGTTACATTTATGATGGTTGAATTGAGGAATATGCACCTGGATGATTTGGATCTTGTTTTGCAATTTTCTTCTGTTAAAGCAGCTACACACTTACTAGTTTCATATCTACAATTTGCCAGCAATAACCTGCAATACACTCTGTACAATATGTACTATCATTCCCAATCCTTTTCTGGAAGTCCAATGTTGTCATTCAACAACCAAACAGTCAACCAACAATTTATGCAACACAATTTTGCAGCAGTATATGAATGTAATTCTGCAGCTGTCAATTACATTCAATTCTATAGTACTTATTCAATTATGCACCATACACATTCAATTATGCAGTTGTAGCAATTCAATTATGCAATTGTGAACTAGTGTAAATCAGCACTGTCAGTGAGCAATGACAATGATCTCTGCAAATTATCTACAATGTTGTCTTACAAACAATGCTTCAAGCATACAGGGCAACAAAAAAATCAAATCCCTCTATTTACATTCTTGCATCTCAACACAACTCTTCAGTTCACAAAACAATGTAAATCCACTGCTTACAAAATACTTATTCATTATTCACATCATCGCCTTCATGAACAGACATAAGACAAGGCGAGGACTCAACAATAAAATTGTTGCTCTTACAAAAAATACATTTACCCAGCTCAACTATTCAATGAACATGAAACGACGGAAAAAATATAAGAACACTTTTGTAGAAGGATGATGTGTTCCTTTAATGGTATGAGTCTTCTGAACCCACAATCTTTGCATTTCAAGCACATTATTGTTGCAAATATTAACTCAATATCATGTTCAATACTGTCACTCAACTCTGCAATACTCCGACATTATTAAAGGAATAGAGCTTCCAACCAGTAAGTCTCAGGTTTATCAAAGATTCCAAATACACTGCTAACATAGTAACTGTCAATGACAGGTATACCATATCATTGCTCAATAGCAGCCAATATGCAACAAAAGTAGTCTTCGATGTGCATTTCAATGAGAATTCATACCTCACAAGCTTGAACGTTTCTAAGCACAATGCTCAACATATCAGTTTAACGTCAATGTAGACATGTTCCTCATATGATCATGCAGGTAAACAATACCAATCTCACACTCCTTTCACCAACGAACTATACCATGCGAAGAGGTTCACCATATGAGTTAATCCTATGAAGTCACACCAGTCTTCATGGTGAATGGAAGAAAGAGTAGTCTTCCCAAGCACTGAAGTCTTCTTCACTGCGGTTTATCATCAACAGAATAAGTGCCAGATTTGTATATTTTTACTCCACAATACGCAGAGACATGTCTCACATTAATCTCACTGCTTCACAATGCAACCAGTTTCTCATTCTGCAACAGTTTCAGGGAAATTGAAGTAATTTCTTCACTCTTTGGGTTATATCAGTCACATTCTGAATGCATTCATTTGGGAACTGGTCTTTATGCAACTCCTCTATTGGTCACAATTCGCAGCTCAATCGAAGAGGTTGCAGCTCTCAATTCAAATACTAAATAGTTGAATGGTCTTCATAGCTCTATCCAGCAATGAAGGGCTTTAACATTGATTTCTCCATTCTGCATAAGAAAACAACTTGAGGAAAGCTCTCGTTGTAGCTTTGAACACCACAAACTTGATGATTCATTGCCTGAGCTATATTTATTTGGGTACAATTGTAGAGATGCATACTCCTATGACATACACACACTAAAGACAGACTAGTCCACATTCTGGTAGATATTACAACTTTGTTGATGGTAATAGCTCCAGGTACGCAACATCCAACATCCAACACATGGCTTCACGACAATATAGAGAGAGTCGTAGCTTCACATCAACATTAGAATGTCATTCACAAACGCAAGTGGAGAAGATAGGAGTTCAAATAGTGCTTCAAATCACATCATTACTAGAATGTTCATGACCTTCCTCTTCGGTTCCACTCTGCCTTCCTCCATTTCCTTAGTCGTGTAATCATTCGCATTGACCAAACCACAAGATACCCAAAAATCCAATCAAGTAGCACCACCAAACACAATTTCCACAGGTGCCTCTTCAGGCAAGATACCACCGTTAGTATGCCAAGTTTCAAAAGAAAACGGACCACACATGGTGTTCACATCCAAGCAAGATTCACAAGGTTGGAAATTTTACTAGATAATGGAAATAGTATCTTCATGGCAACCCTCGATCTTGAATTCCATGGACATCCAACAATGGAGATTCACTAGGTGTTGTACAGTCTTCTGCAACGGAGTGCTATATTTGAAGTCTTCACCAACAGGCTTTTCCATGAGCCAACCATGGTCTCATTCTCCACTCATAGAAGTATGCCTTCAAGATTAGCTCGATACACATCAAATTCCATGTTGCGGCAACAATTTTGGACTAAATTTCGAGGCAGTTATACTTCAACACAATACAAAATGGACATAGTAAAGAAAGTCTTCACGGCCACTCACCACCGAAGAGATAAAGAATGCACTAAATGAGAGAATCTCCTTTTGCATCCTCTGGAACTGTCGCTCCTCTAAGGGACTTCAACGTTCAACACAACTTCTTCAAAAATGTACAACAGATGAGACACACAAGTTGATCCAAAGCAAGTTTCCTCAAGTTTCAACGCATAATTCACATAATACTACACAGTAAGTCTCAGAAACTTTACAACTTCCACTCTTAAGACAAAAGAATCCTTCAAATCTATTGTAAACCAAGGCACACTTGTGGTGTTCAATCTCGATGATACTATCCATCAAATATTTTGGTGTCCAAAGTAGAACTCAATAATAAATGGAAAAATTAGTCTCTGCGAGCATCTCGAGCTACACGCTTCAAAGATATACACTTCACGGGATTGTTCACGCAACTGCCACATTCTTAGCCGCGATATAGGGTTCTTTTTGCAAAAAGTGTTAAGGTTTGAATGGTTATACAAGACTTTAAAACATTTCGCATCATAACATCATAACCGTATGCAAAAGGATCACTAAAAGAAAGACAAGCACAACCACACAAAAGAACACAAAGATTTATCCTTGGAAACTATCGTGGGAGAGAAAACGTATCAAAACTTCCTCGATATAGAGTTCAACCAAATACAGTGTAAGACCCCAAGAATAAGACTTGTAAGAAACCATCGTGGGAGAGAAAACCCATCATAACTTCCTCGATAGAGACTTCAATCAAATACAGTGTAAGACCCCACGAATAAGACTTGTAAGACACCAAGATTAAGACTTAACTTCTTCCTCTCTCCCAAATGAACTGCTCCTTCTCTCTCTAGCAAATTTGCTTGAGTTCTGAGAGTGTCCAAATGAGGGAGGTGCCTCCCCTATTTATACTAATCAGTGGAGAGGCCTAATAACCCAACATTGTCGGCTTCTCCTCCCAATAAAGGCTACCTTTCCTTGGGAGACTCGAAATCACATTTTAATAATACTTTTGTGGGTACTACTGACCCGACTTACAACAAAGGTTTTACCTCGATTCTTTTCATGACCAAATACATCGATCGCATCCCTAATCGGAGGAACAACATCTCTAAAGAGAGGAATAATACTAATAATACAAAATAGAATATATTTTGTAGTTACATTTCTTTAACACTCCCTCTTAAGAAAGAAGGTATTCTATAACACAACACAACTGTACAACTGACTGGTAAGTCTATATGTCATAGGAAGTTTTCGTAACTACATCAAAATCATTATCATTCGTGGAATATCATCATCATGGAGCATCACATATCGTCACATCATTGTGAGCATCTACCATGAACATCACATCTCAACACATCATCACGACCATCGCATCTCGACACATCATCACGAGCATTGCATCTCATTGCATCATCATGAGCATGGCATCTCATCGCAACATCATGAGCATCACATCTTGTCACGTCATCATGAGCATCACATCATTGTGAGCATCTATCGCGAGCATTGTATCTCAACACATCATCACGAACATCACATCTTGACACATTATCACGAGCATCGCATCTCGACACACCATCACGAGCATCGCATCTCGAGATATCATCACATGCATCACATCTCATCGCATCATCATGAGCATCACATCTCATCACATCATCACTCTGTGTAGCTTTGAACACCACAAGCTTGATGATTCATAGCGTGAGCTATATTTATTTGGGTCCAATTATAGAGATGCATACTCCTATGACCTTCACACACTAAAGACAAACTAGTTCACATTCTGGTAGATATTACAACTTTGTTGATGGTAACAGCTCCAGGTACGTCACATCCAACACATGGCTTCATGACAATATAGAGAGAGTCGTAGCTTCACATCAACATTAGAATGTCATTCACGAACCTAGGTGGAGAAGATAGGAGTTCAAATAGTGCTTCAAATCGCATAATTACCAGAATGTTCATGACCTTCCTCTTCAGTTCCTGCCTTCCTCCATTTACTTAGTCGTGTAATCATTTGCATTGACCAAACCACAAGATACCCAAAAATCCAATCAAGTAGCACCACCAAACACAATTTCCATAGGTGCCTCTTCAGGCAAGATACTACTGTTAGTATGTCAAGTTTCAAAAGAAAACGGACCACCGATAGTATTCACATCCCAACAAGATTCACAAGCTTGGAAAATTTACTAGATAATGGCAACAATCTCTTCATGGCAACCCTCGATCTAGAATTCCATGGGCATTCAACAATGGATTTTCACTAGTTGTTATATAGTCTTCTGCAACGGATTGCTATATTTGAAGTCTTCACCAATAGGCTTTTCCATGAGCCAACCATGGTCTCATTCTCCACTCATAGAAGTATGCCTTCGAGATTAGCTCGACACACATCAAATTCCATGTTGCAGCAACAATTTTGGACTAAATTTCGAGGCAATTATACTTCAACACAATATCAATGGACATATTAAAGAAAGTCTTCACAACCACTCACCACCGAAGAGATAAACAACGCACTAAATGAGAGTCTCGTTTTGCATCCTGTGGAACTCTCGCTCCTCTAAGGGACTTCAACGTTCAACACAACTTCTTCAAAAACATATTTCTTCAACCGATGAGACACACAAGCTGATCCAAGGAAGGTTTCTTCAAGTTTCATCGCATAATTCACATAATACTAGACAGTAAGCTGCAGGCACTTTACAACTTTCACTCGTAAGACAAAAGAATCCTTAAGATCTGTTGTAAACGAATGCACACTAGTGGTGTTCAATCTCGATGATAATATCCATCAAATATTTTGGTGTCCAAAGTAGAACACAAAAAATGGAAAAATTAGAGCCTTTGCCAGCATCTCGAACTACAGGCTTCAAAGATACACACTTCACAGGATTGTTCATGCAACTGCCACATTCTTCGCCACGATCTAGGGTTCTCTTTGCAAAATGTGTTAAGATTTTAATTGTTATACAAGACCTTAAAACATTGCGCATCATAACCTTATGCAAAAGGATCACTGAAAGAAAGACAAGCACAACCACAAAAAAGAACACAAAGATTTATGCTGGGAAACCATCGTGGGAGAGAAAACCCATCAAAACTTCCTCGATATAGACTTCAACCAAATACAGTGTAAGATCCCAAGAATAAGACTTGTAAGACACCAAGAATAAGACTTGACTTCTTCCTCTCTCCCAGATGAACTGCTCCTTTACTCTCTAGCGAATTTGCTTGAGTTCTGAGAGTGTCCAAATGAGGGAGGTACCTCCCCTATTTATACTCATCATTGGAGAGGCCTAATAACCCAACAGTGTCGTCTTCTCCTCCCAATCAAGGCTAACTTTCCTTGGGAGACTCAAATCACATTTTAATAATACTTTTGTGGGTACTATTGACCCGACTTACAACAAAGGTTTTAGCTCAATTCTTTTCATGACCAAATACATCGATCGCATCCCTAATCAGAGGAACAACATCTCCGAAGAGAGGAATAATAATAATAATACAAAACATAATATATTTTGTAATTACATTTCTTTAACAGTCCCTCTTAAGAAAGAAGGTATTCTATAATACAACACAATTGTACAACTGTCTGGTAAGTCTATACATCATAGGAAGTTTTCGTAACTACATCAAAATCATCATCATCCGTGGAACATCATCATCATGAAGCATCGCATCTTGTCACATCATTGCGAGCATCTATCATGAACATCGCATCTTGACACATCATCATGACTATCGCATCTCGACACATCATCACGAACATCACATATCGACGCATCATCATGAGCATTACATCTCATCGCATCATCATGAGCATCGCATCTTGTCGCATCATCATGAGCATCACATCTCATCACAAGCATCATATCTCGTGGCATCATCATGAGCATCACATCCTGTCACATCATCACAAGCATCACATCTTGTCACATCATTGCGAGCATTGTATCTCAACACATCATCACGAACATCACATCTTGACACATGATCACGAGCATCCCATCTCGACACATCATCATGAGCATCGCATCTCGAGATATCATCACATCTCATCGCATCATCACTCTTTGTAACTTTGAACACCACAAACTTGATGATTCATTGCGTGAGCTATATTTATTTGGGTTTAATTGTAGAGATGCATACTCCTATGAAATACACACAGTAAAGACAGACTAGTCATTAGAGGAAATTTCAACTCAAAATGTGCCTCCCAAGGAANAATATTTATTAATTTTGGAGGAAGAAAAGAAAAAACTACTTTTTTGTTTGTATTTTCGACATATCTTCATGTGTTTTCAAATTTCGATCGGGAGAGATCGTTAGATGCGTAATTGAATTCCACATCCAACGAGTACCAACTCGTCATACTTTTGACGGACCTTGCTACCCCCAAAAAAAGAAATACCCGAAAAAATGTGTTGATTATGTCATCATCATGTTTTTTTAGGTATTTCTTGTTTTTGGGGTAGCGGGGTCCATCAAAAGTATGTCGAGTGGGTACTCGTTGGATGTGGAATTTAATTTCGCATCCAACGAGCTCTCCCGATCGAAATTTGAGTAAGAACACAAGGAGATATGTCGAAAATACGAACAAAAAAAGTAGTTTTTTTTATGATACCTATCCCCAAATTTATATTAATTTTTTTTTAAGAGGTGCTCCCTTTTTGAATTTTAAAGCATTTTGATTGGCTAAGACATGATGACATGGAATTTGTATTATTTTTGGAAGGACCATTTTAAATTGAAATTTGCTCTAATGTCACAATCTGGTAGATATTACAACTTTGTTGATGGTAACAGCTCCAGGTACATAACATCCAACACATGGCTTCATGAAAATATATAGAGAGTCGTGGCTTCACATCAACAGTATAATGTCATTCACGAACGCACGTGGAGAAGATATGAGTTCAATTAGTGCTTCAAATCGCATTATTACTAGAATGTTCATGACCTTCCTCTTCAGCTCCACTCTACCTTCCTCCATTTCCTTAGTGGTGTAATCATTCACATTGACCAAACCACAAGATACCCAAAAATCCAATCAAGTAGCACCACCGAACACAATTTCCACAGGTGCCTCTTCAGGCAATATACCACCGTTAGTTTGCCAAGTTTCAAAATAAAACGGACCACCGATGGTATTCACATCCCAACAAGATTCAAAAGGTTGGAAAATTTACTAGATAATGGCCATAGTCTCTTCATGGCAACCCTCGATCTTGAATTCCATGGCCATCCAACAATGGAGATTCACTAGTTGTTGTATAGTCTTCTGCAATGCATTGCTAAATTCAAAGTCTTCACCAACAGGGTTTTCCATCAGCCAACCATAGTCTCATTCTCCACTCATAGAAGTATGCCTTCAAATCTATTGTAAACGAAGGCACACTTGTGGTGTTCAATCTCGATGATAATATCTATCAAGTATTTTGTTGTCCAAAGTAGAACTAAAAAAATGGAAATATTAGAGTCTCTGCCAACATCTCGAACTACACACTTCATAGAATTGTTCACACAACTGCCACATTCTTCGCCACGATCTAGGGTTCTCTTTGCAAAATGTGTTAACGTTTTAATGGTTATACAAGACCTTAAAACATTTCGCATCATAACATCATAACCATATGCAAAAGGATCACTGAAAGAAAGACAAGCACAACCACACAAAAGAACACAAAGATTTATCCTAGGAAACCATCATGGGAGAGAAAACCCATCAAAACTTCTCGATATAGACGTCAACCAAATACAGTGTAAGACCCTAAGAATAAGACTTGTAAGACACCAAGAATAAGACTTAACTTCTTCCTCTCTCCCAGATGAACCGCTCCTTCTCTCTCTAGCGAATTTGCTTGAGTTCTGAGAGTGTCCAAATGAGGGAGGTGCCTCCCCTATTTATATTAATCAATTGAGAGGCCTAATAACCCAACAATGTCGGCTTCTTCTCCCAATCAAGGCTAACTTTCCTTGGAGACTCAAAATCACATATTAATAATACTTTTGTGGGTACTACTGACCTGACTTACAACAAAGGTTTCACCTCAATTCTTTTTAGGACCAAATACATCGATCGCATCCCTAATTGGAGGAACGACATCTCTGAAGAGAGGAATAATAATAATAATACAAAATTGAATATATTTTGTAGTTGCATTTCTTTAACACTCACTCTTAAGAAAGAAGGTATTCTACAACACAACACAACTGTACAACTGACGGGTAAGTCTATATGCCATATGAAGTTTTCGTAACTACATCAAAATCATCATAATCAGTGGAACATCATCATCACAGAGCATCACATCTCGTCAAGTCATTTCGAGCATCTATCATGAACATTGCATCTCGACACATCATCACGGCCATCGCATCTCAACACATCATCACAACCATCGCATCTCAACACATCATCACAAACATCGCATATCGACACATCATCACAAGCATTTCATCGCATCGCATCGCATCTCGTCACATCATCATGAGCATCACATCTCATCACATCGGCACAAGCATCACATCTCTTCGCATCATCATGAACATCACATCTTGTCACATCATCACGAGCATCACATCTTGTCACATCATTGTGAGCATCTATCACAAACATTGTATCTCAACACATCATCACAAACATCACATCATGACATATTATCATGTGCATCGCATCTCGACACATCATCACGAGCATCGCATATCGAAATATCATCACATGCTTCACATCTCATCGCATCATCACTCTTTGTGGCTTTGAACACCACAAACTTGATGATTCATTGCCTGAGCTATATTTATTTGGGTACAATTGTAGAGATGCATACTCCTATTATGTACACACACTAAAGACAAACTAGTCCACATTCTAGTAGATATTACAATTTTGTTGATGGCAAAAGCTCCAGGTATGCAACATCTAACACATGGCTTCATGACAATATAGGGAGAGTCGTAGCTTCACATGAACGTTAGAATTTCATTCACGAACGCAGGTGGAGAATATATGAGTTCAAATAGTGCTTCAAATCACATCATTACTATAATGTTCATGACCTTCCTCTTCAGTTCCACTATGCCTTCCTCCACTTCCTTAGTTGTGTAATCATTCGCATTGACCAAACCACAAGATACCCAAAAATCCAATCAAGTAGCACCACCAAACACAATTTCAATAGGTGCCTCTTCAAGCAAGATACCACTGTTAGTATGCCAAGTTTCAAAAGAAAACAGACCATTGATTGTATTCACATCCTAGTAAGATTCACAAGGTTGGAAAGTTTACTAGATAATGGCAATAGTCTCTTCATGGCAACCCTCGATCTTGAATTCGATGGGCATCCAACAATGGAGATTCACTAGCCGTTGTACAATCTTCTGCAATGGATTGATGTATTTGAAGTCTTCACCAACAGGCTTTTCCATAAGCCAACCATGGTTTCATTCTCCACTCACAGAAGTATGCCTTCAAGATTAGCTCGACACACATCAAATTCCATGTTGCAACAACAATTTTGGACTAAATTTCAAGGCAGTTATACTTCAACACAATATCAATTGACATATTAAAGAAAGTCTTCAGCGCCACTCACCACCGAAGAGATAAAGAATGCACTAAATGAGAGAGTCTCCTTTTGCATCCCTTGGAACTCTCGCTCCTCTAAGTGACTTCAACGTTCAACACAACTTCTTCAAAAACGTATTTCTTCAACAGATGAGACGTACAAGTTGTCCAAAGCAAGTTTCTTCAAGTTTCAACGCATAATTCACATAATACTAGATAGTAAGCTGCAGGAAATTTACAACTTTCACTCATAAGACAAAAGAATCCTTCAAATATATTATAAACCAAGGCACACTTGTGGTGTTCAATCTTGATGATAATATCCATCAAATATTTTGGTGTCCAAAGTAGAACTCAAAAAATGGAAAAATTAGAGTCTCTGCCAGCATCTCGAACTACAGGCTTCAAAGATACACACTTCACAGGATTGTTCACGCAATTGCCACATTCTTCGCCATGATATAGGGTTCTCTTTGCAAAATGTGTTAAGGTTTTAATGGTTATACAAGACCTTAAAACATTTCACATCATAACATCATAACCACATGCAAAAGGATCACTAAAAGAAAGACAAGCACAACCACACAAAAGGACACAAATATTTATCGTGGGAAACCATTGTGGGAGAGAAAACCCATCAAAACATCCTCTATATAGACTTCAAACAAATACAGTGTAAAACCCCAAGAATAAGACTTGTAAGACACCAAGAATAAGACTTAACTTCTTCCTCTCTCCCAGATGAACTGCTCATTCTCTCTCTAGCGAATTTGCTTGAGTTTTGAGAGTGTCCAAACAAGGGAGGTGCCTCCCCTATTTATACTAATTAGTCGAGAGGCCTAATAACCAAACAGTGTCAGATTCTCCTCCCAATCAAGGGTAACTTGCCTTGGGAGAATCAAAATCACATTTTAATAATACTTTTGTGGGTACTACTGACCCGACTTACAACAAATGTTTTACCTCAATTCTTTTCTTGACCAAATACACCGATCGCATCCCTAATTAGAGGAACAACATCTCCAAAGAGAGGAATACTAATGACAATACAAAATAGATTTTTTTTTGTAGTTACATTTCTTTAACACTCCCTCTTAAGAAAGAAGGTATTCTATAACACAACACAATTGTACAACTCACTGGTAAGTCTATACGTCATAGGAAGTTTTCGTAACTACATCAAAGTCATCATGATCCATGGAACATCATCATCACAGAGCATCACATCTTGTCAAGTCATTTCGAGCATCTATCATGAACATCGCATCTCGACACATCATCACTACCATCGCATCTCGACAAATCATCATGAGCATCGTATCTCAACACTTCATCATGAACATCGCATCTCGACACATCATCATGACCATTGCATCTCATCACATCTCATCGCATCATCATGAGCATCGCATCTCATCACATCATCACAAGCATCACATCTCGTCGCATCATCATGAGCATAACATCTTGTCACATCATCACGAGCATCACATCATTGTGACCATCTATCACAAGCATTGTATCTCAACACATCATCACCAACATCACATATTGACACATTGTCACATGCATCGCATCTAGACACATCATCACCAGCATCGCAACTTGAGATATCATCGCATCTTGACTCTTTGTAGCTTTGAACACCACAAACTTGATGATTCATTGCCTAAGCTATATTTATTTGGGTACAATTATAGAGATGCATACTCCTATGACGTACACACACTAAAGATAGACTAGTCCACATTCTGGTAAATATTACAACTTTGTTGATGGTAACAACTCCAGGTATGCAACATCCAACACATGGCTTCATTACAATATAGGGAGAGTCGTAGCATCACATCAACTTTAGAATGTCATTCACGAACCCAAGTGGAGAAGATAGGAGTTCAAATAGTGCTTCAAATCGCATCATTACTAGAAATATCATGACCTTCCTCTCAAGTTCCACTCTGCCTTCCTCCATTTCCTTAGTCGTGTAATCATTTGCATTGACCAAACCATAAGATATCCAAAAATCCAATTAAGTAGCACCACCAAACACAATTTCCATAGGTGCCTCTTCAGGCAAGATACCATCATTAGTATGCCAAGTTTCAAAAGAAAACAGACCACCGATGGTATTCACATCCCAACAAGATTCACAAGGATGGACAATTTACTAGATAATGGCAATAGCCTCTTCATGGCATCCCTCGATCTTGAATTCCATGGGAAACCAACAATGGAGATTCACTAGCTATTGTACATTCTTCTACAACAGATTGCTATATTTGAAGTCTTCACCAACAGCCTTTTCCATGAGCCAACCATGGTCTCATTCTCCACTCATAGAAGTATGCCTTCAAGATTAGCTCGACACACATCAAATTCCATGTTGCGGAAACAATTTTGGACTAAATTTCGAGGCAGTTATACTTCAACACAATATCAATGGACATATTAAAGAAAGTCTTCACAACCACTCACCACCGAAGAGATCAAGAATGCACTTAATGAGAGAGTCTCGTTTTGCATCCTGTGGAGCTCTCGCTCATCTAAGGGACTTCAACGTTTAACACAACTTCTTCAAAAACATATTTCTTCAACATATGAGACACACAAGTTGATCCAAATCTTCTTCAAGTTTCAACGCATAATTCACATAATACTAGACAGTAAGTTGCAGGCACTCTACAACTTTCACTCGTAATACAAAAGAATCCTTCAAATCTATTGTAAACCAAGGCACAGTTGTGGTGTTCAATCTCGATGATAATATCCATCAAATATTTTTGTGTCCAAAGTAGGACTCAAAAAATGGAAAAATTAGAGTCTCTACCAGCATCTCGAACTACAGGCTTCAAAGATACACACTTCACATGTTTGTTCATGCAATTGCCACATTCTTCGCCATGATCTAGGGGTCTCTTTGCGAAATGTGTTAAGGTTTTAATGGTTATTCAAGACCTTAAAACATTTCGCATCATAACAACATAACCATATGCTAAAGGATCACTGAAAGAAAGACAAACACAACCACACAAAAGAACACAAAGATTTAGCTTGGGAAACCATCGTGGGAGAGAAAACCCATCAAAACTTCCTCTATATAGACTTCAACCAAATATAGTGTAAGACCCCAAGAGTAAGACTTGTAAGACACCAAGAATAATACAGTATGTCTTCCTCTCTCCCAGATGAACTATTCCTTCTCTCCCTAGCGAATTTGCTTGAGTTCTGAGAGTGTCCAAATGAAGGAGGTGCCTCCCATATTTATACTATTCAGTGGAGAGGCCTAATAACCCAGCAGTGTGGGTTTCTCCTCCCAATCAAGGCTAACTTGCCTTGGGAGACTCAAAATCACTTTTTAATAATACTTTTGTGGGTACTACGAACCCGAATTAGAACAAAGGTTTTATGTAATACCCCGGTTTTGACACCATGGTATTAAAATTGTACATGATGTATATATTGTGTTAAATCATGGCAATGAGCTCAAGGCCAAGGCCCTGGCATTGATTTGGTGTTTTGTGTATCGGCGATCAAGGTTGATGTCAATGGTTATGGTGCTGGTTAGGCACAATATATTTTTGAAGATATCATGTGATTATGCATTTTAATAAAATACCACAACTAGCTATGCACAACAACATAAGAGATGGGGCATGATTTCATAAGGAATAGAGAGGGGAGTTAGTCAAACTCCTGAGCCGTAGGGTGAGACCGGACATCAATCCAGAAACCCATAAACCCTCAAATCCCTTTTTGTCCTCTGTCCTCAATCATTCAATTCTTCCATAAGAGCGGTCGGGGCAGTTAATGCCTTGGGTAGAGGAAGGCGTGGCAGTTAGATTTCGTGTTTGAGTAAGCCTGTAAATTGCAGCCTGGGGAAGGCACATTCTTTCTTCTGCAGCAAGTAAGCAGTAAATGTGTGCCAGTCCATATTTCCCTCTGTAGGGAGAAGATTTTGTTGTTGTTCTTCGATCAGTGTGGATTCATTTGTTCAGCGTTGTTCCGTGGTTCACTATCCCAAGTCGCAGAAGAATTGTTCTGCAGTGTTTCTCTGTGTTACATAGAACCCTGGTCTCTTGTGTGCAAGTGAAACCTCGTTTCTCTTGTGTTACAGAGTGAGTGGGATGCAAAACTTTTGTCTGTGTTACATAGTGGATCCCTATGTTGTTGTGTCTCCTTGTGGTTTGTTGTGAAATGCACCTTGGTTTGGGTTTGAGCTGTATGCAAGACTTAGGAGTGGAAGAGACATTGAATGGGCTTGATAAACCTAGTGCAGAGAGGAACCTCAAAAAAAGATAAGAGTGGTTGACGAATCTTCTATGCACATCCTGAAGAGCATTGGAAGGGAAGGCATAGCCGGATGGACTGTGGAGCAGAGAACGAGATACTTCCTTGTGGTGGGTGTGTAGGTATTGTGGATGCCAGGCCAGATAGATCTTGTGGAGGTGTCCCTAGATCTTGAATGACCACTATCTTAGCCATTCTTCCTTTCCACTGCCTTAACATCATGATAAACCCAAAGGTAGATTGGCTTGCCTGACAGCCTGATAAACCCAATTGTGTATTAGCTTGGTTGGGTAGCCTGATAAATCCAATCGGATATTGGTTTGGCTGAGCATCCTAATAAACCCAACTGTAGTTGGTTTGGCTGAGCATCCTAGTAAACCCAACTGTAGTTGGCTTGGCTATGTCTTGTTGTGCATTTTGGCCATGTGCGATCCTTGGCTTGACATTCTGGCAAATTCAATTGTTAGTTGGCTTGGCTGAGTAGCCTGATAAACCCAACAGTGAGATGGCTTGGTTGTGTAGCGTGGTAAACCCATATGTTGGGTTGGCTGGTCCTTAATGTGAATGTTGGCTTGATTGTGTGTAGTATAATAAACTCAATTGTTAGTTGGTTTGGCTGAGTAGCCTGATAAACCCAACAGTGAGATGGCTTGGCTGTGTAGCCTAATAAATCCATAGGTTGGCTTGGCTGGTCCTTAATGTGAATGTTGGCTTAACTGTGTGCAGTTTGATAAACCCAACTGTTAGCTAGCTTGGTTGTGTAGCCTGATAAACCCAGCAGTCTATTGTCATGTTTTCCTGCATCCTGATAAACCCAATTGTGTATTGGCTTAGTTGGACAGTCTGATAAACCCAATTGTAGGTTGGTTTGACTGTTTTTGATATGGTATGGTTATGTGTGAGCCTGTTGTTCCCTAGTTCCTTGTGGAAATCATGCCCAGCTCGGGGGTGGTAGTTGTGTTGAGAGATTGATGAACACAACTAGCCTATGGTTGGGTGGAACGTTGCAGCGAAATAGCTAGTTGCGGGACAACTTCATCTTCAAGATAAGTATTCTCTATTGTGTTATTTTTGCAATATATTTGCTTATGAATATACTGATAATGTTGAATGCTTATGAATGAATTATAGTAGAGTTTATTGTTGATTGAATGTCCCTACATTTTATATCTGCATATGTCTTTGGTTCCAATGCATTTTGCCTAAGTTCATGGAGGTTGGTAGCCTGGTTGCAGTGTCAGAATGCATCTTACTTAAGTGTTTCTGCACCTCGAAATCCACCTAAGGAAGGCGGGATGTGTAAGAAAGAAAGAAAAAGAACAAGGAAAAATGTTGATTTTCTGCACCCCAGAATCCGCCTGCGGAAGTCGAAAGCGGAAAAAGAGCAAAAAATTCTAAGGTAAAGGTATATTTCTGCACCCCGGAGCCTGCATGCAGAAGGCGGAAGGCGGAAATTAGGAAATCATAAAGAGAAATGAGGCCAAGTGTTGTTTTTCCGTGATCTAGAATCCACTCGCAGAGTGCGGAAGGCGGAAGGAGGAAAGTGAACAAGTCAAGTCATCGATTTGTTTGTTTTCTGATTCCCGAGTTCCGCAGTGGAAGGTGAAAAGTGGTTAAAGTAATTCCGTCAAATGTTGAGTTTCTGATTCCCGAGTTCCGCAGCAGAAGGTAGAAAGTGGTTAAGTAATTTTGTTGAATGTTGAGTTTCCGCTTTCCGAGTTCCGCAGTGGAAGGTGGAAAGGAAGAAGGAGGAAGGCGGAAAGTGGTTGAATGCCTTCGTTGCACATTATGTTTCTAGTTCTCAAATTCTGCAGCGAAAGGTAGAAAGGGGAATGCGAGGTGCAAAAAGTACAAGTTCAATGCGGAAATGTTTTTTCTGGTCACATAATGGATGTGTCAAGGGCGGAATGACTATTACAATGGCTTTTAAGACTGAGCATGAATGATAAAGGATGTTCATGACCCATGCCTATGTTAAAGAGAAATAAATAATAAGTTTTATATTATTTTGCATATCAGTCAGGTGTATGGGCACCGGGTTCATGGACATCGTGGTATATCAAAGTAGCCTCATAGTAGTGGGTACGCTATAGGATTAGTGGTCGCATTTATCCTCCAAGGAGGGAGGGGACGTGACAGTGTGGTATCAGACCAACATTGGGCCTGGATGGGCCAAGTCAATAGTTTTCATAGCTATTGGTTGCAACATTGTAGCTAACAAATATGTTGAAATTGTTATGCATCTAACAATATGTGTATTAACACATTTTGCAGAGTCATAGTGCAGTTTGAAAAAGTTGGTTCTGTGTCGGCATGAGAATCAACAACATGAATGATGCATAGGATCCTTATGAACTTGAGGGAGATGCTATGGGGAAAAACATTCGAGTTGGAAATGCTGAAACATAATCTAATGGAAAGAGATATCCAGAGACTCTTCCAGATATTGCAACCACCATGAGAAGCTTAAGGGTGGAGATGCAAAGTTACAGAGAAGATAATGAAAGAATGATTAAAGATCAGGAAGAGCAGAATCAACTAAATGCAGCCATGTTGTAGATTTTGACAGACATCCAAAGGAAAATGAACTCTGGACATAGGGCAGTAAATTCAGAAGGAAGTAGGAGTAGTGCCAGAAGAAGAAAAAGGTCTTCTAGTGGATCACCTGACTCTAAAGGATCCACTGGGGGTTCAAGCTCTTCATCTCACGAGAATAAGAGAAAGAGGCATTACCAGAACAGTTCACGTGATGAATTTAAGAAGGAAAGGCCTCCTACCTTTAATGGTGAGGTAAAGTCTGGTCAAGAAGTCAAATCTTGGCTTCTTGGGATGAAAAAAGTATTTTCAAGTCCAAGACTACTTGGGAAATATGAAGGCCAGGATATCCAACTTTAATTTGAATGGAAGAGCATCTATATGGTGGGAACACCTCTGGCAAGTAAAGAAGATCAATGACAAAAATATCGTGTGGAAGCAGTTCAAGAAGTATTTCAAGCAGAAGTACCTCTCTGATAGGCACTATGATGACAAGATTAAAGAGTTCCATGAGGTGAAATTGGGACAACTGACCATGGAAGAATATGCAAACAAATTCTTGGAACTGTTGAGGTATGTCAGGTATATCAGGGACGAGAAAGTGAAAATTCAACATTTTTTGAGTGGGCTACCTCAGTCATATAAATATAGGATTGATTTTGATGAACCTAGAACTCTAGAAGAGGCTATAAGGAAGGCCAAGTATTGCTATGACCAGAACAAAAGCAGACCAAATATCC
Organism: Pseudotsuga menziesii; assembly: GCA_001517045.1. NCBI lineage: Eukaryota > Viridiplantae > Streptophyta > Pinopsida > Pinales > Pinaceae > Pseudotsuga > Pseudotsuga menziesii. Next base: position 101,074 of record LPNX010976639.1, on the reverse strand, counting down.
ATAAGGAATGGAAGTATAAGAAGAATGAAAAGTTTGACCAAAGGAATAAAGGTTTCAAACCCTCTCACTTATGAAATCAACAAAGGCAACCATCACAAGTTGTGACTAAGCTAGCCATAATGATGGAAGACAGGCCAAGAGATCCAAAGGAGATCAGAGAACCACTCCAATGTTGGGGATGTGGAGGAAACCATATGCGTAGGAACTGTCTGCATGAGAATGGGTATGTAAGGCAAGCTCACAACATTCAAGAAGCAGAAACTGTGGGTAAAGTGGTAAGGACCGTCCCTAGAATTTATGCAGCGCTAGAGGACCGCTAGGTAGATCATCAATCAACTGTGGTTGAAGTTGAAGGTAATATTGTTGAGCAATCTGTTTTTGTTTTGATGGACCCTGGATCTACTCACAGTTATATCACTCCTAGAATTGTTGAGATTTGTACTTTAAAGAAGTTAAAGCATAGCAAATCATGGTTTGTTCAACCAGCCATTGGAACCAAGAGAAAGGTTAGTGAAGTGGTAGAAGGATGTCCATTGGTCATGGATGGTTAGTCACTTATGCAGACTTGAATGTTCTACCACTTGGTTCCTATGATATTCTCATTGGAATGGACTGGTTAGAAGCACACAAAGCTAAGATTTATTGTTACAACAAGACTTTTGAATGCATGGATGAAGAAGAGAACCCAAAGGTTGTAAGAGGCATTCCAAAGGTGATTTTTGTTACGTAGATTTCAGCAATGCAATTGAAGAAGTTATGTAGGAAAGGTTGTAGATTGTATGCAACCCATGTTTTGGAGGCATTGGATAATGAAACTCCTAGGTTGGAGGACTTTCGAGTATTGCAAAAATTCAGGGATGTTTTTCCTGATGAGCTTCCAGGACTTCCTCCAAAGAGAGACATTGATTTTAAAATTGACCTTATGCCTGGAGCAACACTAGTGTCGAAGAAACCCTACAGGATGAGTACACCAGAGTTGATAGAGCTGAAGATGCAACTGCAGGAGTTGTTGGAAAATAAATATATTGAGACGAGTGTTTCCCTGTGGGGAGCACCGGTTCTATTTGTGAAAAATAAAGATGGGGCACTTAGGTTATGTTTTGATTACAGACAGTTGAACAAAGTCACTGTGAAGAATAAATACCCTTTACCTCAAATTGATGACCTTTTAGATCAAATGAGAGGAGCAAAGGTATTTTTAAATATTGACTTGAGGTCTAGTTACCATCAGGTAAGAATCAAGGATGCAGATATTCATAAGACAACCTTTAGAACAAGGTATGGACACTATGAGTTTGTAGTGGTACCATTTGGTCTCACAAATGCACCAGCTATGTTCATCTGTCTCATGAATAGTGTTTTCAGCAACTATCTGGACAAGTTTGTTCTTGTTTTCCTTGATGCCATTCTTATTTATTCTAAGAATGAATAAGAGCACAGAGAACATTTGAGACTGGCATTTAAATCGCTAAGGGAGCATAAGTTGTATGCCAAGTTGAGCAAATGCGACTTTTATAAAGATAGAATTCATTATTTGGGTCACATTATCTTAGATGAAGGAATATCTATGGACCCTGAGAAGAATGAAGTTGTTATGAATTGGCCAACCCCAAGAAATGTGACAGACGTGAGATCTTTGATGGGACTTGTAGGATACTACAGGAGGTTCATTGAAGGATTCTCCAAGGTTGCACATTCAATCACTTCTTTGCAAAAGAAGCGGATAAAGTTTGAATGGGCACCAAGATGTGAAGAAAGATTCCTTTAGTTGAAGAATCTTCTTACAAGTGCACCAATTCAGAAAATTGTAGACCCAAAAAAAGACCTTGTGGTGTGTATTGATACATGCAATCAAGTACTTGGAGGAGTTCTTATGCAAGACAACCATGTGGTATGCTGTGAGTCAAGAAATTTGAAGGAGCATGAGAAGAATTATGCTACTCATGATATAGAACTTGCATCCATAGTACATGCTCTCAAGATGTGGAGGCATTACTTAATGGGAAGAAATTTTGAGCTAAGAACATACCACTGTGGTCTAAAATGCTTGTTTGATCAGCCAACTCTAAATGCTAGGCAAGCTAGATGGCTGGATTTTTTGTGTGAGTTTGGTTTTGAAATCAAACACATAAAAGGAAAAGAAAATAAAGTGGCTAATGAACTCAGGAGGAAGGTGCATGAAATGCATGTGACATCTCTTAGTACTTGCCAGCCAAATTTGAGACAATAGATTATTAATCATACTGCTGAGGATGAAATGTATGCGCACATAAAGGACAAGTTGCAGTAGCAAAGCTTTGAAAATAAGTACGAGGGATATAAATTGGAAGACGATGAAATTCTAACTTATAAGAACAGAATTTATATTCAAAATGTAGTAGACTTGAGGAGGATTGTTATGGATGAAATCCATCAAGCTCCATATTCTGGTCACCCAAGATATCATAAAAAATTGCTACAGCCAGAAAATGGTATTTTTGGCCAGGAATGAAAAACGACATTGCTGAGTATATTTCTAAGTGCATGAAATGTCAACACGTGAAGGTTGAGCATCAACACCCAACAGGTTTATTGTAACCTTTGCCAGTCCCAGAATGGAAATGGGAAGTTATTTCCATGGATTTTATTACAAGATTGCCAATGACTGTGAGACAACATGATTCCATCATGGTTGTGGTAGACAAGTTGACAAATGCATCACATTTTATACCGGTAAATTCCAGGTATAAGGCTGATTCCATTGCAAAAAACTTCATGAAGGAGATTTTCAAATTGCATGGATTGCCTAAGGCAATAATCTCTGACAGAGATACCAAGTTCACTTCCAATTTTTGGAAGGGTTTGTTTGCATATTTGGCCACAAATATGAACTTTAGCCCCACCTACCATCCTTAAGCTGATGGACAGAGAGAGAGAGAGAGTGAATCAGGTGCTTGAAGACATGCTTCACATGTATGTAATGGAAAAACCATCCAAGTGGCAGGCTTATTTACACTTGGTAGAATTTGCCTATAATAATGGACTACAACCATCATTGGGAATGAGTCCATATGAACCTTTATATGGAAGAAGGTGTAGGACACTAGTGACTTGGGATAATTCAGTGAACAGGATTGTGCTCGGTCCATAATTGCTCAAGGAAATGGAGCAAGAGGTTGCAAAGATAAGGCAGAACCTGAAAGCAGCCCAAGATAGGCAGAAAAGCTATGCAGATAAGCATAGAGTGCATAGAGATTTCAGTGTTGGGGATCATGTTTACCTTAGAGTGAGGCCAAGGAAGAGTTCCTTGAAGCTTGGAAGTTGTGCTAAGATGTAACCTAGATATTGTGGGCCTTTTGAAGTGCTTGAAAGAATAGGGCTTGTTGCATATAGAATTGCATTGCCTACTAGCACTAGAGCTCATAATGTTTTTCATGTTTCTTTGCTTAAGAAATATGTACATGATCCTAACCATGTGATTGATTGAGATGTGATCCAGGTGGAACCCAAGGAAGAGTTCCAAACCGAGCCATTGCACATCCTCGACAAGAAGATCACAGTGTTCCGGAATCGAGCCGTTGGACATCTAAAGGTGCAGTGGAAGCACTACGGTCCTGATGAGGCTACGTGGGAGCTTGAGGATGCCATGCGATTGGCACATCCATTTTTGTTCAATTTTGCAGAGAACTGATGACAGTGCTAATGTAAGGGGGAGGGGAATGTAATACGCCGGTTTTGATCCCATGGTATTAAAATTGTACATGATGTATATATTGTGTTAAATCATGGAAAGGAGCTCAAGGCCAAGGCACTGCCATTGATTTTTCGTTTTGTGTATCAACGATCAAGGTTGATGCCAATTTTTATGGTGCTGGTTAGTCACAGTATATTTTTGAAGATATCATGTAATTATGCAATTTAATAAAATACCACAACTATCTATGCAGTGTAACATAAGAGATGGGGGCATGATTTCACAAGGAATAGGGAGGGGAGTTAATAAAACTCTTGAGCCATAGGGTGAGACCAGATGTTAATGGGGAAACCCATAAACCCTTAGCTAACTTTTTGTCCTATGTCCTCAGTCATTCAAATCTTCCAGAAGAGTGGTTGAGGCAGTTAATGCCTTGTGCATAGCAAGGCATGGCAGTCAAATTTCATGTATGAGCAAGCGTGCAACCTAGGAAGCCACATTCTTGCTTCTATAGCAAGTAAACCTGTGGATGCGTTCCATCCCGTCTTTCCCTCTGTCGAGAGAGGGTTTTGTTGTTTTTATTTGATGAGTGTGGATTCATTCGTTCATGTGTTTTTCAGTGGTTCACTATCCTCAGTCGTAGAAGAGTTGTTTTGCAGTGTTTCTCTATGTTACAAAGTGGTATGGAAACCTGGTCTCTTTTGTGCAAGTGAAACCTCATTTCTCATGTGTTATAGAGTGAGTGGGATGCAAGCCTGTTGTCTGTGTTATAGAGTGGAGCCCTGTGTTGTTGTGTCTCCTTGTGGTTTGTTGTGATGTGCACCCTGGTTTGGGTATGAACTGTATGCAAGACTTAGGAGTGGAAGAGACATCGAATGGGATTGATAAACCTAGTGAAGATAGGAACCTCACAAAAATATAAGAGTGGCTGGTGAATCTTCCATGCACATCCTGAAGAGCACTAGTAGGGAAGGTATAACCTGAGGGACCGTGGAGCAGAGAAGGGGATACTTCCTTGTGTTGGGTGTGTAGGTATTGTGGATGCCAGGCCAGATAGATCTTTTGGAGGTGTCCCTAGCTCTTGAATGAGCCACTAGCTTAGCCATTCTTCCTTTCCACTTCCTTAGCATCCTGATAAACCCAAAGGTAGATTGGCTTGGATGACATCCTGATAAACCCAATTGTATATTGGATTGGATTGGCAGTCTGATAAACCCAATCGGATATTGGATTGGCTAAGCAACCTGATAAACCCAACTATAGTTGGCTTGGCTGTGTCTTGTTGTGCATTTTGGCCATGTGTGATCCTTGGCTAGACAACCTGATAAACCCAACTATTAGCTAGCTTGGTTGAGTAGCCTGATAAACCCAGTAGTGAGATGGCTTGGATGTGTAGCTTGATAAACCCATATGTTGGCTTGGATGGTCCTTAATGTGAATGCTGGATTGACTATGTGCATTATGATAAACCCAATTGTTAGCTGGCTTGGCTTAATATCTTGATAAACCCAATAGTGAGATGGCTTGGATGTGTAGCCCGATAAACCCATATGTTGGCTTGGCTATGTGCAGTCTAATAAACCCAACTGTTAGTTGGCTTGGATGTGTAGCCTAATAAACCTAGTAGTGTATTGGTTTGTTTTCTTGCATCATGATAAACCCAATTGTACATTGGCTTGGCTGGACAGTCTGATAAACCCAACTGTAGGTTGGCTTGATTGTGTTTGATGTGGTCTGGTTATGTGTGAGCATGTTGTTCCCTAGTTCCTTGTGGAAATCATGCCCAGCTTGGGGGTGGCAGTTGTGTTGAGAGATTGATGAAAACAACTGGCCTATGGTTGGGTGGAATGTTGCAGCAACATAGCTAGTTGAGGGACAACTTCATCTTCAAGGTAAGTATTCTCTGTTGTGTTATTTCTTCAATGTATTTGCTTATGAATATACTGATTATGTTGAATGCTTATGAATGAATTAAAGTAGAATTTATTGTTGATTGAATGTCCCTACATTTTATATCTGCATAGGTTGTTGGTTCCAATGCATTTTGCCTAAGTTCATGGAGGCTTGTATCCTATTTGCAGAGTCAAAATGCATTTGACTTAAGCATTTCCACACCCCAAAATCCATCTGTGGAAGGTGGAAGTCGGGAGTTGGAACAGAGAAAGAAAAATAACAAGGCAAAATGTTGGTTTTTGCACCCCGAAATTCGCTTGTGGAAGGTGAAAGTCGGAAGCAGAAAAAGAGCTAGAAATTTAAAGGTAAAGTGTATATTTCCGCACCTCGGAGCCCGCTTGCAGAAGGAGGGAGGATAAAATTGGGAAATTAGAAAGAGAAATGAGTCAAATTGTTGGTTTTCCGTGATCCGGTGTCCACCCGTGGAGTGCATAAGGTGGAAGGAGGAAAGTGAACAAGTCAAGGTATCGATTTGTTGGTTTTTCGATTCCCCAGTTCCGTAGCGGAAGGCAGATGGCGGAAAGTGGTTAAGTAATTCCGTCAAATGTTGAGTTTCTGACTCTCGAGTTCCGCAGCGGAAGGCGGAAAGCAGAAAGTGGTTAAGTAATTCCGTTGAATGTTGAGTTTCCGCTTCTTGAGTTTTGCATCAGAAGGTGGAAAGGGGGAAGGAGGAAGGTGGAAATTGGTTGAATGACTCCCTTGCACATTATGTTTATGGTTCCTGGATTCTGCAATGGAAGGTGGAAAGGGGAATTCAGAGGGAGGAGTGCAAAAAGGACAAGTTCAGTGTGAAAAAGGTTTTTCTGGTCACATAATGGATTTGTTAAGGGCGAAACGGCTGTTACAGTGGTTTTTAATCCTAAGCATGAATGTTAAAGGATGTTACATGACCCATGACTGTGTTAAAGAGAAAGAAATAACAAGTTTTAAGTTTTAAATTATTCCGCATATCATTCAGGTTCATGGACATCGTGGTATATCAGAGCAACACTAGAGTAGTGGGTATGCTACAATATTAGTGGTTGCATTTATCCTCCAAGGTAGGAGGGACATGGCATTTTACGTTAATTATTTTCATGACCAGATACATCGATCGCATCCCTAATTGGAGTAACAACATCGCCGAAGATAGGAATAATAATAATAATACAAAATAGAATATATTGTGTAGTTGCATTTCTTTAACACTCCCTCGTAAGAAAGAAGGTATTTTATAACACAACACAACCGTACAGCTGACTGGTAAGTCTATACGTCATAGGAAGTTTTTGTAGCTACATCAAAACCATCACAACCATTGAACATCGTCATCATAGAGCATCACATCTCATCACATCATTGCGAGCATCTACCATGAACATCGCATCTCAACACATCATCATGATCATCACATCTCGATACATCATCACAGGCATCGCATCTCGACACATCATCATGAACATCACCTATCGACACATCATCACGAGCATTGCATCTCATCGCATCATCATGAGCATCGCTTCTCATCGCATCATCATGAGCATCGCATCTCATCACATCATCACAAGCATCACATCTAGTCGCATCATCATGAGCATCACATATTGTCACATCATCACGAGCATCACATCTTGTCACATCATTATGAGCATCTATCATGAGCATTGTATCTCAACATATCATCACGAACATCACATCTTGACACATTATCATGAGCATCGCATCTCAACACATCATCACAAGCATCGCATCTCGAGATATCATCGCATGCATCACATCTCATTGCATCATCACTCTTTGTAGCTTTGAACACCACAAACTTGATAATTCATTACGTGAGCTATATTTATTTGGGTCTAATTGTAGAGATGCATACTCCTATGAAATACACACACTAAAGACAGACTAGTCCACATTCTGGTAGATATTACAAATTTGTTGATGGTAACAACTCCAGGTACATACCATCCAATACATGGCTTCATGACAATATAGAGAGAGTCATGGCTTCACATCAACATTAGAATGCCATTCAGGAACACATGTGGAGAATATAGGAGTTCAAATAGTGCTTCAAATTGCATAATTACTAGAATGTTCATGAAATTCCTCTTCAGTTCCACTCTGCCTTACTCCATTTCCTTAGTCGTGTAATCATTCAGATTGACCACACCACAAGATACACAAAAATCCAATCAAGTAGCACCACCAAACACAATTCCATAGATGCCTCTTCAGGAAAGATACCACTGTTAGTATGCTAAGTTTCAAAATAAAATAGACCATCGATGGTATTCGCATCCCAACAAGATTCACAAGGTTGGAAAATTTACTAAATAATTACAACAGTCTCTTCATGGCAACCCTCGATCTTGAATTCCATGGGCATCCAACAATGGAGATTCACTAGTTGTTGTACAGTCTTCTGTAACGGATTGCTATATTTGAAGACTTCACTAACAGGATTTTCCATGAGCCAACGATGGTCTTATTCTCCACTCATAGAAGTATGCCTTCAATATTAGCTTGACACACATCAAATTCCATTGCAGAAACAATTTTGGACTAAATTTCAAGGCAATTATACTTCAACACAATATCAATGGACATATTAAAGAAAGTATTCATAACCACTCACCACCGAAGAGATAAAGAATGCACTAAATGAGAGAGTCTCCTTTTGCATCCTGTGGAACTCTCGCTCCTCTAAGGGACTTCAACGTTCAACACAACTTCTTCAATAACATATTTCTTCAACAGATGAGACACACAAGTTTATCCAAAGCAATTTTCTTCAAGTTTCAAAGCATAATTCACATAATACTAGAGAGTAAGTTGCAGACACTTTACAACTTTCAATCGTAAGACAAAAGAATCCTTGAAATCTATTGTAAACCAAGGAACACTTGTGGTGTTCAATCTCAATGATAATATCCATCAAATATTTTGGTGTCCAAAGTAGAACTCAAAGAATGGAAATATTAGAGTCTTTGCCAGCATCTCGAACTACAGGCTTCAAAGATACACATTTCACATGATTGTTCACGCAACTACCACGATCTAGGGTTCTCTTTGCAAAATGTGTTAAGGTTTTAATGGTTATACAATACCTTAAAACCTTTCACATCATAACATTATAACCATATGCAAAAGGATCACTGAAAGAAAGACAAGCAGAACCACACAAAAGAACACAAAGATTTATCCTAGGAAACCATTGTGGGAGAGAAAACCCATCAAAACTTCCTCGATATAGACTTCAACCAATTACAGTGTAAGACCCCAAGAATAAGGCTTGTAAGACACCAAGAATAAGACTTAACTTCTTCCTCTCTCCCAGATGAACTACTCCTCTCTCTAGTGAATTTGCTTGAGTTGTGAGAGTGTCCAAACGGGGGAGGTGCCTCCCCTATTTGTAATAATTAGTGGAGAGTCCTAATAACCCAACACTGTCGAATTCTCCTCCCAATCAAGGCTAAATTTCCTTAGGAGACTCAAAATTACATTTTAACAATATTTTTGTGGGTACTACTGACCCAACTTACAACAAAGGTTTTACCTCAATTCTTTTCATGACCAAATACATCGATCGCATCCCTAATTGGAGGAACAACAACTTCGAAGAGAGGAATAATAATAATAATACAAAATATAATATATTTTGTAGTTATATTTCTTTAACACTCCCTCTTAAGAAAAAAGGTATTCTATAACACAACACAACTGTACAACTGACTGGTAAGTCTATATGTCACAGTATTTTTTCGTAATTGCATCAAAATCATCATCATCCATGGAACATCATCATCACGGAGAATCACATCTCGTCAGATAATTGTGAGCATCTATCATGAACATCACATATCAACACATCATCATGAGCATCATATCTCGGCGCATCATCATGAGCATCACATATAGGCACATCATCACGAACATCGCATATCGACACATCATCATGAGCATTACATCTCATTGCATCATCATGAGCATTGCATCATCATGAGCATTGCATCATCATGAGCATCGCATCATCATGAGCATCACATCATCATGAGCATCACATATCATCACATCATCATAGGCATCACATATTGTCGCATCATCATGATCATCACATCT
>LPNX010976639.1:23364-91300 GCA_001517045.1 Pseudotsuga menziesii | reverse complement strand
TCGCATCATCATGAGCATCACATCTCGTCACATCGCCACGAGCATCACATCTTGTCACATCATCATGAGCATCACATATAATCACATCATCATGAGCATCACATCTCCTCACATCACATCATCTTAAGCTTCATTGTATTAAGAATCACCTGCAATGTTGCACATGCAAACACAACAACACATCTACAATCTAATGAGGAATCACCCACAACATAAAGAATGTTGGAATCTCATCGTCTGTCAATGAATGCAATACTACAACGTCTGCAAATTAATGCAAGACCACAATGTCCGCAAATGAATGTATGGCCACAACATCCACAAATAAATGCATGACCACAACGTCCACAAATGAATGTTGGACCACATATCATTGGGATATTCCTATTCGAGGATACAACCAACATAACTGGGATCTTCCTTATAAGGATGTCAACAACCATATTGGGGTCTATCCTTGGCAATATGACCAGTCATACTGGGATCCACCCTTGGTGATGTTTCCAACCATGTTGGAATCTACCCATGAAGATACGACTAGGGTCTTTGTACAATGACTAGACCACTGGGGTTCATCATTTTTCTCAAATACATCAACAACTTCATCATTCTTCTCTTGTGCATTTGCAACTTCATCATTCTTGTATTGTAGGTGATTGCATACGATCGTTCCTACAATTCAAATACAGTTGCATGGTTAGAAACATTTCATATTTTTCAAAACATATTCACAATGAAAAATTCTTATGCATAAAGTTATATGTCATACAGTCATGCAACTATTTTAACCAATACAACATTCATCCATCTCCCGTAAACATATGGTAACATTATATATTCCTTCCATCTCTACCAAGACATTATTAAGAGTGTGCATTGCTCCCAACATGTCAACAAAGAGGTTTCATTCTAAATAAGTATCAATGCAATGTTGTATAGCACCATAGGCCACTTACCCATCACATGCAAATTAGTAGTATATTGTTCATCAATGCAAACACTCTATCATGCATAATATGTTTCCTTGAACATAGATATGTATACAACCAAACAATGTCATTTAAGCAACTAGATATATAGGAAATGACAATTGAAATACTTATATTTGTTTGTTTGGTAGACTCCCTCTTAGTATTTATCTCCTTGCAAGAATTAATGTAGTCTTCGAAAATGTTCTCTACTTTATTGTCTGATTCAAGGGACTTGTTCCTATCTTTCTCATGATTAGATAGGATGATCAAATATTCTACATGACAAATTACATAGGAATGTGTATTGGTGTTGAATCTGTATATCCCTACAAATGCATCCCTTCTTATCCAATGTTGAAATGGGTAAGAGTATTATATTTGTATTCATCGGTATAATTCCTCTGGATCACGGTACATATTCCTCATTGCTTGAGGAATCTTCCCTTTCTTTCTTATTAGCTTCAATATATTCATCCTTAGTTGCACTGAGAGCAACACTTGTTCACTTTCTGCAACATATTGGAGTGTTGATTCTGTTTGTAGCACTGCCACCCAATCATAGTATTCATCTCCCTGCAAGCATATCCTTTGGTCTCTCACATGTCTGAGGTCATACTCAATTGTACCTTTTAGGCACCATATCACATTTTTTTCCACAACCATGGGAACACACCTTGAATGCATTATGTACTAGATGAAAGTATTCACCGCAAAGCAAATATTTGGCTTTGTGTTCATGAAGAATATCAATGAACCAATACTTTGCATGTAGACTGCGACATCAACTATATATGAAGTAGGATCACATAGCGACTCCAAGTTTGATGCCATTGGTGTAGCAATAGCTCTATATCTCAAACCTCTTTAAAATTTTGACTGCATATTTTCCTTGGCTAAGGAATATGTCATATGGATTCTGCCAAACATCTAATCTCGAGAATCATGTCAAGATTCTCAAACTCTGAGATTTATTGTAGTTACTCCCTCTAAAGTGGAGAACCATCCTCCTTTTGCATCTTGTACTATCTTGCATTGAGGCATATGTATTGGAGTGACAAGTAGCCTCCTATACTACTGCTATTTTGTATACCCATCCATGTCATCTCTCAAGGCCATTGGATATAAAAATGCTCCATATCAAAATTTGTTTCAAATTCCTCTTGCACCTATTTATGAGCTTATCATACTCTGTAGGCTTCCATATTCAACCTTGTAGAAAAGGTTGAGATCTCAATCACTGTAGGTGATTGTCAAACTCCTCATGTAACTCTATGTGTTATCCCATAGGTGACTTTTGAAAAACCTTATGTGCACATGTGAATATATGTAGAGAGTCCTAAGTCTGAGAGGTTTCTCTATATGCACTTATACTTCACTAAAGAAGTGTGTCTGGCCACTGGAGTAATGTCTATTCATCATAAAGTCCCTCTTTCTGAGAGAAAGCATGAACCTTGCTTTGTATCTACTAATGTTTCCATCTACTGTATGCTTTGTTAGATTTTCTTAGAATATAGCAGTATATCTTAATTGCATTTATCAATATGATCACTAGAGGATAGACAAAGCACATAACAATAACACAAGTATTTTTCATCTGGGAAACCTAATTGGGAGAAAACCCAACAACCTTTGTCTAGAGATAATAATTATAATATCAAAGTAAAATGAAGAAAGAAAAGAAAAATATGGAAATGCTTTCCAAATATTGAAACCCTGAAAATAGTCTTCTTCTACAGTGTATGTGAACTTCTCTGAGTTGCTATGTAGTTACACTCTGCCATAAACTGTGCACTTCACTTGTGTTGATGTGTTGTTGTTGTGTGTAATAATGAGGAGGGGCGCCTCCTATTTATACTATTTTCCCACCCAGAAATTAACTAGGGACGACTTCACTTGGGGGAGCAATATAATTTTATTTTATTTCTTTTATTGTTGGATTTTCACCCCAAGGTTTACATTGTTCTTTCTAGGGTTTGTAAGAATGATTACAACAAGTTCAACTGTCAAAGGAGGACAATAAGAATAGCTTCTGAAGTTGCACAAACTCCAACACTCCCTCCCAACAAGGAAGGTATTCTTCGATCTTCATCAACATCATGATCATATGGGTTTCATCTGTACATCTATATTGTCTCCATCATCTCTAAATGTATTGAAGGTTGTATTTATGAATTTGTTCTATCCGGATGTTTGAGAGAAAATATTCAGTTACCTATCCATCTCTACTGCCGATGGAATACTTCCATACTCGACTGGAGATCCTGAATGAGCACACGTGCACGACTGTCTACTACCTATTCGTCTCATCTGCCGATGGGGTACTCCCATACCTGGCTAAGAACCTGAATGAGTAGAGGTACTTGTGCAATCACATGACCATATACTACCTGTCTGACTCATCTACTGATGGGATTTATCCCATACCTGGCTGAGCACCTGGATGAGCACAGGAACCTGTGTGAACCCGACCATCTACTACTTGTCCATCTCATCTTTCGATGGGATTTATCCCATACTTGGCTGAGAAACTGGACGAGTAGAGGTACCTGGAAAAGGGTATAGTGAGTGTCTCTCATTCATCTCTCCCTCTCAAGGAGGGATACATTCTCTTCTACTCCAAGTCTTCCGTGAAAGTATTCAAATTTCATCCTAGGAAGAGGCTTAGTGAGAACATCTACAGTCTGGTCATCTGTCGAAATATAATGTAGCTCGACTGCACCTTTCTACACCATATCATGTATGAAGTGATACCAAGTCTCTATGTGATTTGACTTGTAATGAAATACAAGATTCATTGACATCTGCACACAAATTTGGTTATCAGAGTGAATCATGGTTGGCTCTGAAAACTGGCCAAACAATCATGCAAAATTTTACAAAGCCAAACTGCTTCTTGGGTTTCTGAACTAGTAACCATATACTCGGCCTCTGCAATACTTAGAACTACTGAGTTCTGCTTCCTAATGCACCAAGAAATAAATCTAGAACCTAGACAAAAACAACATCCGGAAGTTCTCTTCCTATCAGTAGAGAATTTGGCCAAACCGAGTCTGTAAACCCTTGCGATTTCAAATCACATTATGAATCATATCATAGACCATATCCCATAATGCCATGTAAGTATCTGAGAACATTTTTTGCAACAATCCAAACGAATCTTCCTCGGTTTTCACATGAACTGACTGAGAGCATCCACAACAAAACAAATATCTTGTCTGGTGTTCAATAAATACATCAAGGACCCAATCAAATGGCGATACATGGTGGGATCAATCACACTTGAATCTAAAGCATAATCTCTCGGCTTCTTCAAGTTTGCATCCATCGGAGTAGCTATGGACTTGCAGCCCAAAATTATGAATCTCTTAAGTATATCTATGGTGTATTTTCCTTGTCCTAGGAAAATATCTTTCTTCCTCTTCCATACTTCTAATCCCGAGAAGTAGTACATCAATCCAAGATTCTTCATTTCAAACTCAAAGGCGAGTTTCTTATTACACCATAAGATAAGTTTCTCATTTTTGGTAAGAAACAAGTCATCAACATATAGTGCCAAAATTAGTGGCTCATTATTCACAACCTTGTAGTAAAGGTTAGGGTCTGCATCACTCTTGGTAAATCCCAGACTCACCAGGAATCCGTCTATCCGTCCATACCAAGTATGATGTGCTTGCTTGAATATATATAATGCATTTTTCAGCTTGCATACGTGATACTCCTTTCAATGGACAACAAAGGCTTCTGGTTGTTAAATATATAGTTCTTTCTCAATAATACCATTGATAAAGGAAGTCTTGACATCCATTTGATGCAACTTCCATCCCATACCTGAAGCAATAGCAATGATTGATTTGATGGAAGTGTATCGATCAATAGGAGAAAATGTCTCATCATAATCTATTCCCTCTTTCTGAGAGAACCCTTTGGAAGCAAATATGGCCTTGTATTTTTCAATGCTCCCATATGCTCCCTGCGGATCTTCATGCTCCTCTGCATTTGGCTAAATTTTTCGTGCCAATATGGGTCTTTTCCGGCTTACTGCCATATCTTGTGGGAGCATCATCTGGCTCAACTGGATTAATGGAACTGATCGGTTTATTCATTTCTCCAGAATCCCTCTTAATGTTTGGGGGGGAAGATGATCTCATCTCTTCATCGTCATCGATCTCCATATCTGATCCTCTTCCTTTTCAGATAGCCATTTCTTCTTCAAAGGTTGCATCTTGCCTGACTTTGATTTTAATTGATCTAGGGATGTATATTATGTAATGCTTTGAAGACTTTCGATATCCCATTAATGTTTCCTTCTTGCCTGAAGGCTCTAACTTGAGCACGTGAATATAGATTGGAAAGTAATTGTCCATCCTGGTGACGATCAGGTTCATCAAGGATCCTCCAATTGTCTTGTCCGAGTCACGACATAAGTGTCGTCATGTTTCTATCATATGTAATAGACTAGAATCATTGTATTTGAGGGATAACTCCCTCTATCTCTCAGAATTCGGTTGAGTAAATCTTGTTGAAGCAGCAGATAGACTGATATTCATAGAAGCTTTATTATTCTGATCACCAAATATATGCATGAGATTATTCTTGGTCTGAGAGTTATAATACATGCTTCTTAGAGGCTTTCTGCTTTTGTTCCATCCGTATATCAATGGGATCACTTCTCCTTGTAGATCATGGCATTCCGTACAAGTCAAATCCCGTCAGATGGTTAGAAATATTTCATAATCAATGTGTTAACAAAATAATGCAGGCAACATTTTAGTCAATGCTTCAACACAACACATGTAAGTCCATTATCTGGATGCTTATGGTCTCCATTATAGCATACCACCAAGAGTGTGTACTACTCCAGTATGTTATTGTTGTAATATCACATATCACATAGGGTTACCAATAATACACATTTATAAGCATACAGACATATCAAAGACAAGAGATAAGAACACAAGAGTAAGAATAATAGATTAGATTATAACAGATGATTTTATACAATACACAGAACTGAACTGAGTTATTCACTGGCTCAACATCCTAATATATATCATTTACAGATGGTTACAAATAACTATTTGTCGGTTTAGTCAACCGACATGACCTTAGGTAGCCGACCTAATCTCTAATTAGTCGGCTGATCGACTTTAGTCGGCTAGTCGACTTAGTCGGCTGGTCGACTAGCTCCTCCAACATCTCCCCCACGAACAAAACTGTTCTTCATCTCGAAGAACAAGGGAGGTACTAAAAAAAAAAATTTAGTTGTCTAAGTAGTTATTTCATCTGTTTATTTTTTTATGGGCTATGAAGTCGGATGGTCGGTCGTTTCTGTACACAGACTTTGACAATTGCTTCTGCTGTCACAGCCAGCTGATGTTGGAATTCTATCCAACTTTGCAATACTTTTTGGATGTCAATTGTTAATGTTGTAAGGATTGACAATGTCGACATCTTTTCTTGAATGGAAAGGTCTGCTATCCTTTCCATGTCGGGACCCAAAAAATGGTGTTTTTATTCTGCCGTCTCTAGAAGTCGTTTCATTTATGGGTAGATGACATCTAGTTTTTCTAAGCTCGGAATTTCCTGTTGCACCCACTGGTGTGCTTGTTGCTCGAGCTTCTTCAGTTTGTTTGTCTCAAGCACGATTTGATTTTCAATGGTGGTCTTGAGTGCTTCTTCCATGTTCTTCCTCTTCTCCAGTGCTTGGATGTCCTGTCGTGTCTATCAGGTCTGCTGGAATACTTGCCCATAATAAGCAGGCCAGTCCCGTAGTACTCCTTCTGTGATGACCGACTCCTCCATATGATCTTGAAGCACTTTGTAAGCTTCGGAGAAAGTTGTATGCTGTTGCATCAGTAGTCGAGCTGTTTCTTCTTTTTGCTCTTATCTAGTGTTCTGCATCTGTGTCTGTAGTGCCGACACCATGCTTTCGAACAATTGATTGGCTTTCTCTAGCGGCTTGTCGGTGTCAACCTCTGTTGGTCCTGGTATCACAGACTGCGCAAGGTTTCTGCATTTGTTTAGGAACTTGACTTGTTCTCTTTCATTGTCGTCGAGCTCCTTGCATCTATTCTGGCTCCTTGTTTTTGCTTCAATATCCAGTGTTTCTAAGAGTTGTCCCCACTCTCCATCCCTTAACTTTGTTGCGTCGACTGCAGTGGTTGACCCAAGTTGGCTTATGTGAACCATTGTCTCCTGGGAATGATGGTCCCTTTTCTTTCTATCTCTCTTCTTCTTATTCTTTTTCTCTACTTGCTGCTGTACTTGTGTACCTGTAAGAGTGAGACTTTTGGACACTGGGTTGCCTGGTTGTCGACCTGCAGTGGTGAGGGGAACTTCTGGTTGGGTCTGCGGGATGAGTGTTGCTACAAGGTGTGTATCTGGTGGGTTTTATACAGATGGTCCGAATATAGATTTTGTTGGTACTGATGGTTGTGGTGGAGGTGGTTCAGTGGTAGCTGGTTTGGTTGCAGGTTCTGGGTTGGGGGGTGGTGGTGGTGATGGTGAATGGTTGGGTGTGATTGGAGTAGTGGGAATCTGGTCGGGTGATGGGTCGTCGATTTGTGGGGGTGAAATTTTTGGGATGTCGGAGAATAGTTCATCAATCTCTCGATTGATTTCATCCATGTTCTCTTCTTCCTCATTTCTTGTTGGTTCATTAGTTGGTAGAGGGTTGTCGATGTTGGTCGGGATGATGGATGTAGTTCAACTTGCAACAACTTTAGCTGTCTTGTCGGGGTTTGTTGTAAATGTTGATTTTAAAGTTGCCACAGTCCTTGACCTCTTGGGTATTTGGCCCAGTTGAGGGATGGGTAGTCTAGATCCACCAGTTTCAAACATAGGTGCTTTGGTGGTGATCTTTTGTACCGAAGTGAGTAACTCAGGCAGTTTTTCAATGTATGCCTGGAAGTCTCTGTCGCAGTCAAACCTTTCCTTCAAGGTTTATGGCATAGCATTTTTGCATATGTCGACTGGGATTATTTAGGGAAGCTTTGGATTTTCTTCCTATGTTATTTGAGTTGGAGATGGAGGTGGATGTGTTGACACTAAGTCAACAACATTTTCAGCCGTGGAGGTGTTTTTCCTTTTTTCCTTTTTCGGCCGACCTTATTGTGCTCCTGCTTCAACAAACTTCTGGAACTGTGCTTCCACCGGGATTTTATTTGTTGCGGCATATTCTATGATGTCGACGGCCGTGGATGCTAATTCATCTTCATTTTTTGATGATTGTGCGATGATAAGCTTGCGCTCTCCCTTCCCCTGTCCCTGTTCCTGGATTTTTTGCCTCTTCCTTGAAGCTGTTATTTCCTTTGTTAGTTTGCGGATGTTTTATTTGGTTATAGCATATTCGGGGTTTTCAGTTTCTGTGTCGACCTTTAGTCCTTCTTCTCCCCCCTATTGTTGAGTTGGGGCGACGTTTTTATTAGCTAGTTTGATTACCTGCTGTTCTGTATGTGTCCCTTCCCTTTGGGATGTCATCGGTATAATAGTAATCTGCAGTTGACTGGTGTCTTCTGTGGGTGTTTCCTTCGACACGAATGTGCTGATGTACAACCGAAGTTCATATTCTTATTCTTTTTCTTGGTCAGTGAGTGGTTCTTCTATTGCTAGGGTTATTTCTTTGGCTTTTGCTGGTATCGAAAATTTCGTACCAGATTGTTGAGCTAGCTCCCTGAAGATCTCTTCGACTGTTGGGTAGTAGTTGAGAGTCTTTGCTTTTGTTTTAGCTCCCTGCATATACCATACTGTAGTATGGTCCAGTTCCAGCTATATATGTGTAGCCTTTGGCATACTTCGTTGGATGTTTTGGGGCACCCTCCATCTGGTTGTTTGGATTTTAAGCTGTTGGAACTAGATTTCCAATAACACTTTTCCATTTGCCAATTCCTTTAGTGTTCCAGTTTGGGCGAATGTTTTGAATCTCCACATATGGAATCTTGTGGGTTCTTGGAACTGCTTGTCCCCAACAGGGCACAAGTAGTACATTACTATCCATATTATGAGGGATGGGAACCTTATAATCCCTCCCAACTCCTGAAACTTCTCACAGATCCCTTTGAGCATGTCAGCGACATACTCATCCCAATTGTATATGTTCCCTGTGTCGGCAATGGTATCCACTGCCTCTAACATGTCCAATTTTAGGTCGCTTCCTCGACATGTGGGTGTAATCCCCGTTGCTATGATTTTAGCCACAACTTGTGGCGTTCAGGCTTGTATTTGGCTAATCATTAGCCCTTTTGAGTTTTTTCCCAATGGTGATCCAGTAAGTTGCTCTCCCAGCCCTTCTTTTATGCCTATTGGTACTGGGTCACCGTGGTTGGATAAACCAGTCAGTTTATACATTTCTTCACCAGATATCTTGACTGGCTTTTCGAAGTAAAATCTGCCATTGTGGTATTAGCTGATGATGAATTTAACTGTTGTTTCCTTCGTACCTCCAAAACTTGCCATGAACGGTGTGTTCATGTAGCTCATGATAGTACTGTGGTTTATCTTCTCCATAGCTGGTGTTATTTTCTTGTCGACATAGGCCCATTCCTTGATCTCAGCCCATGTTTTCTCCCATGAGGTCTCTTGAACCTTGGCATTCTTTATGTTCCTCAGCCTCCTCATTAATGGGGTCTCAGCAGATTGTAGTTCCTTAGTCTTGGTTGCGGCTCTGGTTTGTTTTGGTGCCATTTTGTCGGTTCTGTGTTTGATTTTTCTTAGGGTTTCTTGGTTCTTGGTTTTCTATTTGCTCAGTTGCTCTCATCGTTCAAACTACTATAAATGATCATCTTCCTATCCAGTATTTACAGGCGATGCGTTTAACATTTTTGTCGATGGGTGTACTAATGGAAGACGTGATGGTCCAGCGCGATCACTTGAGTTTGCGTTAATGGTGATTTGATTTTTTCGCTCGTAGTCATGAAGGCGTGATGTGACTTTCAGGGTCGTTGGTCAATGTCGATCGTGTGAGCGGTCGATGGTGATATGTCGGCTGTCAAAGCGTTGATTTCCTGGCATCTTGGTTTTATGGTATTGGCTCTGTTTTTTTTTGTTTTTTTTTTTTTAAATTTTTTTTTTTTATACAGATTTTTATAGTTTTGTTTAATCGTTATGGTCGTTATATGTTTTTTTTTGAACTATTTTTAGTTTTTGTACCACTTTAGTCGGGCTCCATTAACGAGTTTATGAAATATTATGCCTTGTAATGTCCTTAGTTGGACTGATCCGTTGGCATGAATCTTCGACAACATAGGGTCCCATCGATTCTGTATGTATATTTTTGGGCTTTCCTTTTTACTTGACTGTTGAATAATAAGTCCAAGTCCCCTACTGACAGGTTCTTGTTTTTGATGTTACGATCGTGCCATGCTTTTTGTTGTTGTTTCTGGATTTCTTGATGTTGTAAAGCGATCAGTCGGTTTTCTTCCAGCTTACTTAATTGCATCAGTCAGTCTTTTCTTCCTTGTTCGACATCGACATGTAAAATCTCCACGATAATAGGTGTCTATTGTCGAAAGTGTAGTGGAACTACTGCTTCTTGTCCATAAACTAGTCGAAACGGTGTTTGGTCAGTTGAACACTTATATGCTATTCTGTACGCCCATAGTAATGCAGGTATCTTTTCGTCCCAGTCGTCTTTGTCGGTGTTACATATTTTTGTTAATCCTTTTGTTAATGTTTTGTTAAATGCTTCAATTGCTCCATTCGACTGAGGGTGGTAAGCTGTACTCCGACGGTGGTCGATTTGGAACTGATTTGTTAGTGTTTTAATAGTTTTATTAATAAAGTTTGTTCCCTGGTCATTGATTAGGGTCAGTGGACATCCAAATCGGGTAATGATATTTTCATAGATAAATTTGGCAGCTATCTCATTGGAACATGTGTCGACTGGTTCTGCCTCTGCCCATTTGGTTACGTACTCGATTGCAGTTATTGTGTACCTTGTGCCTGTTCTTTTTGCTGGTATGGGAAATGGTCCTATGAAGTCGATGGCCCAAATTTCAAATGTCAAGCTTGGGTTTACTGATATTAATGGCATTTCTGTACTAGGAAGAGGTCGACCCAACCGTTGATATCTGTCACATTGGCTTACAAACTTTTTACAGTCTTTATGAAGTGTTGGTCACCATAACCTTGATTGTTGGATTTTCTTGGCAGTTGTGTCTGCTTGAAAATGTCATCCCGTAGGTCCATAATGTGCTTCGTACATAATATTATTTCTTTCATGTTCTAGTACGCACCTTCTGAGGATGTCGTCCAAGCCCATTTTATACAAGAATCCATTTATTATGCTATATGGTGCATCTTTCATGGCTAAGATTTGCTTCTTCTTCGTATTCATGCCTTCTGGTGCTTGTCCATCTTCTAAAAATTGATCTATTTCCTCTAACTCTACCGAGACTGCTTCTATTCGAAATAAATGTGCATCTAGTAAGTCGTCTTTGACTCCTGTCGGTTCCTCTTCTGTGTCGCTTCGAGATAAGTGGTTGGGACCGACATTTAATTTTCCTGGTCTAACAACGACTTAGAATTCAAATTCTTGGAATAGAAGTAGCCATCGACATATTCTCCCATGGTGTAAAGGCTTATTTACGAGATATTTTAGTGCTTGGTGGTCGGTATAAAAGATAAATGGATTAGCTAGTAGGTAGTGTTGATATTTTTGTAGTGCAAAGACCATTCCTAATGCTTCTCTTTCTGTTGTCGAATAGTTTCTTTCTACTTTATTTAATTTTTTTATGCTATAAACTATAGGAAAGTCCATTCCATCGTCTCCTGGTTGAGTTAGGATTGCTCCTATTGCCATGCCCGATGCCTAGATGTGTACATGGAATTTAGTCTACCAGTTTGGAAACCTTAGGATGGATGCTTCGACTAGCTTTCTTTTTAGTTTTTCAAATGATATGTTGCATTCCTCTATCTAGTCGAACTCCTTATCTTCTCTTAATAGTTCTTCTTGTGGGTAAGTCATGTCTGAATAGTATCTTATGAATTTTCTGTAATATTTTGTATGACCAAGTAATGCCCTGACTTGTTTCGGGTTCACTGGTGGTTTTAAGTCGAGGATAATTTTTATTTCTGTGAAGTTGACCTCAATGCCTTCTTTATAGAAAATGTGTCCTAATAGTATCCCTATAGGGGTTAGACATATGCACTTCTTGATGTTCAGAGATAGTTGGATTTGTCTGCATCGTTCCAACATAAGCCTTAGCCATTTGCAGTGGTCTTTCAGCGTAGAGTATATTGTCCAATCGTAAAAATATACTACCATTGTTTTGTAAATGTACTCCTAAAATGTTTTGACCGCAATCCTTGAAAATACTGCAGGTGCATTTTTGAGTCCAAAAGGCATAACCCTGTAAGAAAATGAGCCAAATTCACATACGAATGTTGTATTTTTCTGGTCTTCTTTGGCTATTGGTACTTGGTTATAACCTAAGAATCCGTCTGTAAACGAGTAGCATTCATGTCCTGCAAACTCATTTAATATTTCATCTGCATAAGGAGTTGGAAATGGGTCTGTTAATGTAACTTTATTTAGCTCTCTGAAGTCGACACAAATTCTTAGCTTGGTTGGATCGTGTTTCTTTGGTTGAACAACCATTGGACTTGCCCATTTTGATTGGTCAATAGGGTAGATAATACCTGCTGCAAGCATGTTATCAATCTCCTTTTTGACTATCTCTTTGTATTTATGAGCTAGTTTATATGGTCTTTTCTTTACAGGTCGTATATTAGGTTTAATGTCGATCTTCATTTCACCCATTTCATGAACTAAACCTTTGAGATCTTTGTAATCTCTGGCAAATACATCCTGAAACTATTTTAATAAGTTCACTATTTCTGACGTTTGTTCTTCATTCCAGTAGTCTCCAATTTTTGCCATTTTTGGTCGGTCATCACTTGAGATGTCGAAGTCTTTAGTTTTGACTTTAGCATATTTCCATTCTGGTGCTTTGGCTTCATTGATTGGTCAGCTCCCTTCCTTAAACTGTGAAAATGTGGCAGGAAAATCTGCTGCAGTCATTCGGTCGGTGTCTTATTTGCCGGCTGTCTCGACTTTGAGTAGTGTGTGAATTGGTTTTGTTATTTCGACATGGTTTGACTTCTATATAAAGATTTTTCCTTCCGGATTTTCATTTTCCATCTGTAGTCTTGTTGACTATGGTATTGTCCCAGTTTGTATATTATTGCAGTTTATTGCCGGTCGGCTGTATTTTAGGGTTTTGTTTTCTGTCGATTGTATAAATGCTTTGATCTGTTTTGCTGTTTCGACCAAATTCTCATCTTGCGATATAAAGTTGAAATATTTGATAAAATTCTCTTTGAGTTCATGCCATAGGAATGTTTCACCTCGAGCTTGTTCCATTTTGTACCATTTGTTTGCTAAGTCGGAGAGCATTGATGGAAACAGGTGTGGCCATGTACGTTTATACCCAAGTCTTTTCCATTGTTTTTCACATGTCCTTATGTGGTCTTCTGGATCCTTCCCTTGGATGAACATAGGTATTTGGGCTTGATTGGTTAACTTTTTTCCTCCAAATCTTTCTATGAAGAAAGTTGAAGCTATTTTCCATGTCTGCAGTCTTGATTGATGGATATCCCACCATTTAGCAACTTGTCTTGTGAAAGTTTCCACTAAGGTTTGTAGTCGGCCATGTTCACAAATGTTTCGGGATACTTGTTCTATATGCATGACTGGTGATTCTCTTTCTTTGTACCTTGGTATTTGTGTACTATTTATATTTGCTGGTTTTAGGGTAGGATATTCCCTAGTTTTCTTTTCATATATTTTTGGGATGATGGACAACAAGAAGCACTGTTGGGATGGTTTTTTCTGCACTTTTTGAATAGTCCAATAGCCTCTTGCTTGTGTTTTGTAGTTCTCGACTTCCCAATCATATAGTTATGTGTCTGAATTGTATCCTACTGAATCTTGGTTGCCTAAGTAAAGTTCACCATAGACATTAGGTTATGTGTAATCTTCATTATTCTGTATTTGATATAGTTGTCGGATGTCAACTTCTTCAGCAATTGGTTCTATCTAGGGTTCTCCTTGGGATGGATGAATAGGTACAATGACCTTTTGCTTGTTTCCTTTTATTTTTATTCTTTCTTTGTCTAAGGATATCGATGCTTTCATTTTTCTTCCCCAAGGTCGACCTACTAACACTGGGAAGGAGCTGGATCCTTCCTTAGGGTCAATAATTTCAAAGTCGACTTTGGTTGATATTCCTTTTATCGTTGTGTCGACATTTTTCCAGACTCCGATAGGTTCAATCAGGCCTTGGTCGGCTAATTTCAGGTATATTCCTGACTCATATAGTTGAGGTCTACCCAACTGTTCCCATGTGTCACGAGTCATAATGTTTAGGGTTTAACGGGCAATCTTTCGTCGTGTGTTCTCTGTTCTTGGCAGATGTCGCAAAAACACTTTGTTTGCACAAATCGAACGTCCTGTCAACTGATATCCTGTCGACAATTATCTTTTGAATGTCCGACTATTGAGTATTTCGTGCACGAGTTGTTCTGACTCTTAAGTTTTAGCTCTTTTAAAGATTTCTACACGATCTAGACTTGTTCTTCTAGTCTATTATCTGTGGGGAATGCTGGAAAGTCTTCATCCATCTCTACTTGTAAGGATTTAGTCAGTGCATCTTCACATGTTTTGAATGTCTCCAGGCTTATATGCTACCGATTTTCTGTGAAAGACCTGCAAGAAACCACTGAATTAGAAATTGTTCATCAATTACGTAGTCCAGTTGGCTGAGAAGATCCTTCCAACGTTTGCCATACTCTTGGACGGATTTTGCTGGCTTTTACGAAGTTGTTTTTAACTTTTTAGCTGCCAGATGTTTAGCATCTGGAGTTTTAAAGAATGATAGAAATTGCGCTTTAATTTCTGCCTTGGATGCATTGGGGGTTCTCTCAGAAAAGGTCATATACCAAGTTAGAGCTCTTTTCCTCAATGCGCTAGCGAACTATGCCATCTGTCTGTCTTTTGTTGTAACCTGGTTGGCCTCCCATGTCGACTCGCAGATGAACCAATGTCATCTGGGATCTTCATCACCCTCATATAGAGGGATATGCGCTGATCCGTGACCCATTTCGGATTCACTGTCGTTGTCTTATTCAGGAGGTGGTGATGGGGGTAGTGGGATGTTTTGTTTATATTTTTGTGCAGAGCTGTTGTCGACAAAACTCTCATTTCTATCGGTTGTTTTTTTTGTCATTTCTTCTCCGACAAGCAGTCGGTCGGGGTTGACTTCTCCTGTCGATGTCCAACTGCAATTGTTTGTCTGCAGGTCTGATTTTTTTGTATTCTCCAAAGTTGTATTTGGCATGGGGTGTGCTCATTCATGTGTCGGGTAAAGTAAGTGGATACTTCGGTTGGAGGGGTACGCTTGAAGCGTGACCCAATTTCCTTCTTCTAGTCGACGGATAAGTAGATGACTATCATTGTTTATCTCGTCGTCTAGTTGACTCCATATACCAAACTCACTAGCTCTTAGTTTGAGGTCCTCTTCGACAATGGCTTGTATTCTAGTACTCAGATTCATCAGAGACAGAGGTCTTATCTCTTGAGGGACTTCTATTTGGAGAGTTTCTCGCTGCTCTATCCACATATCTTCTTCCATAGGTGACGCTTCTTCATCGACGCCTTCTTCCTGTCGATCATGACCCGAGTCTTGCAGATTTCTCTCTTGGTCTGCCACCCTAGTACTCATTCCTCTTTGCAGTGCTATATCTCTTTCTCTTCTTTCTTCCCTCCTTTTCAGCCTCTTCTCCCTCTCTATCTTCTGTAAATCTGATGTACCTTTGTGTATCATTGTCTGTTCGATTTCCTTTTTAGGTTGACTTTTCATTGCTGGTGATGGTACCTCTGTTTAGTCGACTATAATCCCTTTTTCCTTTACCCCGACATACGACCAACTACCCCCCCATTTCCTACCCGATGCTTTAGAAGTATCCGATAGTTCTGTTTACTTGCTTAGGAAATATTCCCACTCCCTTTCGATAATGAATTTTCCCCACTTCTTTTGTTTCTCTGCCCAGTTAGTATTTTGTGGTGGTTCGCGTAGTAATGGACGAGGCTCGACAATATGACCCACTCCTTTTTCTATCAGGAACTTGACCAGTAAGGTCGGTAAGGAGCACAGGAACTGCTCGATAAGGTTTGTATAGAATTTCTTCTGAACAACTTCTACCAAAGTTCTTTCCTCTATAGCTTTCTCCTCGCAGAAATCATCGGTGATATTTTCAAACCAGTCCGACAGGTTTGTCCTTCCCCCTCGAATAAATTTCTCTAGCAGCTGTTGGTCTTTAGTCGCTTCCGGCTTTTTCATCCACAAGTTTCTTCAAGAGCTGGGGTACCGATTCTACAAACTTCTCATGGGTTTCAGTAAAGAACCTTTCTTTTGCTTGAGCAGTCGTTAATCTATTTCTCGGTGCGTAATTCTACAAGTAATTTGCTACCTTGCGCTCCCACCAGTCCTTAATCTCCTGTTCTGATTTCATCTGCTTGTATTCATCTCAGATATGTACTACCGGCAACGGAACCAATGTTGTAATCTCACAGATCACATAGGGTTACCAATAATACACATTTATAAGCATACAGACATATCAAAGACAAGAGATAAGAACACAAGCGTAAGAACAACAGATTATGTTATAACAAATGAGTTCATACAATACACAGAACTGAAGTGAGTTCTTCCGTTGTCTCAACATCCTAATATATATCATTTACAAATGGTTAAAATAACTACCTGTCGGTTCAGTCAACCGACACGACCTTAGGTAGCCGACCTAATCTCTAATTAGTCGGCCGATCGACTTTAGTCGGCTAGTCAACTTAGTCGGCTGGTTGACTAGCTCCTCCAACAGTTATAAAGGAGTCCTCATATTAGACGGGTTGTGCAACATGACAAGCTATTTAACTACCTGAATTTTAGGAATGTAGATCTGTGTAACACATATTAAAAAACAACCAGATCTAATCTACTAGAGCATGTAAAATCAAATACTTATCTTTTGTAGTTTTGTGGGTGGGCCCCCACTGTTAGGGTCCACTGGTCTTCATATGCTTGATGATCATCATAATCTGGATCTTCATATTATTTCTTAGAAGAAGAACTCTGAATGATCATCCTTCCTTGGATCCTTATGAGGAGGGTCTTCTTCTACATCAACAGTTGAAGCTTCATGCTTCCTTTTGATTGAACTTCGACAACTACTGTCATAATGACCGGATTTCTTGCACCTATAGCATTAAATATGAGATAGATCCTTCTTTTGTTTCTTCTGATATGAGGGAGGACTTGATGTCTTATATTGATTCTTGTGAATGTACGACTTCCTTCCCCTTCCCTTTCCTTTCTTGGCATGAGATACGAATGCTTGATTTTCCTCAAGTTGAGTACCATGAAGCCTTTGGCGTGCAGCAATTCTGGTTTCTTCCTTAGTGCATTCTTCCCATAGATTATCAAATTTGGGAAACTTGGTTCGTCCACTTATAGTTTGGATGAAATGCTCCCAAGATGTTGGGAGACCATTTAAGGTGATCATGACAAGATCCTTTTCTTTAAGATTGTCTCCACTGGACTTTAGCTTGTCCCAGAGCTCGGTGATCCTCATGAAATATGAGGCAATATTCTCAGACTTCGTCATCTTCATATTCGACAGTTGATTCCTCAATGTGAGAGTCACATTGATGCTACTATGGTCAAATAGATTCTTTAGAGTTTTAAACATCCTCCTCACCGTCGTCTTTTTTGACATCTGAGGAACCAAGTGATCTCTAAATGAGTCCACTAAAATCCTCCTTGCTTTGGCATCATCCTTTCTCCAACGAGGCTTGTCTTCTCCCGCTTCTGGTTCTGGGACCTTTTCATTTACACACTATAATAGGTCATTTTCTTCTAGTAGAAGAAGAACCATGGACTTCTAGGGGGTGAAGTTGGAAGCTCATTCCAGACGATCTTCAACCTTCATGCTGATCAGATCTTAATCTTAAACCCTAGTAGAGACTAGGTCAAAACTAAAGGTTGGAGTTTTGGAAAAATAAATCCACAGATAAATGTTCCCTAGAGAGGTGGTTGAGAAGAGGTAGAGTCGAGCCAAAACTGTGGAGGGAGTAGGTAAAAAATTGAAACCCTAATTTCTGTTGCAGCTGTAGAATTAGGTTAAAATTGAAAAATTCTCAGAATTGAATTCTGTCTTCACCAAAAGATGTACCCTCCTTAGAGAGAAATTCCCAAGGCTATTTTTCTACGAAAAGGTTGAGTGAAGACCTTGAAAGATGAAACCCTAGTTTCGACAGGTTGCCGATAGAGTTTCGGCAATGGCTTCTTCTAGCATTGCTTTGATGCCATGTTAGATTTTCTTAAAATATAGCAGTATATCTTAATTGCATTAATCAATAGGATCACTATAGGATAGACAAAGCGCAAAACAATAACACAAGTATTTTTCACCTGGGAAACCCAATTAGGAGAAAACCCAACAACCTTCTTCTAGAGATAATAATTATGAGATCATAGTAAAATGAAAAAGGAAAAGAAAAATATGGAAATGATTTCCAAAGATTGAAAACCTGAAAACAGTCTTCTTCTGCAGTGTATGCAAACTTCTCCGAGCTATTGTGTAGCTTCACTCTGCCAGAAAATACACACTTCACTTGTGCTGCTGCGCTGCTGTTATGTGTAATAATGAGGAGGGGTACCTCCTATTTATATTGTTTCCCACCCAAAAATTAACTGGGGTCGACTTCACTTGGGGGAGCAATATAGTTTTATATTTCATAATTTTATTTTATTTCTTTTATTGCTAGATTTTCACCCCAAGATTTACATTGTTCTTTCTAGGTTTTGTAAGAATGATTACAACAAGTTCAACTCCCGAAGGAGGACAGGAAGAATAGCTTCCAAAGTTGCACAAACTCGAACATGCTTGATCTTGTAGATATACTTGGAAGAAATTACAGACTTCCCTTCAGGTCTTGGAATCAAATCCCAAACATCATTCTTCATGATCGACTGGTTCTCCTTGATCATATAATCCTTCCATTATTTCTCAAAATGTCCTCTTTCATCATTTTAGTTGTGAGAGGTTCTTCTAAAATCTTTTTATTCTTGCGAGAATCTTCTTGCTTCTTGTTCTTTCTCTTCTTGGCATGAGTTGTTAGGGCTTGATTGTCAACTTATCCTATATTTTCTTCTTAAGATTCTTCTTGCATGCATTCCTCCCATAGGTGAGCTCCCATCTAGAAAAAATTCCCTGAATGAAATATTCCCATTATCTTGGGAGACCATTCAAGGTTGTCAACTCCACTTTCACTTCTTCGACATTGTCTCCAATAGCTTCTAGTTGCTCCTTGATTTAGGAGACTCTTGTGAAGTGATATCAAATACTTTATGACATCCACATCTTCATACTCTTGGGATGAGTCCTTAAGGTCATCTTCATATTGATATTGAACATCTCCATGGGAGTCTTCAAAGATGATACATCTAGTATCAAATGGTCCTTGGTGTAATCTGCAATGATATTCTTGGCTTCTTTGGTTTTGTCCTCATATTCTGCTAGATATGCAACTCCTCCTTTGACATAATCTTTCAAGTCATGCTCTTCTAGTAGGAGAAGCAATCTATACATCCATTCCCAGAAGTTTTTGGATCCTTCAAGCTTGTTCTCAAGTTTTGTACTGTTTTTCATCATGATAAAGTGAGAACTTTAAATGGAAATAGATAGAATAGAACTTACCAATGCGAGTGTTTCAATTAGATGCTTGCTTCAATGCTTTTCCGTAAGGATGCTTCTGGTGGACCTATGGATTGACAGATAAACCCTAATTTTAGGTGTCTTTCAGATCTTATTGGATAGAAATATGTGCCTCCTCAAGGAGAGTTGAGAAACATACTCATTTTCCTAAAATTGTGGACATAATTAGGAAATATCCAATGCCCTAGTTTTTTCCACAGTAGTGTTAGGTCAAACATTGAAAAAACACATAATTATAAACTATTTACAAAAATATATGTGTCGTCTTAGTGTGGGTTATATGGTCCTCCTTTTTCAATTGATCGGTGGAGGGAAGTGTCCATAACATGATGCCCTAGTTTCTCCAATTTTTTTTTCTTCAAAATTGTCTGGTATTAATTATGATGTATCTATGAAATTCCTGGTCTTAAAGGTCTGAAACTTTGTCTTGAGATATCTTGAATTGTCTTCTTTCCAACCAAATAGGTTATAACAGGATTGGATTCACCAAGTTGAACTTATGCTAAGTTTCCCAAGGTGTCATGTTTGTTGACTAGTTCAATATAACAAACTTGTATTGACTGCCACATGTCATTGTTTCAACTTATGGGTCTGAAATTCGCACCGTATAAACTAAAGTCTGTGCCATATCTGAAAAATCTTATGAAATTCAATTTGGATCTTCCTGGCCCGATATATAGAAAATATCCCTATGTCACATGTTTAAAATTGAATTATGGAAGAGGATGTAACCTTGTTTTGGAGGGATCATATCTCCTGAAGTACAACGAATATGAGGCTGAAATTCACACATAAGATACATAAAGATTTAATATTCGTGATGTGAAATTTTCACGTCTTGATCCTTCACCAACATCGAGTTATAGTGAAAATTCCAAGATAACCAGATTTTTCCTTATAGGGATTTTAAGCATGAAACCCTAATCTCCACTAGCTGTAGTTGTAGAAATGTTTCAGTTACACAAAGATTTGTTTCAGGGTGGATCTGATACCATGTTTATATTTTAATGGTTATACAATATATTAAAACATTTAATATCACAACATCATAACCATATGCAAAAGGATCACTGAAAAAAAGACAAGCGCAACCACACAAAAGAACACAGAGATTTATCCTGGAAAACCCTCGTGGGGAAGAAAACACAAGAAAAATTACTCAATATAGACTTCAACCAAGTATAGTGTAATACCCCAAGAGTAAGACTTGTAAGACACCAAGGATAAGACTTGACTGATTCCTCTCTCCCAGATGGATTGCTCCTTCTATCTCTATCGAACTTGCTTGAGTTCTGAGCATGTCTAAATGGGGGAGGTGCCTCCCCTATTTATACTTATCAGTGGAGAGGCCTAATAATAGGGACGAATTCTCCTTTTAATTAGGGTTGACTTTCCTTGAGAGACTTAAAATTACATTTTAATAAAACTTTTATGGGTACAACCAACCTGATTTACAACATAGGTTTTACCTCAAGACTTTTCATGACCAAATACATCAATAATATCCCTAATCGGAGGAACAACATCTCCGAAGGGAATAATAATAATAATAATAACAATATAAAATAGAATATCTTATACAATTACATTTATTTTACAAAATGAAGCTCCTCCAACATTCTCCAAAATGCAACATAGATTGGACAAAAAATTCTCCTCTTTAAGTGTTGACCAATACCAAGAGTAGTACTCACTTCATCGTATTAGTGGAATACATGTCACAGCTCCAAATTGAGAAATTATTAACGTCGCTGCCAAATACATTAGTCTTCGTTTTGAGAAATGCAGCATACTCAGTCTTTCACACTGTGTTGGTGGAGTCACACATTGGTGGATTCTTAGCCTGAAAACATTGGTAGTGTCACCAAGCAATCTTCTATCTTCTTGGCTTCACGATGGCACTTCACAAACAAATCACACATGTGCTTTTAACATATATTTGGCAACTTACACCTTCAAGTCACATAATGATATGGAAGATAAGGCACCATATTCCATTCACACAAATGCAACAACCAGACTTATAACGAGATTTACACAATTGGAGGATTGAAAATATCACAAGGGAAGTGTCTTTCCCACTACTATGACACGATCTAGACTTCACACATAAAAGATTGGGTTTAACACAACATTCTATAGGAGTAAAGTGTCGTGATATCGAATGTAGAAGGATTTACGGTTCAATGTTATACTACTGTAATGCCTACATGTCACCTAGAGGAATGTAGAGAAAAGAACTATCCTACAACACGAATTACTAAAGTTTGAGTTGCAGTTTTACCACAGATTCTAAAACAAGTCCGAATCGAGCCAAAAGAGAACACTTATATTGATGGCTGACAGACTGAATGCAATCACAATGTTTCTCGCATGAGCAAAGAATTTGCTTGACAAAAATTATGGCAAAGAACTCAAATGTACAGAGCAAAATTGGCAGGCCGACGAGATGAGAATAATAACACGAGTACAGGAATATGTTGGTGAATAATGATGTACACCAAATACAGGAATCTCGGAAGCTGAGCAAGTGCAGACCACGAATTATGAATGCATAGAAAAATATGGCAAGTAAACATCAGATGCATAATAATTAATATGCCATAAATTAGGGTTTCCAGTAGTGAAAACGTATGGTAAATTATCATAGAATGCAGGTTCAAAAGCGACTTTGATACCACAGTAAGGAGCCCATTAGGGCATAAAAAATATTGACAAACACAAATCCAATTTAGGCAAATATGATAACCACACAAAACAAAAATATTGGTGTCAAAGCACATTTACTTCTCATCAACTAATGTTCATATATACACGAGAAGTGGCCCTTGGAGTTCATATTCCAAGTGGTCTCTTGGGCTCCTTTATGACTCATCGTTTCCTTTTCTCATAAAAATGATGAGTAATAATAATACAACAATATGAGAATATGCTAATATAAAGGAATATATTCCCAACAATTAGCTTACAATTTTTTTTTTAATGTATAGCCATAAGTAATAAAGTGAACTATAAAACAAAAAGAGAAAATACAAAAAGGCGAAAATGAAAAACCAAAACCTCTGGAAATGTTCAACAAGATAAGAATAAAGAGAAAATGAAAAACAAATGAGCATTATAAATGACAAAATTGCTAAGAAAGGAATTGGAACATCATCGTGAATGAACAACCATGCTCATTTGAACATTAAGCTATATTGATACAAACACTATTGGAGAGCTATAAAAGCAAATCAATTATCTAATATTCAAAGTCACTTATTGTTCAATATTCAAATCAATTTATTAGTCTTTAAAGTAACATAATGTTCAATATTCGAAGAACAATATTTAAATCAATCCATTTGGAGAGTCTTTGGAGCAACTAATTAAAGAGAATAATGGTAATTTGTAAAGTGTGCTTTATAAACCAATATCAAGTTTGTAAAACATTTTGGAATTTATGTTTGTTAAGATTTTATATACATACAAATTTAAATGGATTTTGCATGGATGGCATCTAATCACGAGTAGTATCAACCTTCCCAATTAAGTTGGCTTCAAAATTAATTGCAAATTGTTATGGTTTTCAAATTGGTGGAAACTTTTTAAGAGACTTTGAATACAAATAGAGATAAAGAATTTGTGTAAATGTTTCTCGATAACAAAGTGAGATAACAAGTAAGTAACATAATAATTTAATAAATTGTGGTGACAACATTGATTGATAAAGCAAAATATTGATTGATACAACTAAGTTATTAGTATGTTAAACATGCAAAGACAAGTAAAAATCAAAGTAATCTCCTCAATTGAAAAATCACAAGTGGAAAATAAACCATTTTCAAAATATTAACATAAACATATCTTTGTATGAAAAAAACATTGTCTTAAAAATGGTATCTTAAAAAATACCTTTAAATAATTTGGAATGGGAAATTTTTATATATATATATATATAAAACAAAGTTTTTAAATTTTAAATTTTAATATAATTTAATGGCAATTTTAAAATTCAATCATTTAATAAATAAAATGAGGGTGCAAAATAAAATTCCATAGAAAAAAATGCACTCCCCCTCCACACAAAAAAGGGTTGTTTTCCAATGAAAACCTAGTCATTGAGGGATAGGTGGAAGGTGCTGCGAGGGTCCTTTATGATCTTGGTGGAAAATTATAATTGAGCTATCTTTGCGGATTAGGGAGAACAACCAATAACCGAACATAAATTAAAGCCTTGTATCTTGGATTTTTTCTCATTTTTTCTCAATGGATCAAGTCACATTTGTAGGGGTGGAAGGTGCAGGGGGTTCTTAATTGATCACCAATGAAGTATAGAATACACTTACTCTTGGGGAACTAAAGTCACAACCAACAATATGATAGAAGCATACGCTCTCCTCCGAGGGATGATCCTCCTCCTTAGCAAAAGGTAAAGAAATAAATGATCTTTGGTGATTCCC
The DNA here is from genome assembly GCA_001517045.1 of Pseudotsuga menziesii. NCBI lineage: Eukaryota > Viridiplantae > Streptophyta > Pinopsida > Pinales > Pinaceae > Pseudotsuga > Pseudotsuga menziesii. The sequence goes on along the minus strand of LPNX010976639.1, from coordinate 67,110 downwards.
TATGTGTTATCAATCAAGTACGAAACATTATAATCAAGGAATGATCCATGCTCAATAGAATATTGCAACGAAATATATGGGACATTGGTCATATTGATGAAGTGCAACTCTTCCACATAAAGTGTCACAATAATAGATTTGCAAATGGTAAGGCAAATGAAGGTTCATATTTGGAAAAGGTAGTCCTCATAAAAGACGGGGATCCTCCCAAGATGGAAAGGTTACCATAGTTTATATGACTCAAATCTCTTTAAATCCAAAAATTGCCAAGCATATTATTTCGAGATTATAAACACCATAGTGGTATTTAGGATAACCACCACGAATTGATACCCTAAAAGGAAACCCTAACTATTTATCAAAACATGAATCAAACAACTTACAGGAAAACATTTTTTATAAAGCACAAAGAAAGTTAGAAATCACTACTCACCCAGAGTCCAACGTTTGATGTATATCCCAGGCTGACGCTACTCCAGTATTCTCACCAAAACTTCAAGGGTTAACCTAAAAATGAGCAAAGATTGACAAAGAAGTAGTTACTACTACAAAACATATGTTTCATATACATAATACTGAATAATTATTCCAACTTTAAGTACTAAAAACTGAAATAAGAATGTTCAAATTGGATGAAAAATAGAGTTCTTTTATTAATTAAACAACAAGTTACATTTTGATTTCACATGAATCTTGTTGTGCCATCGTTCTGAAACTGAGATTGGAGTCCTTCCTACTAAGTCTTTCACGCACTCAATCCAATGTGACAAAGAGAACTATGCCAAAAAGAATCACTTCAACCCTTTGGCATAATAAAGACTCTCGGTGCACGCTAAAAAACAAGTTTCAGATATGGGAAAGGGATTTTGTAGACTAGGGACAATGGGGATTTATCAATTCTCAAAGGAAAAACATGAGGGTACTCTCCAATACACTTGGTGATTTTTGCTTCTCCTATGCTTATTTTGTACTGATGGGAAGGAAGTTGGAGGAAGATATTTACAGGATTAAGACAAGTGGAAACGCCAAAAGCATGACTTTTCCCATAAAATAAGTTATTTGTGTTTTTTTCCCTCTAACATACATGTACGCATGCTAGACAAAGGTAAGTTGCGTGGATGTAAGCTAGCCATAGATAGGCCGTGTACATCTTGGAAAATGGGAATTTTTAAGATGTTTTCCAAGAATAATTGCTTGTTCATAGCTAATATGGGAATAAAGGAGTCTATAAAAGAGGAAAATGGATACTATTGGCCATCATAACATCTATCGGACAATGTGGAAAAGGATGTTATAACAGATACCTTAGGACATCTGCACATTCATAATAGGTAGCATCCCATTAGAAGGATAAAGCATCCATAAACTGTGAATTTAATGGAGAGTAAGGAACCTTTGTCTCTCTCTTGTGCCTCTCTCCCTTCGCTCCTTATGCTCGTAGTGAAGAGGTATGTGCCTTTTTGTAAAATTTTACTCAATCTTCAACTCTGATTTCTAATTACAATGATACATTGTTTAATATATAAACTCATTCAACATTTAATAGCTGCAAATGAATTCTTTGCTCATAAACAACTCAGAATTAGAAACACATGAAAAGATTTAGTACACTACTGAGAGCATAAATAAATATAAGTCACACATGAAAATATTCAGACTCAAAATTTTGGCCAAGTAGCCCAGGAAAAAACACCAAGGGGGGAAACCTGTGAGAGAGAGGAGTCTTTATTTTCTTCTTCTTCAGAAACAGTAGAAGAATAATAAGGTACAACAATTAAAGACTACTAATCTTAACTTTGAAGATAATATTAAGCCTTTGAAACAGTTCCAGAACTGACTCAATTTCATTGCACTCAATTGCCCCTAAACTTCACGTTGAATTATATTTACTGTAAGGGTTGCTTCACACAATACAATATGGTCCTCACCTTGGAATTTGTGCCCACTGCTACAACTGAAAACTCCTTTAATATTATGCCTCAAAATATATTCCCTCTTAGCTACAACAAATAAACGTACATAACTACTGCAATAAATGCAATACAACCAACATTAATTGATGTGTTGTTCTCCTTAAAATGTGAGCCACAATCCACTCCTTGAACTATGTGCCCAACTCCTCGAATTTTGTGCTCACAGTAAGAGGAAAACTCAGCTGTAATTATCCTTGAATTTTGTGCCAGTCATACTCAAGAAACGTGTTGGTCATGCTGCTATACATAACTATTTTGGGAAACATGCCATCTATCTTAGCTCTTGGAATTCGTGTTCTCTCTCTCTCTCTCGCAAACTCGACTTCACTTCTCATGAAACTGACCTCCTCTACAACTCTCTTGGTGAGTGAAAATGAGGAATGAAGTGCCTCTTTATCATTTTTCCCTTTTCATTTCACTTCCTCTTTTGGGGTAGTTGAATAGTCACTAGATCAAGGGCCTGCATTTAAGATAATGTTCTCACACAAATGGATGAGAACAATAAATTTTCTCTCCATTAAATAATTTCCTTTCAACTTCCACTTAAATTTATCGAAAAGTTACTTTGTGACTCTTAAGTTAATTAATTACTCATCTTAAGTAATTAATTACTTGAGACACAAAGTCTCTAGTTAATTCCTTGGTATAAAATTCAACACTCCATATTACCAAGGAAAGTGTTCCCCCTCTCTCACAACTTATCCCTGAAGAAGAAAAACTACTTCTTCACCAAAGTTGGTAATCTTCCCATGTGCTTCTCACACAATATAAGAAATACCCACCCTTTTTAAACTCCTCTCCCAAAAGGTCAAATATAATGTCCCTTCATGTTAGGCATCATCGGATGAAGGACATCCTAAGCTGCAACGCTCAACTCTTCCTCTTTATGTGGGAAGTCCTTCTGGCACATCCTCCACCAGAACCACACTCCAGGCTCACATTGACTGTTGTAGAAGCTACTCTAGTCTTTGGAAGGTGTCCCTCTCAATTGTAGTTGCAACTTGTTCCTCCTTCTCTTTCTTTCCCCTCCTCTTATTAGGACATTGGTCAACATAATGGATAAAATCATTCCATGCATAACACTTAATTCTACTCAGGTCCTTCTTCTGCTCACCTCTCTGTTGTTTAGCCCTTCCCTTAGGGCCCTTCTTGGACTCCATGTCTTTAGCGAACAAGGAAACATTATCCTCGTCATCCTTGATATTTGATGAGCTATCCTGCACATATGGGTACATAGGTGAACTTATACAAAAATAAAAAGAACTCCAAAAGGCAATAAATCAGTGACTGGAGCAGGAAGAAATTCTCTGGAAATAGAAATCAAGGATAAAATGGCTTAAGGAGGGGGAAATAATATCAAAATTATTCCATGATTCCATGGTCCAAAGGCATGCTCATAATCTCATAACTATATTTCAAGGTGAGGAAGGAACAATATTCACCAGGCCAGAATACATTGTTGAGGAGATTTTCTCTTACCACAACAAGATCCTCAAAGAAAATGGGACAAATCAGACTGCGATAATTGAGCCAGTCTTACAACATATAACAAGACTAGTCTCAAATGAGAAAAAATGATATCTAATGCAACCGGTCACCCTGGAGGAAGTCACAGATGCACTCAATGATATGCCAACCGAAAAATCCCCCGGACATGATATATTTACTACATATTTTTTCTGGAGCTATTGGGACACCATACAACAGGAGGTTTGGGAAGCGATATAAGAATGTCACCTGAGATCTGCAGTGTTACCAGCTCTCAATGCTACTTTTTCACTCTAGTTCCAAAATAAGAGAATGCGAGCCACCCCAACAAATTTTGGCCTATATCTCTATGTAATTCCGTCTACAAAATCATCACAAATGGTATTTCCAATAGGTTGAAACCATTTCTTCCACACTTGGTTTATGAACAACAATCAGGCTACATCGAAGGAAGATAAATTTTGGATGGCATCCTAGTATCTGATGAATATATATACACACTAAAGAAATCAAATCAATATGGTATGCTTCTCAAACTCTATCTTTTGAAGGATTTTGATAAAATATCCTTGCATTACTTGAGGCCGACTCTCCTAGTCTTTGGGTTTGTTGAGAAATGGGTAAAATGGATCATGGCTTTAACCTCCTCTACTTTTTTCTTCATTTTAGTGAATGGATCACCATATCCCACTTTCCCTTTCTCAATAGGAATCCAACATGGGGACCCTCTCTCCCCTTTCCTCTTCATCCTCGTGGTGGAAGGATTAGGTCGATCCTTGAAAGAAGCCACTTGGAGAACCTAAATTATGGGTATCAACCCAACCAATAACCATACCAAAGCCTCTCATTTTCAGTTCATGGATGACACTATTCTTCTTTTCAAAGCATCTCTAAGAGAATCTAGAAATATCAAACGTATTATGTCCATCTTCCTCACACCCTCAGGTGTTTCCCTCAATAATGATAAATATGAGATCTTCTTTTTCAATACACCGACATGCCTTCAAAATGCAATCATGATAATGGTGAACTTTCGCCATGGCTCTCTCCCCTCCAAATATTGTGGATCACCCCTCACTTCCACATCCACCAAGAATGGAGCTTAGTTAATCCTCATTCACAAAATGGAGAAATGTCTTAAAAATTGGTCCTTCTATTCTCTTAACATTGCAGGTCGATTTGTCCTTTGTAACTCTGTCATATGCAGCATGAGAACATGCCTTTTCTCCATTATAACTGATTCGAAAAGGTTCTTAATTGAAATTCGTTCGATTCAATGATCCTTCCTCTATGGAGGACCTAAAGCTAAAGGGCACAAATGGGCTCTAGTAGCGTAGGATAAACTCTACAAACCAAAACAACTTCAAGGAGGCCTCATACTAAGGGAGTCTAAATTTGAAAACAAGGAAATGATGGAAAAACTTTGGTGCATATGGCTCACCAATTTGAATGTTCTCTGGTCAAGGATATGGAAGGATAAATATGCTCTAAATGTTTCCCAACAAGATTGATTCACATGGAAACCAGTCCCAAAGGCTCATTGATTTAGAATAATGTCGAGTAAAATAGAAAACTCATTCAAGAGCATGCTTTATGGGATATCCAGGATGGATGCATTGCTCTCTTTTGGGATGACTCATGGAAATAACGAGAGAACCTCTCCTCTTTGGAATACTGAAATTCTTTGTGTCTTTCCATGATGGCGGGGGGTTAATTCTAGGTTTCTCATTTCTATAACCATAACAACCATCACACTCAATGGAGACAATGTAAAGACTCTCATGACTATCCAAACACAATCTCAGAGGATCATGGATACCCTTAGGGGAGGAGCTACAAATCAGGAAAATCACATGCCAAGAAGGCCCTCACATCATCATATGGGGTTATTCTAGTAGAGTATCCTTTACTCTTAAATAACCATATGCTCTTCTTGCGGACTACAACCATAACGACTCCACCAGAATTTAGAAAAAAATTGGAAGTTGAATCTCTGGCCAAAAGTATCCACATTTCTATGGCTTATGGCTTGGAAATGTATTACCTAGAATATTATCCTCAAAAGGGGATTCAAGGGACCATCTATGTGCTACCTATGTAGGGCATCAACAGAAGACCTAGAGTACCTCCTTAGTACTTGCCAATTCAGTAAAAAATTGTGGGATATTGGTGCGAGTGCATTCCATCAAAGATACTATAACCAAATTAATATCAATGACACTATCACCAACTAGAGAGACTAGTTTTCACCCAACAAAATTGTAAACCGAGTCTGAAAGCTCTTTCCTGAGTTCCCGCTATGGGAGATTTGGAAAAAAGAAACCACCAAATTTTTCAAGACACCGCTCTCCCCACCCAGCAAATATGGGAAAAAATCCAAATGCACATACAAGAAACCATTGGTTCTGCTAAGTGGGACGCTTCTGATTGGGATGGTTCGCCGCAAGATTTGTCAATTCTTGGGGCTTGGTAATTGTTAGAATTTTGATGGTTATACAAGATATAAAAACATTTAGCATCATAACATCATAACCATATTCAAAGGATCACTAAAAGAAAGACAAACACAACCACACAAAAGAACCCAGAGATTTATTCTGGGAAACAATGATGGGGGAGAAAACCCAACAAAAATTCCTCTATATAGAATTCGTTCAAGAACGGTGTAAAAACCCAATAACAATAATAAAATCTTCCTTCCCATAGTAGTCTTCTCCTCTTTATTTTTTGTGCAATGCTTGAGTGAGAAGTGTGTACAAATGAGGGAGGTGCCTCACCTATTTATATTCATCAGGTGAGTGACTCAATTACCTAACTAAGTCTTCCAGGTTCTCTAATTAGGGTCGACCTACTTGGGAAGACTCAAAATAACATTTATAAAATGATTTTGTGGGCATTATTGCCCTAACTTACAACATAGGTTTTACCTCATGACTTTTAAATTACCAATTACATAAAGGACATCTCCGAATGGAGGAATAACATCTCTGAAGGAGGAATACAATAAAAGTATACTAGAATATCTTCTGAAGTTACATTTCTTTCAACACTCCCTCTTAACAAGGAAGGTGTTCTACATCATCATCAACAACAACAACTTTACAACTGACTGGTGAATCTATATGTTATAGGATTTTTTGTGGAAACAACATCATAAGCATCATCTTCATCATAGAACATCATCTTCGTCGAACATCATCATCATAGAACATCATCATTGTGGAACATCATCATCGTTAATCATCATCATCAAGGAACTGAGCGTCATCATTGTGGAACATCATCACAAAGCATCATCATCATGGAACATCGTAACTGAGCATCATAATCACAGAGCATCGTCATCATGGAGAATTTTCATTGTGGAACATCATCATCACGGAGCCTCGTCATCATCATCACGAAGCATCATCATCATGGAGAATTTTCATCGTGGAACATCGTCATCACAGAACATCATCATCTATGTGTAAATAATGGAATATCATAATCATTTGGAGCATCATTAGTATGCGAATACTGGGATATCATTATCATTTGGGAAATCATCAGTATGTGAATACTAGAACATCATCATCACCAGTATGTAAGTACCAGTACATCATCATCATCAATATGTGAGTACTAGGACATCATCATCATTAGTATGTGATTATTGGGACATCATCGTCATCAATATATGAATACTGGGACATCATCATCTGTAGCATCAATATGTGAATATTGGAACATCATCATTTGCAACATCAACATGTGAATACAAGAACATCATCATCTGTAACATCAGTATTTGAATACCGGATCATCATCATCATTTGCATCATCAGTATGCAAATACTGGAACATCATCATCTGCAACATCGGTACGTGAATACTGTAACATCATCATCATCTGCAACATCAATATGTCAATATTGGAACAAAAACAACATCATTAGCATGTTAGTGCTACAACAACATTATCAACAAATAAATGCTAGATCATCATTTGCATCATCAACATAGAGATGTTGGAACATCATCATTAGCAGCATAGAATGCTGATACAACATAATCATTGTCAACATAGAAATGTTGGAACAACATCATCGTCATCAACATAGAAATGATGGAATCAACACAGAGTGTTGGAGCCACATCGTCTTCTTTTGGCATAGAAATGCTGGCATCAACATAGAGTGTTGGAACCACATTGTCTACATCAACATATAATTGTTGGAATCAACAAAGAGTGTTGGAACCACATCGTATACATCAACATAGAAATGTTGGCATCAACACAAACTACTGGAACCACATCATCTACACCAACATAGAAATGTTGGAATCATCTCATCGTCTTGCCCTTAGGACATCTGAAGTAGTATCATAGTGGGTTCTCTGGTGGATCCACTCAAGAGCTTGTCTGACTTACTAACCCTTTTGATCCAAACAATCCTAGCTAGAAATACTAATCCCCCTAGGATTAAAAAGGCCTAGTCTGGCTTACTAACTCTTTCGGGTCAAACAAGCCTAGCCAAACATACCTTACCTAGGCTGAGCTACCACACCACTGCAACAGGAAACCTACTACGACATCATCACTCCCTTATTCGAGGGAGTTCCTTTTGGGCTACAGCAAGCTTGTCTAGAAAGTATTCAAACTTTACATGAGACATAGGCTTAGTCAACACATCAACAACTTGTTCATCGTCATTCTTCTCTTGTACATCTACAACTTCATTGTACATTTGCAACTGCATCATTGTTATCTTGTACATCCGTAGCTTCATCACTCTTCTCTTGTAGGTGATTGCATATGATTCTTCCAACAAGTCAAATACAATTGCATGATTAGAAACATTTCATAATGACAAATTCTTATGCATAAAGATATATGTCATATAGTTTTGTAAGTATTTCAGCTAATACAACATTAATTCATATCTCGTATATATACGGTAACTTTCTACATGCCTTCCATATATACCAAGACATTATTACGAGTGTGCACTACTCCCAACATGTTAGCAAAGAGGTTTCATTCTAGATAAGTAGCAATGGAATGTTGTACAATACCATATGCCACTTACCCATCACATGCATATTAGTGGTAAATTGCAAATACTCTGACACGAATAATACATTTTCTAAATCTAGGAACATATATATGTACACAACTGAACAATATCATTTAACTTAGTATATATATAGGACATGACAATCCAAATACTTATCTTTGTTTGTTTGGTATACTTCCTCTTGATCTATGTATCCTTGCATGAATTATTAACAACATGATCTTCTTCATTGTTTGATTCTGAGGACTTGTTCCTATATTTCTCATGATCAGAAATACCGAGCAAGTCTTCATACACCACATATCACATCGAACTGTGTATTAGTGTTGAATCTATGTGTCCTACAAGTGCATCCTTTCTTATCTAATGTTGAAATGTATAAGAGTGTGATCTTAATCTTCATTTGTAGAATTATTTTGGATCATATTCATTATCACTTGAGGAATCTTCCCTTGGTTTCTTCTCAACTGCAATCTTGACTGACAGAAACATTGGTTCGCTTTCCGCAATATGGTGGAGTTCTCTTTTTGTTTGTAGCACCATCGACCCAATCGGAGTCATTAGATCCTCTGGTCTATAGCATATATGAGAACATACTTAATTGTACCCTTTAGGTGCGTGCTTTTCCACAACCATGTGAACACATCTCGGCAAAGCAAATATATGGCCTCATGTTCATCAAGTTCATCGACGAACCAATATTATGGTTGTATACTATGGCATCAATTGTCTTTGAAGTAGTATTACATAGCAACTTCAAGTTAGATGCCATCGGTGTATCTATAGTCCAAAATATCAAACCTATTCAAGGTCTTGACTCCATATTTTTCGTGGATAAGGAAAATATCCTATGTATTCTGCCACACCTCTAATATGAAGAATCATGTCCATATTCTCAACCTCTGAGTTCTATTGTAGTCGCTCCCTCTGAAGTGGAGCACCATCCTCCCTCTACATCTTGTTTTCTCTTCATTGGGACATTGGAATGATAGATAACTTCCTTTGCTTCTAATCTTCTGTTTATCCATCTATGTCACCTCTCAAGGTCACTGGATATCAAGATCTTCCATTTTTGTTGCAAGTTTCTCTTGCACCCATCTACGAGTTTCCCGTCCTTTGTAGGCTTCTATCTTCAACCTTGTAGTAAAGGTTGGGATCTCCATCGCTCTATTTTATTCTCAAGCTCCTCATGTGCTATCCCATGGGTGCCTACTAAACTTGTACAAATCCTTCTGCACTTAGGTGGTTCTTTGTATAGATTTCCAAATCCTAGAGGTTTCTAGGTCTGTTCTTCTACTTAAATTACATCGACTATCTAGTGTAATATCCACCACTGAAGAGGTGTGTTTAGCCCCTTAAGTAGCGTCTTGCCATAATAGAATCCCTCTTTCTGAGATAAATCATGATCATTGCTTTGTATCTCTTGATACTTCCATCTGTTGTATGTTTCATCTTGTAGATATACTTGGAAGACTTTACAAAACTTCCCTTCAGGTCTCCAAACATCATTCTACATGATTGATTGGTGCTTCTTGATCATACCATCCTTCCACTCTTTATTTTTGGGAGATTCTTTTGCAATGTGTTCTTTATCATCACAACTGAAACATCTGAGCTGTGAGAGGTCCTTCTTTTGAAGTCTTTTTATTCTTGCGAGAATGTTCTTCCTTCTTGTTATTTCTCTTATTGGCACGAGTTGTTAGGGATTGATTGTCATATTCATCCATCTCATATTCTTTTTGTATCAATTGAGCTTCTTCTTACATATTTTCCTCCACATGTGAGCTTTCTTCTAGAACAAATATCTTAAATGATCTTGGGATACCATTCAAGGTTGTAATCTATGCTTCTACTTCTTCGACATTGTCTCTAATGGATTCTAGTTTCTCCTTGAGTTGAGTTCTCAAGTCATCTTCCCATTGATGTTCTTTCCTTCGTGCAAGATGGTCATTGCATCGAACATCTCATTCTTATGCTTTGCTTTGTCTTCATCTCCCTCCGGATATGTAGCTTCTTCTTTGACATAGTTCTCTAAGTCATGCTTCTTCAAGTATGAGAATCACTCTATACTTCCATCCTTGAAATTTCTCGGCTCCTTCAAGCTTGTCTTCAATCTTGGTACTATTTGTCATCATGATAAAAATGAGAACCTCGAATGGAAATAGAGAGGATAGAACTTACCAATGAGATTGCTTCAACCTTATGCTAGCTTGAAATATTTTATGGAATACTCCTTCTAGTGGACCTAGGGTTTGATAGAAAAACACTATTTTTTCAACTTAGGTAACTTTCAGATCTGATTGGATAGAAAGATGTGCCTCCTCAAGGCGAGCTGAGAAGCACACTCATTTTCCCAAAACTATGGACAAAACTGCAAAATATATGATTCCCTTGTTTTCCTTGGCAGCGTGTTTAGGTCAAAAATTGAAAATCCATAGAATGAGAAACTTCTTCCATAGAAATATGTGCCCTCCTAGGGCGAGTTTGATAGTCCTCCTTTTTCAACTAATCGGTGGATGGAAGTGCTTGGAATAGGAAGCCCTACTTTTCTCCAAATTCTTTGACATAATTATTTGATATTGATTAAGTTGTATCTCCGAAATTCTCGGTCCTCAAGGTCTGGAACTTCATCTTGAGATATCCTGGTCAATATTCTTTCCAAAGACATAGGTTAGAGAAAAATTGAATTCCCTAAGTGGAAATTATGATAAGTTTCCCAATGTGACCTGTTTGAGGACTAGTTCAGTATAGAGAACTTGTACAGACTGCTACGTGTAATTGTTCGAACTTCAGGGTCTAAAAATCGGACCACAGAAACTATAGTATGTTCCCTATTTGTAACCTCTTGCAAAATTTTATTTGGACCTTTATATACTGAGATATAGAAACTCTCCCTAGGTCACCTGTTTAAGACTGAATTTTGGAGGAGGCTGGAAGCCTAATTTGGAGGAATCATATATCCTAAAGTACAACAAAACTGGGGCTGAAACTTGCACACAAGGTATAGAAAGAGTTCATATTTATCCTATCCAAGTTTCAGCACCTGAGCATTTACCAAAATAAAGTTATAGCAAAAAATCCAAGATGACTAGATTTTACCTTATAGGATTTTCAAGCGTGAAACCCGAATCTTCAGTAGCTGCAATTGTATCAGTGTTTCAACTGCACAAAGACTTATTTCAGGGTGGCTCTGATACCATGTTATAATTTTGATGGTTATACAAGATCTAAAAACATTTAACATCATAACCATATGCAAAGGATTAGTGAAAGAAAGACAAACACAACCACACAAAAGAACATATAGATTTATCCTAAGAAACCGTCACGAGGGAGAAAACCCAACAAAAATTCCTCTATATAGAATTCTACCAAGTACAGTGTAAAACAACAAGAAAATAATGCAAGTTTCCTTCCCATTGTAGACAACTCATGTATCTCTCTCTTGCGCAATGCTCGAGTGAGAAGTGTGTACAAATGAGAGAGGCGCCTCACCTATTTATATTCGTAAGGTGAGTGACTCAATTACCTAAGTAGGTCTGCTAGGTTCTCTAATTAGGGACGAACTACCTAGGAAGACTCAAGATAAAATTTATAAAATACATTTTTTGGGTATTATTTCCCCGACTTACAACGAAGGTTTTACCTCATGATTTTTACATGACCAATTACATCAAGGACATCTCCGAACGAAGGAATAACATCTCTAAACAAGGAATATAATAAAAGTACAATAGAATATATTTTGAAGTCACATTTATTTCAATAGTAATTGCATCCATCAAAGGCGGCAAGCATATCACCACACAAAAAGAACCATCATAACAACCCAAACACTTAGTCTCCACCAAAATTCAGATATGTAAAACTCAATTTCAATGGCGTAAGCAAAGGCAATCCAAGCCCAGCTTTGTAAGGGGACATTTTCAGAGATCATAATGATAACATTTTGCGATTGTATGCAGGATTAGTGGGAATCAACAACAATAATGTTGCAGAGCTATTTTGTATGCTGAAAGGAATCATCATTTCCAGACAGGAGCAATGCACCAAGCTTGAGGTTGAGGGAAACTCCAACCTATTGATCCATATTCTTACCAAACTCCTAAGCGATTCCAAAGAAAAAATAATCACTCAAAGTTGACATATATCTACCAATATAGAGCTCTTAGATACCACCTTAGATGGCTCTTTAGTCATTGTGCTTCACCATATCATACGAGACACCAATAAGCTCGCAGATAAACTTTCCAACTAGGGAATTGATCACTCTCGATAGGAATGCAATCAATCATGGGATGAAGTCCACCAATAAAATATCAAAGGAAAATTCCTCCATATCAAGCTTCAAAATATTGCCCCCATATTGGGTGTCACACATATGGGGACCTCATCCCACACGTATATACCTTCCCATGGGAAGGGGGGCGTACCATGCAAGAGGCCATATGGAACATAGATATCAACTTCCATGCAAAGCCTTCACTCTTAGCCTAAAAATTGTTAGATGGCTCATTATCATGGTGAGTGCATGGGCACGGACCATACAAAACCAAGCTTGATCCTTGTGCGAGATCTCATGGAAAATCATGACGAAGGTGGTGGTAATGGTGCATTGTACTGCCAACCCCTTCTCGACCATAGGAAAAGGTGACTTTGGAATAAAGGTGGGGCTTGATTTAGCAAGGGAAGCACTTGTCTCCCTTATATGCGTTCCCTATTGGAAAGCAAGTATGTGCTCTCCTTTTGTGGAAATTTTGTCTAGACCCTTCTCGTTGGTGCAATTACCATGGCCAAAACAAAGGTTACACCAAAGAAAATGAAGAATGGACTGCATCACTCGCATATGCCTCACTCACTAGATAAAATGAGGAGGGTTCAAGGATTCTTCAAGCAAGAACTCCTAGATATTGTGAGAGCCCGCACCATCCGTTTGGAGAAAAGATTAAAAAAATAAACATGGGCGCCCCTCAGCTAAGCAACTTGCTGCTGATTTTGGTGGTTTAACTACGGATGTTGGGTTTGCTTGTACAAGGGAGACTAGTCACACCAAGACCTTGGGAGTTTTTTGGATAGTCAAATATCTAATGTCCATGGCAATGGAATATTGCCTCCAGGGGTAGCTTCATCCATAAGAGAATGATCTACAATTGGTTGATCGAATTTACAACCTAAAAGCTAGTATGCTCGCACACATTCATCATTGACAGGTAGAGACAGAACAAATCAACACCAAATTGGATGTGCTGGCTAGGCCCTCACTAGAATTTTTTTTACGAGACCTCTTATAGACTCAATTCCAAACACCCAGTTGGTGTACAGGCGGTGCCCCATAGGCTATGGATGACAACAGTAACAGTCACAACCGAAGTGGTAGTCCCTCAAAAATCCCCCTTTATGATGTTGATTAGTTGGGTTAGTTTATTTTTATTTTGGGTCATTCGAACCAGGTTTGAGCAAGTCCCCATTTTGAATGCTTTGGCCATAATCCCCGACTCGTGGGGGACAGTGTGTCATCTTAACTCTGAACAACATAATTATTTTCTTGTCATAGATAGTATAGTTTCTTGATCACTTTTTAGATACTTTTTTGTCTAGTGTTTGAAGTCAAGCACGATCGTGCAATATCTGAACTCCATGATGTAATGTCCTCTTCCAATTAGGCCTTGAGGCCCAAAACCGCTAACCTATGTGATTCCTGTGGGTTCGAGCAGTTACTGACAGCTAGGGAATTAGCTAAGGACTGATGCCATCCATAGAAGATCTAGGGCATCATCATTAGGTCAAGAAGGGCCACCGGGGCCAAAGGCCACCTTCGTGCATGCCATCCAAGCATTATTTAATGATGCATGCACTCTTTAAGTCTCCATCCGTATGCATGCAAGTAAACGACAAATTAGAAGATAAAGTGACCTAATTAGGTCAAATATTAGGGTTTGCACAGTTGAACGTTATAAATAGAGGATAAAGTGAAAGGAGACTTCACTTTGGATTATGGTTATTTTGGGAGCTCTTGGATAGCAGCACAGCGTGCCGCACAACAGTTGGGGTTGGAGACGGAGTCTTCAGCTAACGAGATTTCAGCAGTGAAACATCTGTCCTAGTCTTATTCAGGGTAAGCCATACAGGTTCACCCCTAGTTCTTCATTCATTCATAAGTTATCCAGTATATGGTATAGATCGTTGCAGGGACACGTGTGCAGCCGTAAGGAGGGGGTTTTCAGCCAGAAAGACCTAATCAGTTGCTAGGCATTTAGATCTCAGCTTTAATCCAAAACTCAGGCACCATTCTCATCATCAGCATCATACTCCGGTACCCAGTGATTATCAGATCCGTCTGTGCTCATCTGGAGCAGTTATCAGCAGTTTCGGGATCCCAGGGGCATGAGCAGCTGTCTCACAAGAGCAAGTCGCTATCCTGCCTAGAGGTCTCAGAAATCCCACATGTACCAGGCATTCTCTCCGGCATGGGAAGGCTATCAGCCTTGCAAATCGTCAGCTTCATCGGACACCTCCTTCACTGAAAGCGTCACCCTTTTCTGACTGGGGTTCTTGCTGCTGGGGGTTCATCGGAAGCAGAAGAGATCTGCCCATCTCCGATCCAGTTCTCGGTGCTTGCATACTTTCTTCGAAGCAGTCTAGCCGGCTTATCAGTGGTAAGTGTTCATTCTATCTCACAAACCCTAACCCTAATTTTTCCTATAAAATAGGGATTTTTGCATGGCAGTTTGCATGCCTAGTTGTATCAGCATATTTTCTTAGAAATAGAAAATATCAGGATCTGGGATATTACAGTGGTATTAGAGCTATTTTCTTGGCCAGTTGTGGGCTTAAGAAATGAAAAGTAGATGAATACAGAAGGAGATCCTTTTGTAACCTATAGGAGGAGGAAGAGTAGATACATAGAAGAATTTGAAGATATCCAACTAGAAGATACCAATTCAGACATGGAACAAACAGGTATACATTCAGATAGGGGAAAAGGAATGGGAGAAGAAGAGGATCGGATGGAGTTTCACAGCTTGGTCTCTGCATTGCAAGACTTAGCCAAAGGACAAAAAGATGTACTCAATGCAATCAACAGATTATCAGCGAAACCAAAAACATGTATCAATAGTACACCTCCCTCACCGGTAGATCGGGGATCTACAAGCAGCAGTGGAAAGGTAGCGTACACTAACATTCAGAATACTCCGCACATATACAACAGACCTCCTATTAGGCCTACCATGCCTCACTTCTTGGCAGATACAGTAGGGGGCCCGGTCATGCAGGTAGAACCTAGCGAACCTTTTGGGGCTTATCTACAAGAGTATAGAGACTTAGGGGATGAGTTTCATGCTGCCATGTCTTTTTTAGATTTCTGCAACATGAAGAGTAGGAACAGGCCCAAGAATTTCAACAAGGGTTTCAATCACAACTATGAGTTGCAGAAGACCTTGGGCAGGTTGACCATCCCAAACTTTGATGGGACTCGCACGGGATCAGCGAGGATATGGGTTCAAAAGTTGGATACCTATTTCCAACTCAACCCCATGACAGAGACTGATGCCATTAAATTGGCTACACTTCACCTAGACGGAGAAGCTCACAAGTGGTGGTACCACGGGTTAGTGACATTGGGTCACAACACCATACATTCCTACGGTGAGTTCACTCAGAAGCTCATAGAGAGGTTTGACAGGAAAGATCCAGAGATACATTTCAGGGAGTTGGCTCAACTCAAACAGACCAGTAGTGCAGAAGCTTTCATTTCAGAATTTTAGAGGCTAGCAGTTATGGTAACAGATGTGTCAGAGAGCAGATTGACTATGTTATTCACTGAGGCCCTCACAGAGCCACTACGAGGATGGGTGAAAGCCTACAAACCCCTCACTCTGCAAGATACCATTAGCAGAGCAAGAGATATTCAGGATTCAGTCCCCAAAAACAAATTCCCACTGAAAACCAATTTTCCTGTTAGGGACAAGGACAGGAAACCTTTCCAGCAGGATGTGCCCAAGAAAACTTGGTTATACGAGGACACTAGGAAATACTTGAGAAGGAAGAAGCTATGCTTCACCTGTCAGGAACCATGGGTACCAGGACACAGGTGTGTAGGGAAGGCGAAGGCTCACTACATTGAGGTATATTCAGACAGTGATGAGGATGACTATGAGCAGGAGGCCACAGAAGAGGAATCACACCAGGGTGATACACCAGAGGGAGTCATTGCTACATTATATGGAGTACCAAGATTCCATACTCTTAGGGTCAGGGGAGTAGTATAGGGTCACAGAGTAGGAGTATTGATTGACGGGGGAGCCACCCACAATTTCATTGACTCCGCTTGGGTAGCCAAGAGAGGTATTCAGATTGAGAAGTTTGAAGGATTCACCATAGCAGTAGCCGGGAACTCCAGCATGGAGTGCAACTACTGGATCCCAAAATTGAA
Organism: Pseudotsuga menziesii; assembly: GCA_001517045.1. NCBI lineage: Eukaryota > Viridiplantae > Streptophyta > Pinopsida > Pinales > Pinaceae > Pseudotsuga > Pseudotsuga menziesii. The sequence continues at coordinate 50,155 of LPNX010976639.1, read as the reverse complement.
TGTCGCCTTAGGTAACTATTAGATGACAGACTCTTTTTATGTAGTGGATGTAGCGAATACTCATGTGGTATTGGGTGTTTAGTGGCTTTATTCTATAGGGAAATACACTACAGACTACAGGGAAATGGAAATGGAGTTTCAGGGGCCAGACGACAAATGGGTAGTTTTGAGGGGCATGAACACTTATCCCCCAAAACCGGTCTCATCACAGAGAATGGAGGCAGTACTCTGACAGGATGATATAGAATGGGCTGCAGAATGTTTGGTCACATTCAGGAAACCCCCAGAGACCAGCACACAACACCCAAGTGACATTCAAGCCTTGCTACAGAAACATGAAAAGGTTTTTCGGGACCTTCCATCAGGCAGACCACCAGACTGAGGGTTTGAACACATCATCAAGCTAGAGGAGGGAACACAAGCAGTCATCACCACTCCGTACAGGCATCCCAAAAGGTACAAGGATGAGATTGAGAAAACAATCAAAGAATTACTGGAGCTTGGATATATTCGGCCCAGTTCTAGCCCCTTCGCATCCTCAGTGGTACTGGTAAAAAAGAAGGATGGTACACTGCAAATGTGCATCGATTATCGAGCACTCAACAAGAAGACCATTAAGAACAGGTATCCCATTCCCAAAATTGATGAACTCATGGATGAGCTTCGGGGAGCCCAATACTTCTCCAAGATCGATCTTCGCTCCGAGGGTACCATCAGATCAGGGTAAGGGACCAGGACATCTCCAAAACAACTTTTCGTTGTCACTATCGTAACTATGAGTTTTTGGTCATGCCCTTTGGACTTACCAATGCTTCAGCCACTTTTCAGTCATGCATGAACCACACCTTCAGAGCACAGCTATGTAAGTTTTTACTCGTATTCTTTGATGACATCCTGATTTACAGCAAAACATGGGAAGAGCATCTGAAACACCTGGACGAAGCATTGAGTATTTTAGAAGAACATTTGCTTTATGCAAAAATGTCCAAGTGTGAGTTTGGCATGAAGGAAATGCTGTATTTAGGACACGTAATCAATGCAGAAGGAGTACAGGTTGACATGGAGAAAATCCGAGCTATCAGAGATTGGCCCGCGCCAAAAACAGTTACAAAATTGAGAGGGTTCCTAGGTCTGTGCCCTTATTACCGACGATACGTTAAGGGATTCTCCCAATTTGCAGCACCCCTCACAGATCTCACCAAGAAGGGGGCGTTCACTTGGATAGACTTAGCACAGAAAAATTTCGAGGAGATGAAGGTTATTATGAGTTCTTTTCCAGTTCTAGTATTACCAGACTTATCACAACCCTTTGTAGTAGAATGTGATGCCTCAGAGGAAGGGTTAGGAGCAGTATTGATGCAGAATAATCACCCTATTGCTTTTGAGAGCCGTAAATTGAAGAACTACGAGCGCCATTACTCCATATATGACAAAGAGATGCTAGCCATCCTGCATGCTCTCACAAAATTCAGACAATACCTGGTGGGCAGTAAGTTCAAAATCAAAATCGATCATAACAGCCTCAAGTATTTCCTGGAGCAGAAGGAACTGAATGAGCGACAACAGAAATGGGTCAGCAAAGTACAAGCCTACAATTTCGAGATCGAGTATGTAAAGGGTAAGAATAATGTAGTGGCTGATGCATTATCCAGGCATCCCGCCCCATTATCTTTCAGTAGCATATCCACAGATTGGAGGGCACTTCTCTTAGTAGAATACTCCAAAAATAAATTCGCTTGCGAATTATTGGACGGGAAAATTTAGGATGATAGGTACAGGATTGTTGATGACATCATCTACTATAAAAACAGGATATACCTCGTTCCAGAATCCACATTAAGGAAAAAGATCATTCAGGCAGCCCATGATTCTCCTTTATCAGGGCATCAAGGTTTCTTAAAGACCTACAGGCAGATCAGAGAGAGGTTCTCATGGAAAGGCCTCAAGGGGGAGATTATGCAGCATGTACAAGAATGTAGCATCTGTCAGTAGAACAAGATTGAGAACACCCATCCAGCAGGGTTACTCCAACCACTACCAATTCCAGAACAAAAGTGGGAAAGCATCTCCATGGACTTTATTTCAGGATTGCCCAAGGTCCAAGGGCGAGATTGTTTATATGTAGTAGTTGACAGATTGACCAAGTTTGCACATTTCTTCTCAATATCATCGGACTACTCGGCAGCTCAAGTAGCCGAGTTATTCTTTAGGGAGGTCTTCAGGTTACACGGGTTACCTAAGACCATTGTCAATGATCAGGATAGCAGATTCACGGGTGCCTTCTGGCAGGAACTGTTCAGATTAGTGGGGATCGAGCTGGCTACTAGTACAAGTTATCACCCCCAGAGTGACGGGCAAACATAAATAGTCAACAAGTGGATCGAAGGATATTTAAGGAACTATGTAGCAGGGCAGCAGCGAACCTGGATCAAATGGCTACAGCTAGGGGAGTATTGCTACAATACTACCTATCACATGTATATTAGGATGACTCCTTTTAAGGCATTGTATGGTTACGAGGCCTTGGACTATGCAGATTTGGCATTTGGAGATAGTAGGGCTCCTAAGGCTAAGGATTGGATACAGGACAGTCAGGACATTCTGAAAATATTGAATAAGAATTTACAAATAGCCCAGAATCAACAGAAGTTGTATGCCGATAAACATAGGATTGAGTGGAGCTTTAAGGTAGGGGATTTAGTATACTTAAGGCTCCAGCCTTACAGACATTCCTCACTTAAGAAGAAAGGAGCAGAGAAGTTAAAACCCCGCTTCTATGGACCATACAGAATAATCAGGAAAGTGGGAGAGGTGGCATATGAACTAGAACTTCCACAGGAAAGCAAAATTCACAATGTGTTCCATGTATCTAATCTGAAGAAGACCCTTGGGAAACACATTGCTCCATCCACCGAATTGCCTCCTTTAGATGATGAAGGACTGCTGATACTGATTCCCAAATTTATCATACAGACTAGAGAGAGGAAGCTCAGGAACAGGATAATCAGAGAATACTTGGTTCAATGGAAGGAACTACCACTAGAGGATGCCACCTGGGAAGGTGAACAGGTATTGTAGCATCCCAGTTTGAAGTTGCTTGAGGACAAGAAATCTCAAGCAGGGAGGACTGTAATGTCCTCTTCCAATTAGGCCTTGAGGCCCAAAACCGCTAACCTATGTGATTCTTGTGGGTTCGAGCGGTTACTGACAGCTAGGGAATCAGCTAAGGACTGATGCCATCCATAGAAGATCTAGGGAATCATCATTAGGTCAAGAAGGGCCACCGAGGCCAAAGGCCACCTTCGTGCATGCCATCCAAGCATTATTTAATGATGCATGCACTCTTTAAGTCCCCATCCGCATGCATGCAAGTCAACGACAAATTAGAAGATAAAGTGACCTAATTAGGTAAAAGATTAGGGTTTGCGCAGTTGAACATTATAAATAGAGGATAAAGCGAAAGGAGACTTCACTTTGGATTATGATTATTTTGGGAGCTCTTGGATAGCAGCACAACGTGCTGAACAGCAGTTGGGGTTGGAGACAGAGTCTTCAGCTAACGGGATTTCGGCAGTGAAACATCTGTCCTAGTCTTATTCAGGGTAAGCCATACAGGTTCACCCCTTGTTCTTCATTTATTCATAAGTTATCCAGTATATGGTATAGATCGTTGTAGGGACACGTGTGCAGCCGTAAGGAGGGGGTTTTCAGCCAGAAAGCCCTAATCAGTTGCTGGGCCTTCAGATCTCAGCTTTACTCCAAAACTCAGGCACCATTCTCATCATCGGCATCATACTCTGGTACCCGATGATTATCAGATCCGTCCTTGCTCATCTGGAGAAGTTATCAGCAGTTTCGGGATCCCAGGGGCGTGAGCAGCTGTCTCACAAGAGAAAGTCACTATCCTACCTAGAGGTCTCAAAAATCCCTCATGTACCAGTAATTCTCTCCGGCACGGGAAGGCTATCAGCCCTGCAAATCATCAGCTTCATCGGACACCTCCTTCACTGAAAGCGTCACCCTTTTCTGACTGGGGTTCGTATTGCTGGGGGTTCACCAGAAGCAGAAGAGATCTGCCCATCTCCGATCCAGTTCTCGGTGCTTGCATAATTTTTCCGAAGCAGTCTTTCCGGCTTATCAGTTTTAAGTGTTCATTCTATCTCACAAACCCTAACCCTAATTTTTCCTATAAAATAGGGATTTTTGCATGGCAGTTTGCATGCCCAGTTGTATCAGCATATTTGTTTAGAAATATAAAATATCGGGATCTGGGATATTACACAGGACATCTTAGTTATGGATATGTATAGTGTTCTTTTCTTAGTATATTAAATTTTAACTTTACAAAAAAGGAATGTTTCTCTCCCAATGCTCTATATTTCTACATATTAAGGACTTTTTGTACCACACCTATAACAAGGATTGGGTAGGTTAATTTAATCTTGATCTTGGTTTCAAGTTTTGGGCACTTTTAGAACTTTGTATACGTTTGTTGCAACTTGTTTTATTCAGAATCTAGGTTGTTGTTTATCTGTTTATTGTCGTAGACTCAATAATAGTTTATGGTTGAGAGACCCAATTCTATTAATTCATTGAGTTATTGTTTCAGTAATAGTCATACCTTTGTGGTTGGGGAGAAATCATCTAAGTCATGTAATTTTAAAGGTTGGAAAGATGCATGATTCAAGTTTCATTGCAGTCATACTAATGACAAAAAATTTAAGGTTTTCATTGATGGTCAACATACTAGGGTTTTGTCAATCATAGAACAAAAGTTGTATTATTTCTTAAGTTAAAATTCCAAGTGGTTAAGGGTTAAAGTGTTAGTAAGAAACCTTTTGTGTTGATTTGATCAGTCTATTTTATCATTGGGTTGAGTTTAATGCCTCGAGTGGAAAAAAGTTATGACCAGTTTGACTTGTGATACTTTGTACGCTCACCCAAATTCTGAAAGTAGACAAGGTCACAAATGTAGCCAAAGCATTTAATTCCAACCTTTAGTCACTTCACCACTTTAATTTCTTATGTGTCACAACCATTATTAACACAAAAGTCTAAAGTATTTGTATATTTGTTAAGCCTGAATACTAGTTCAACCTCCAGTCATATTTGTGTACCAAAAACATTCATCCATAATGGGTAAAGTATCAATTATTAAAGCAAAGGCATCAAGAACCAAGGAATTTGTTTCGTTAGATATTTATTGTCATGCACCAAATTCCCCAAAATAGCATAAAATAAGAATAAGAGAGTAATCCAACACCTTAATAATGAAGAAAATAGAATAATAAGAAGCCTCTTCAAGGGGGAAAGTTTGTTATACAATGTACCAATTACACAAGACAAGATAATATGATCCTAAAGATAGGTCTCCTTAGTATATATATAGGAGACAAAGGGTACAATTGCAATTATAGTTGACCATACAATTAATATTAAGGTCCTAGCCAACCAATAAAGACAATATTAATATAGAAATAGAAATGTAATGAAACAATATATAGGTCTTAACCCACCCCTCCCCTTTAAATAAGTGTTGTCCTTAACACTAGATTAATTTTGTATGTTTCTGCATGAAGAACTCGTCTTCCCATGTTGCCTCTTCTGTTGGGAAGTTCTTCCACTTGACGAGGTGCTCAGTAATTGCTTGATAGTTTCTTGGTTCTTATGTCATGGATTATTTTACGTTCTAGTACCAATTTCCCTTCTTCATCAATGTATTTTAAAATAGTTTGGACTATAATCTTGTCACCAATTACCTTTTTTATGCAAGAAACATGGAAGATTGGATATACACGTGAATATGGAGGCAACTTCAATTTGTAAGCCATACTTTCGATCCTCTGGAATAACCTATAAGGACCATATCACTTGGATGATACTTTATTCTCCTTGTTTTGTTGTTTGAGGAACATATATTTGTACGGTTGTAGACTAAAAAGAAATCCAATCCCCCATTGAAAATTTCCTTTCACTACAATGTTGATATGCTTGTTGTTTCATCCTATTTTGTGCTATATCCAAGTTATCTTTCAATAGTTGGAGAACCTCTTGTTAGTTCTCTATGTAGTTTTCCACTGCTTGAACCTTAGATTTATCTTCCAAGGAGGATGTTATGGAAGGAGGATGATATCCATAAAGTGTCATAAAAAGTGATTTTTTTTATGAAGTATGGAAAGATGTGTTGTACCACCATACTGCTAAGGACAACCACTTGACCCATTATGTTTGGTTATCAAATGTAAAGCAATGAAGATACCCTTCTAATAATTTATTCACAATCTTAGTTTTCCCATCATATTGAGGATGGTAAGAGGAGTTGTGAGCCAACTGGGTGCCCAAATATGAAAAATATTTCCTTCCAAAAATTACTGTTGAAAATTGGATCTCTATCACTAACAATAATCTTGGGATTCCATGTAGATTTTAAATTGATTCCTTGAATGTTGCAACTATTGTACTTGCTTAAAAGGATGAAATGAGAGCAAAAATGGACATACTTTGTGAGTCAATCCACTATTACTATGATTATGGTATTTCCTTGTAATTTTGGTATACATGTGATAAAATTTATTGAGACATATTCCCAACATTGTCTTGTCATGACTAATGGTTGTAGAAGAACTGGTGTTTTGAACGTCTCTTGTTTGTTCTATATGAAAACCAAACATTGTGCCACAAACGTTTGGACATAATTTTTAAGACCTTCCCTGGAAAATCCCTTCTTGATTCCATGGTACATTTTCAAAAACCATGAATGAATTCCTATAGGAGAAGTGTGAAATTACAAAAGGACCTTCTATTCTAGTTGATAATTCTTCCATAAATATAGGCGATTTTTGTACCATAGTGAATAATTCTACCACACAAATTTATCTAGTGAAATAGGTTCTTTTTGTATCTTTTGAATTATCTTGCACATTTTCTAATAATTTTTCCATTCTCTCCCCACTTATTCTACCAAATTAAATTGCAAAATGGAAATAACACAAAATAAGCCCTCAATGTCATATTCTTTTATTGAAAGTGAACCTACCACCACATTTTGTTTTCCTTTTTTGTTCATAATTTCAATGTCATAACCTAGCATCTTTATAACCTATTTTTAGTTCCCAGAAGTACTAAAGACCCCCTTGATTTGTTCATACCTTGAAGTGCCTTCTTATTAGGTAAGTACCCAATTTCTTAATTGCATGCAATACAACCAAGATTTATTTTTCATAAAATCATTTCAATATTTTTTTACTTTATGTTCGTAACTTTTAAAGGCATGTGGCATTTCTTCTTGCATTAAAAATTCATTAATGTCATGCCATGACGCATCACATTCCACTATAAATGTTTTTCTGAAGTCAAGAATTCCTAATACATGAGTTGTACATATAGCCACTTTAAGTTTTACAAAATATTTGGTTCCTACTTGAATCCAAGAGAATGCCTCGTTTTTTATAACCTTGTTATATATGTTGGTGTTTGACCATAATTCCCGACGAACTTCCGGAAGTATTCTGTCAACCCTAATAATCCTCTAAGATTCTTACATGTTTTGGCAATTGGACATTCCATAATATCCTTAATTTTTTTATGGTACACTTTGACACCTTCATGGGATACAATATGACCCAAATATTCCACTTCTTAGAAGGCTTGGCATGCGGTTAGTTTTAAGACCATCTTAACATGTTTTACATGTTATTCACAAGATTTGCTATAGATTAGTATATCATAAAAAATAATAACACAAAATTTTTGAGGAAGGGTTTGAAAATAGAATTGATGAACCTTTGAAATGTGGAAGGTGCATTGGTAACGTCTAATGGCATCACCGAAAATTCATAATTACCTTGATGTGTTCTTAAGGCTATTTTTGGAATGTCTTATTTCCTCATTCTGATTTGATAATATCTAGAATGAATATCCAACTTGGAAAAATAAAATTGCTCCCTGTAATTCATCTAATAATTCATCAATGACATGAATAGGTAACTTATCTTTAATGGGCGTCTTATTGATCTCTCTATAGTCTCGACACATATGCTATGAACCTTCCTTTTTATTAACCATCATCACTGGTGTAGATAAAGCGCTTCAGCTGGGTTGAATGGTGCATGCATCTAACATTTCTTGAACCATACTTTATATTTCACTATTTTGAGCATATTGGTACCTTTAGTTTATAATGTTAGGTGGTACACTTCCTAGTTGCAAGTGAAGGGTATGGTCATGATCACTAAGAGTTGGAATACCTTAGGCATTTATACAAATACCTCAGAATTATTATCATTAACTTGTTGGAGATACACTAGAATAGAGACCCAAAGATGATTGGACATTTAGAGAGAACAACTGTGTAATTACTCAATGGTGTCCCTATTTTAGCAATTTTGTCATGTAGTTAGAGTTTATCAATTTAGAGGGATTCCCTAGAACTTTTTCCTTCCCTTCTGAGGATAATTTCGTGAAAAGTTCCTAAAAATTAAGAGCCATTATTCCCAATTATTACAGCCACTAGACCCCTAATACAACATCAACACCACCCAGTTGGATTGCGATCATTGGAATATCCAATTTTCCCCATAGTAATCTTAATACTATGGAAATTCCCTGAACAATTTATGGTACCTCCATCTACAATCATTACTTCAAATTCTAGTGTTGGATATATAAAAAAATTGAGAAGTTTGGCTAATTTTTAATTAATGAAGTTATGGGTACTACTAGAATCAATCAACATGGTTACCTCTTTATTTTTTTTATATATCCTTCTATACTGAGAGTTCAAGGAGTGCTAATGTTGGCCAATGCATGTCAATATATGTTTGGAGTATGATCTTCCAAATCTCTCTCTTGATATTGTTCTAGTTCTAGATCATCTTCCTCTTCTTAGTCTATGTAGAATAATTTCCTCTCATTCCATGTATTCCCTTTATTGTAATTGCCACAATTGAAACATTGTCCCTTTTCTCTTTTCTCCTCCAATTGTTAAGGCATAAATCTTGTAGGTTGATTGAGGTTGGGGCAGGAAACCCTTTCCTATATATAGGTGTTATAGTAGCCCTTCTAGTATACATGTTTTTACTTTCAACTTTCCTTGCCAAACTAAAATAATTATCAAATGATTTATCTTCAAAGAGATGTACCACATGTCGAATATCTCCTTTAGAGTGACTATGAAAAGCTCTAACAAATTTTCCTCTGAAATGTTCTTCACTCTAAGACTCAACTTCTGAAGTTGCTTAATGTTCTACGTAACTGGAAATTTTTGCTTGAGATTATCAATTGTCTATAGAAGGTGTTACTTTTAATATACCCATAGAGTGCTATCAATTATTTTCTAAATATACACCAAGAGACAACAGGATATTTTTTATGGTCACAAATCCATTGGTACCATACACATTGATGAGGTTCTAAATATTAGGATGAGGTAATTATCTTTTAAAAAGTTGGCACGTGGTGTAGATCAAAGAATTGCTCCATTTAGAATATCCATGTTATTGGATCATTACCATCAAAATGTCTTATATCAGTATTGGGAATGAAGTAGTTCCTTAGCCCCAAGTTGAACCCATGATTATGTGGATCTTGGAGTAATGACCCATTAGATTTATGGGACTTGTGGCTCTTGTTCTCTGAGTATATTAGAATATTCTCCTGGGATAAATTGGACTCCACCAACTTACTCTCCTTATCATCCTCTCGAGGATTTAATTTTTGGATAAGTACGTTGGTTATCTCCTTCACAAGTTCCCCCTTCGTGTTTTTGAGGTCAACATGGGAAACCTTTGAGTGTTTGGAATTCAACTTGCATATCCCCTTTGAATGTTTCGAATCTATATTTCGTATCCCATTTGAATGTTTGGAATTCATCCTTATTTACCATATTTGATCTAGATGGGTATAGGTGTCCACCCACCTATTCCACTGGCTCAAAACACTTTTTCATTTTGGCAATTTTCTTGTAATTTTCTACAGTTTTTCAGGTCCCAAACTTCTAGGGTTGTTTTAAGGCCCTGAACGACATATTTCGGTGATTTGGGAGGTGAAAATGATTGTCAACAACATGCATTTGGCCCCATTCATAAGTTGTAAATCCCAGATATACCTTTCCAATGGGATATCAAACACCCCAAGCAAAGATCGTATCCAAAAGTTATGACCTCGAGAAGTTGATTGTTCAACTAACCACCTTGGGGTTGCAGAATTTATGACAATTCATATCCTAGGGTTAGGTTTAGGGTTTTTTGCCTCTCAAAGGATTTTTGATAAAAGGCCCTTCAACCTCCTTTTGTATTCATCTTGTCACGAGTGAATGTAACTGCCACATCTCTTCTTAGAGATACAACTACCACCATTCTAACTGCTTTTGTTTTACAATTTGTTAAATTTAATTTGTTAATATAATCTGAATTTACTGTATAACTGTGCTTATTTCCATATATATGTGTATGTGGATATATGTGTGTGTGTGTGTGTTCTTTGATTTTGATCTCACATAAATCCGAATCGATGGTATCAGATCTTTATGCTATTGTGGTTTCTCAATGCATGTCCCCGACGAGATCTGAATACCATGAGTTGGGTCTCAAACTAGTTGAGCTTGGGGTAAATACCTCCTATTTTCCCAAGCAGCCTCACATGGAAGGAGAAGAAAAGAGAGACAATGAAGCAGGATATCCTATTCAACTATTGCTTGAGGAATCTCTCGCATGACAGAGGAACGAGATGATGGATAACTTCACCTAGATCCTTTGAAGAATTTTGACGATGACGAATGCACCTTCATCAAGTAGTTGTTTCGGGGGCGAGACTCCCTTCAAGGTACAAGTTAAATTTGGCATCCCCTTATTTGAAGGAAAGATAGATGCAGATGCTTTGGAAAAATAGATGAGTTTGTTAGAGGGTTACTTCTCTATTCAATTTTTTTTCCCGATAGTGGAATATCACCTTCGTGCTCCTTAAGTCCCTCTCCCATGTAAAAAACTGGTGGGACTGGTACTGCTAGAGGCATGTGAGGGATGAATATGAGATATTCCATATAGAACCCGCTTGGGCATATTTTTGCGATGTCGTCAAAGAGGAATTCTACCCTGTCGAAAACTATGATGATCAATAAACCCAATGGATGACATTGTGCTAGAAGGAGACCAAATAGTGTTGGATATTACCAATATATTCCATATCCTGTGCTCAAAGCTAGGTATTAGAGACTCCAAACAACAGTTAGTTCTAAAGTACCACAGTGGAATGCACAAGTACATTCAGTCTGAGATGGATTTCCTGGACATATCTTCACTAGGAGAAGCTTATTGATATGATGTCAAGATCGAGCAAAAGTTTAAGCAGGATTTTAGGTCTGCAAATCAGCATTAATCCAAAGGATAGACAGGGATGGTCAAAGTCCTGACAACTGGTCCAAGCCGAAAGCAAAGAAGGGTAATGGGAAATCAAAGGAGGACATTGGAAAGTGGCGTGAGTTCGACAAAATCCCCTAGAACAACATCGATGAATGCCGCTCAAAATAATCATTGTTGTCGAGATAAAATCCCCGGATCCAAACTCTGACTCAAACACTGATGCAGAGAAAGAAAGGGGTAAGCAGATCATTAATGTAGAACCTAGTGTCACCATCACAACAAATATCCAACCATAAGAGTCAGAGGAGCCAGAGGAAGGGGATCTCCTCTTCCATTCGCAACTATGGGTACAGGGGACTCTTCTACATTTGATTGTTGACAATGGTAGTAATAAGAACCTCATTTTGGGGAAGGTCGTCAAAATATTGAAGCTTCTGACAATTTCACATCCCCAACCCTACAACATTGGTTGGTTGACAAGGATGAGACATCCACGTCAGTCAACAGTGTTGCCTCTCCTACGACATCAAGCCCTTCAAATATGAGGTAATGTGTGATGTTTCCCTGCTTGAATTTTGTGATTTTTCCCTATTCCAAATTTGTAAATCATGGATAGACCTTTCCAATGGGATATCGAGCACCCCAAATGGAGACCGTATGCAAAAGTTATGACCTCGAGAAGTTGACTGTTCAACTAACCACCTTGCAACCACAAACTTTATCATGATTCATCTCCTAGGGTTAGGTTTAAGGTTTAGCTTGTCATGAGTGTGTAGCTGCTACATCTCTTCTCAGAGATACAACTACCACCATTCTCGCTACTTTTGTTTTACTGTTTATTCTATTTCATTCATTTAATAGAATCTGAGTTTACTGTATCACTGTGTTTATTGCCATATATATGTGTATGTGAATATGTATATGCTCTTTCATTTCGTTCTCACATAAATCCATAAATCCATAAATCCGGATCAATATTCATGATGTCCCCTTTTTTGGCATTATATTTTCAGGGTTATCTACTTTATTGGTAAGCTTGGACACTAGAAATTTCAAATTATCATGTTCATATTGTATTATGGATGATCCTTTAGGAGGTTTAATGGGTGTATAATTTCTTACTCCGCATTTTTCCATTTGATCCCACTAATATTTACTAGAGTTGTTTTATATTTACTCTTTATCGTGGCTTTTGAATCACCAAAAAAAGGATATTCCAATCATAATTTATGCAAGTCTAAAGTTAGCATACATATAAAAACCTTGGTTTGTAGGTTGTCTTGTTGGCCATCCTTGATCCTAAAATATCTCTGAAACTTCGAAACCTATGAATATTTTTTTTGTAGTATCCTGGTATGTCTTCTCTAAAATGCTGCAAGTTTGAACCTATTTTCATGTTCCAAGAATGAGTTATGGTAAATTTCCCAAAACATCTTGTTTTTGTCGCTTTATGGAGAGCAAAGTTTTACATTTGGCCACTTGCTATATTTTTCCTTATCTATTTCTAAAATTGTTTCCACAAACACTATGTCTTCAATCTTATATAATAGGCACTCAATTTGGATCTCCCAAGCCTTTGATATAATAGTTTTGCCCTTAACTACTATTTGAGACTAATTTTGGACTAGTAAAAAAGACTAAATTCAAAAGACTATAAATCCCAACTTGTAATTAATCAAGACCTGAAATTTGTACTACATATACTTCACTATGTCATCTAAGATTTCTCCAAGTTTCTCTCTCTAAAATGTCCCTATAAAAAAAGTTATAGAGAAAATGGCTCTCACACCAAATGTTATTCACCAAACTCTTTAAAAGAGCATAAAATAAGAAAAAGAGAGTAATCCAATGGCTTATGAATGAAGAAAATAGATGAGTTATCTATGAGGGGCAAACCTTCTTATACAATGTACCAATGACATAATACAAGATGATACTATCCTTAACCTTAACCTAGGTTTCCTTGGTATATATATATATAGGAAAAAAAAGGGTACAATTACAATTCTAGGTGACCATACAATTACAATTAAGATCTCAGCCAACCAATAAATACAATACTAATATAACAATAAAAATGTAATGTCAAAATATATAGAAATTAAGTTTTATGATCTTATAATGGAGATTATGGGAGAGACTTATGGGAATGATACTAGCTAATAACGAATTGACAAATGGGCACCTCTTCCCCATTTTTAATTTGTTAGTCATTATGGAAAAAAATTGCACTAAAATCTTATGAATTTTCCAATTTACGAAAATATAAAAAACAGTTTATTACTTATAGTTTATGAATTACTAAGTGAAAGGGTGTAACCCTTCACTACACATGCTCAAGCCTATAAAGGCAAGTCTCATTGTAAAATCTTATCATCTTATATATTATCCATATTTATTATTACTTACCAACATGTGGGATTCATATTACCTGTGGACATTTTAGAGAACTTACTTGCGTTAAAGAAGCTTTTTATGCTTCATTTGGTATTAGAGCTAGTCATGATTTCAAGCCTTGGCCACACCCTTTATTAGACATTGTCTTATAAGCATTTCATAGTTTCTTTGAATCCAAGTCTTTGACAAAGATTAAAAAAAGTATAAAAAAAGAAAAAAAAGAAAAGAAAAGAAAGAAAAAAGTAAAAAAAAAAAAAAAGAAAAAAAAGAAAAGAAAAGAAAGAAAAAAGTAAAAAAAAAAAAACAAAAGAAAATAAAGAAAAAAGTAAAAAAGAAAAGAAAGTGAAAAAAAAATAAAAATAAAAACAAAATAAAAAAGAAAAGAAAAAGCCAAACCAATACATGGTTTTGTTTCCCAAACAATCAAAAGGGAAGAAGACAATTCGAAAAAGTCAAAGTCAAAGGATTTACTAAGAAGATAAAGGAAGTAATTTAAAAAGTTACGAGAGTATTCTTACTCATTATTATATCGAAGGGATTTAGTAAGAAGATAAAGGAAGTAATTTAAAAAGTTTTTTTTAAAGAAACTAAAGTTTTATATAAAATGTTAGTTAACTTCTTAAATAATTTATTTCAAAAAAAAATTGGCCATTATTTTGGAAAAAACATTATATATGTTCTATAATAATAATAATAACAATAATAATATTCATATTAAAATTATTATTGTAACTTAAAAATAATACTTTTTTTTGTCAATTTAATAATTGTAAAATTTTTTACATTTATTAAAATACAAAAAAAAAGTCAAGAAGATTTTTCCCTGGAAGAAATTGAAAGAAGACAAAAGCAAAGAAGAAATCAAAAGTCAAAAGGAAAATCAACTATCGTCAAAGAACACCATAAGTCAGGAATTATGGCGAATTCTAAATCAAAATTGCAGTCCCAACTACAAGTAGCATTGGACAAAGTAGAACATTATAAAAATACCAATGATCGTCTACTATTGGATATGACGAAGCTAGATATTTCTAAGGGATTAATAGAGCAGGAGAATCATTATCTAAAAAGACATATTGAGAGATTATCTACTCAAATTGAGGAATTAACGAGTAAAAAATATCCCAATCAGAATCTACAAAACCAAAAAAATCATGAAAGAGGCAATCGAGAATAAAGAAGAAATAAAATGATTAAACAAAGTCATCAAAGACAAAGATGACAAAATCACGCAATTTCAAACAAAAGTAAGATGCCAAGAAATAGAGAATTGTCGCCTTCAACAACAGATTGAGGAACTCCAGCATAAAGAGGACGACACAAAAACGACGCACAAGTTGGAAATTACCAAAGTCAATAACACATTAATAAGTAGTATTGAAGAAATATATCGATTAAGAAATCACAATAAAATATTAGTTACGAAGATCAAGAAGTTAAAGATTACCAAGAAGGCAGACAACTCGAATGAAGACATTGAAGGAAAAGTCCTAGAAAAGCAAGAAGAAAATCAATGCCTTCTAAATCTTACTAAAGAACTTAAGGAACAACTTAGGAAATGCAAAGACTAAGAAAAAATGCAAGAAGAAAATACTAAGAAGATTCAAAGTCAAAATAAGCAATTAGAAAACATGTTAAAAGGTATACAGAACAAAACATCAAAGCCGTTAGAAATACAATTTATGGAAAAAAACACACTTATCGACCCAGTTCAGATCATCACTCTAGATGCCGCTCTAGTAGAAGAGAAGTCTACACAAAGATTAATCCAAAGAGACACCACAAAATTGATAACAGAAAATGACGTTGAAAAAAATCACTATTGACATCCAAACCATAGCAGTCGATGTTATGGTATCAGAGCCGCAGTGTACAACAAGCTCTTGCTCTTTCTTTAGCAGAAGCAAAACATCGAACCGCAGTTAATGCCAGTCAGGAAGCTTTATGGCTTCGACAAATCCTTTAAGAGTTTGGATTCGAGCAGCAGCAGCCTACTCCACTTTTGTGCCACAATCAAAGTGCCATTGAGCTTGCCAAAGATCCAGTTCTACATCAACGCAACAAACACATTGAGCTACACATGCACTTCATCGGAAATCTTGTTCATGATCGTGTTATTGAAATGCTCTATTCCCTACAAATGATCAAGTTGCAGACATCTTCACCAAGTATCTTATAGAAGCGAAGTTTTCTAAACTTCGATCTATGTTAGGAGTTTAGGAATGTGTCATTAAGGGGGGATAGGCTCTAATGCCTCCTTCCTTCTCCTAATAGTGTCACTTTTGTAAATCCTTCAATCCTATCCCAAGTTCTTCTTAATGGGGGATGTTAGGATATTTAGACACTTAGGAGTTAGTTAAAATCAACTTGTGTAATATATCCGTTAGGTAAAGTGTGTTTCTTTAGTGTGCATTAGTATGCATTTGTAAATATTCTAATCTGACGGTCACAATATGTTCTAGACATAAAGTGATCTGACGGTTCAACTTCTGTTAGATCATACCTACCATTGATCCGTGGCTTAACACCCGATTGGTCCATGTTGTCTATTTAAAGAGCATGGAGGGTCCTTGGCTAGTTGATTGATTATGAGAAGCTCATTTGTAACTTTCTTCTTTTGCATAATAAATTGCTCCAAGTAACTATTTTGTTGGGGCCGTGGACTGTTTCCCTCTTGAGGGTTTTAACCACGTGACAAACATCGGTGTATTGATATGTGATCTATTTGTGTGAAGTGGTTGCTCTAGGTGTTTGGTCTTTTGGGAGTACCCTGTGTATCCGAACAGTCGGTATCTTAAGAATCGTAAACAATCGACAAAAATCACTGACACCCGTGCACTCAATTCTCATGATGTCAGTTCACTTATAAAGTGTGGCGTTCAACAAAGAATCAATTTGGGGTGGATTGACCCGTACACATATCAAAAGTTACGCTCTACACTCAGGAGTTCGTATCGACTTGTGTCGTCAACCAGAACATTGCACAGAACGATGTGACCACATTATAAGGCTTTGAGGACAAAAACCTTTCTAAGAGAGTGGCAATGTAACAAATATAAAATAGTATATTAATTATATTTTAGTAATTACCAAGTGAAATGGTGTAACCCTTCACTACACATTCTCAAGCCTATAAAGGCGAACCTCATTGTGAAATATTGTCATCTTATCTATTATCCATATTTATTGTTACTTACCAACATGTGGGATTCAAATTACCTGTGGTAATTTTAGAGAGCTTACATGCGTTAAAGAAGCTTTTTACGCTTCATTTTCAAGCCCCTATAGGTTTCCACCCTCACCAATTTGTTTGAAATTCCGACGTTAGAGAATGTTGGGGAAGTAGCAAAGTGCACTAAGTTTCTCATCAATCTAGTGCACAGTAAAACTCTATTACTAGATAGGGCATATACCATTCATATTCAGTGCATCCATGCATTTACTAGAATATCCATGAAGAGTGCAAATGTCAATGTTTCATTTTAGAGCACATGAGAATCAAGAGCTTGATAGACCTAAACCTTTACCAAATGTATAGGATGCAACCCAATGGCCATGAGGCAACCATCTATGAAATAAATAGTGAACATGTGCACTTTATTTTCCATCTAACTAATCAGTTGATGAAACATGTGAAAACTTTCGAAGTGTGAATGCACCTTGGACACCATTTTAGCAGCAGAGTTTTGTGTTCAAGGTGTGAGGATCAATTGGTGTAATATTTTTATGATTGAACTATTTCAATCTTGTTAGGAAGCTTGTGCCACAACCTCGTATTTTATTTTTGGCTATATGTTGTTGAAATTTGTAATGTGGAAATTGATATCACCAAAAGGTTGTGAATTTTGTGCAACTTCGACTAGGATTATTATTGTCATTCAATATGAACCATGGAGGAGTGGTAATAACACCCAAAATAGTGCCTTCAACAATGTATTATTTTTTTAAATGGCATTCCTATATAATCAATGCCATAAACATAGTCATCTAGATCCCACAATTGTTGGTTGGTTGAGGAGATTAATAATGCATGATCATTACTATGCCAAGCTATTGGTGAAAACCGAGAGATCTTTTGTGTTGTGTAGGATTGGAAGGGGTTTTGAGAAAACCCTTTGGATTAGTAGAACAAATCAACAAGGTGAAAGTTGAATTCCAGGTCATGATAACCCTTTGGATTAGTAAGCCAAATTTCAAGAGTTACAGGTTGCATGTGATATATTAGATGTTATCGATAAGGAAATGTTGGCAATAGAAAGGCATTGAGATAATTATGATCGATAGTACAATTAACCTACTTAGCCCTCCAATGGTTAGACTTGTTTTCCAATTGAGAATGAAAATCTCTTCCTCAAACTTAGCATACAAAGTGTGATAGTAAGAAGGTACAATCATTCCTTACTAAAGCCTTTGTTATCTTAGGTTAGTGACACATATAGTAGGAGCAGTTTGTAGAATTTCACATCCAAGGTTTACGAGTTGTTCCAGAGTAGTCCCCTTCATTTGAAGGTCAAGAAAAACAACACGGTTTACTCAAGGGAAATTTAATTAGTGTGGCTAGGTATTGGTGGCCCCTTCATTTTTGGAGAGCTGTCACTGCACTACAAAAGAGAGTCAAGATTGCTTCCCACATGTGATAGAGAATGAAGGAATGCGATCGAATAAAAATGAATATGAGTTAATGAATGTAATTAATAGTTGAACTGGGTAGTAAACTAAAAAATCATCGTTATCCTTTAGTAATTGGATTTGACACTATCAATATTAGCCATTATAACATGTATAAGAGTCCCTTAGAGCTAGAGAAAAAGGGTTAATGGATATATATTTTTATTGTTATTTTCATGGTGGAGATCATTACAGTTGTGGTTGGGGTTGTGAGTTGTTGGTTGATGTCATGGGTTATCATGGGTTGGATGTTGTTTGAGGTATGAGGGTATATGTCAATTGTGTTGTGGCATAATGTTGATATAAGACCCATTCATAATTGAATACATAAATATTTGGGTTCATTTTCAAAAAAATGTGTTTATGCTTATTATGAATGCAATATGATCATACATTATGCATTTTCTTAAATCACTAGTATGAAAAAATTTATGATGGCTTTATTTATACTCTCTATTCTTAGAATCATACTATACAAGTATATATTGAATGCATATTGGTTGTTTAATCAAAATAGGGTTGCATAAATCCTAGTGAATCTCCATATTTAAACTCTTGGATGTACTTTGGGTGATACGTTCTTCCCTTTGGGAAGATTGAACATGCTAGTGCATATAGAATGGACCTTTTGCTTTTACTACACGATAACCTTGGTCTCCATCAAATGCAAATAGTTTCAAAATCTACATCAATGGTTTTTTTTGTGCTTAGAATTCCGAAATAAAAGAGAGCCTTTATTTATCTCTATGCTAGAGGATTTTTAATGTGAAGCTTGGTTTAAATGATGTTCAATATCAAATCATCAACTTGGGCCCCATGTTCTAAGGAAACTCCAGGCTTTGTATGAAGGCTTGGAGTCCTCCCTTCAATCCAACTAATGATTCCCTTTCCATGGCTCCTATTTGGGTTTGGATCCCTAATATTCCTCTACATTTTGGGGGATATGATTCTCTTGGTGATAGTTAGGTAAATTTCACTTTAGAAGCAAATATATGGAGCATAAATGCATTGCCACATGTGCGCATATTTGGGTAGATATGGATTTCAATAAAGAGTTTTCTGGTAGAATTGTTTTTGGTGGGTAAAGATTACTCATGGAATCAAAAGGGATAGAGGTTTCCTTATGTTGAAGGGCATGCTATGAAATGTGTCACATTACAACTCAATGTCCGAAGCATATTAAGAAATATTTATCCCATAAAGCTCTAAGAAAATCCACATGGTAGGATAAAACAAAAGAATAACATTAGTTGATAAAAAAGGAACATTGAGTCACTCATGGCACATAGTTGGGGACTAATTTGACTATACCTCCCACGAAGAAAACAATATATTGGATGTGAGAATACCCTTAGCTAGTGAATTTGTTTTATCATTTGATCAAGATGAAAACTTCGGGTAAGATGATAGACTCTCCTTGGTCCAATTAGGTGGATCAGGCATAGGAGATAGAAGTATAGAAATTACCCAAGTAATTTATGATTGAGCTACCAAAAGAAGTTCCACCATACCAAATAAATTTGAATTGAAGGATTCGATAACACCCATACAACACTACAAGGAGGAACTGACAATAGTTGCCAGGAAGAAAACGAGTGCTCCAACACCTTAATTAACGATGCCAATAAATAGGTAGTGAATCTCGTTATAAATATTTTTTGGTTTTGCATTTCCTTATGTCCACAATTTATAACACCCATCCAACACTAAAAGGAGGAATTGACAACAGTTGTCAAGAAGAAAAAGAGTGCTCCAACACCTTAACTAACGATGCCAATAAATAGGCAGTGAATCTCATTATAAATATTTTTTGGTTTTGCATTTCTTTATGTCCACAGTTTATTTGTATATACTTTTGTATTCATGGCCATGAAATAAAATATGGGCATATAGAATCTTTTAGAGTGGGAAAATTAACCCCCACTTATAAAAATGGGAATATATCCCCTCTTTAGTCCTAATTTTTCTTTTGCATTTCTTGTTTTTCCAAATTGGTTGCAACCATATTTAAATACAATTTCTTAATTGACACCACACAAGTCATTAAACCTCTAATAATAAAGAATAAACTAACTACAGTAGAAGAGACACATGATGTAATGCCATAATAAACTAACTTTAGTAAAATGAAGGAGTACATTTTTCTTGTTAACAATTTAGAGCATAATATGAAATATAAAGAGCGCCAACCTTACTCTAGATCTATGAGACACTATTATCTCCTACCAACCCCTATGAAATTTCCTTTGTCCTATCCTCTCGGTAGTTGCACTAACATGGAACATCAAATCGCTTCAAATGGGAGTTGGACCTTTCCCCGTTTCAAATAGGATTTTTTCATCGTTTATGGCCAATAAGGTTAGGGTTTTTAATTATCTTTATATTTCTAGAATCTTGTTAGAAATCCATACGTCACTAACTCTTTATGTGTGAGGATGAATGGTATCCAAATTATGTTGAAGTGGATAGAGTAATTATCAACTCATGAAGAATGTAACATTTGCATATTAACTATGTTTATTTAATGTGACATACAACTAGAAATCTCTTAACTATCTTTATGATCAACTTATTTTATTTCTCATTAATTTGGACCACAAACATGCTTCTAAATTCTTAAAATGGATTTCTAAAATTAATGGCCCAAAATTGGAAAATTCTTATTATTATTTGAAATGGTCTTTACAAGTTTATTACTCTAACTTGCCACTCCATAAAATTATAATAGAAGGAAAAAAATGAATGATCCATTTTGAATTATTACCAATACAAAACTATGCAATTCTTCCTCAAAGGATCCTATTTCTCTACAACACATGATAATGTCATGGGCATTGCAATACAAACATGCATGACCTCCTCGTCTATGTCTACAATTACTCCAACTACGATGTTCCCCATGTTCAATACCTTATTAGCAATGTAGTTTCTTTTGGCACACCCATCGTCTCATTGTAAATATAGTTGCACATTCATCCACAAATTTTGTTTTCTCAAAAAGACACATTGTGCATATCATTCTAACATTATGTTGTTTGTCTAGAAGTACTCTTTTAAAAATCAACTAAAAACCAAGATTTGATTGGAATTGTGCATCCATGCACAACATCATGAAACAATGTGAGCTTTAAATCTTTCTATGATTTTCAACCATAACCCCCATGGACATTGCATATCCAAGCCCTAATACTAAACTCACTTTTTTCTCTACATAGAAACAAGTTGAAAAAGCCACTTAGTTCAGTGAGCACATTCAAAATACTCAATGCGAAGTTAAATAATTTCTACAATCCAAATTAAAAAAATTATAGCAATTAAGAAACACCAATTAAGAAGCACATGTTCCTCTTGAGGAAGTTAATTTCTTGGTTATGCAAGCTTTTCTTAGAGTTCTTTGGTTAAATTCTCTTGCAAGGTGATGCTTGGATTTATTGGTTAAACATTGGCACATGGAGGTTTGGTTTCTTATCTCTTTGTTGAATGTTGGTAGATGATGCATGTTCATGACTAAATAGTAGCTTTAGGATTTCTTCTAGAATAGGCCATTTCCAGCCTTTTGTCACCTTAGCAAGAAGAGGCACGCCTTCTTGCAGGAGTCCTCCAGGGTTTACCCTTGGTTTTCTAGGATAGTTGCCTACTAGGTTCCTTCTTCTCACTAGGAAGTCATCTCTTCCTTAGATTCCCTAGGGATAGGGTACCTTAGCTAACCTTTTTTTCCCATTTCTCCCTTCCCAAAACAGTCCTAACACCTACTTCTTCCACCCTCGGTTGCCCCTTGTGGCGTTCCCTTTCACCCCCGCTTCCCTAATTCTCCCTTTCGCTGCCCTCTAAGGCACCCCTAACAGCTTTACCAAGCCTTCATCCACCCTCGGCTACCCTCCAAAACAACCTTAACATGCCTACTAGCAGCCTCGGCCTCATTCTATCTACCCTCGGGTCTACTATTGCAGCAACCCTTATCCCTCACTATTCCTTCTTCAACCCGCACCTTGCTCTTTTTCCACCTCGCATCCTCCCCTCATCCCTCAGGTCTGTCCTATACCCCTCTCCTCTCCTTTCTCCACCTTCGCTCCCCTTTCCTCCCTTCTCGGACCTACTCCATAGGGCTGTTACAGCCCTCGGTCACACCTTGTGACAGCCCTTTTCCATCCTCTAGGGCTGCCCTTACAGTGGCAGCCCTCACTCTACACAGGTCTTCTGCTCCTATACATCCATCTCAACCTCTGTCCCTACATACAAACAAACAATATTGGTTAGCGACTGCTGGTAAGTTGCGTGTAAATTGCATCATTGACAGACTTATCAACACATTTTATGCACACTTGGTTTGGAAAATCATTGTTTAAACTCTCAAACTGTGTGATACTACTGCTGTTAAACATTGTTTTCAGACCTTGTTTATAGTTGCATGCTCTGCTCATATACAGTCTGCAGCTTATACATACAGTTTGGGAGTGATACTTGTTGGATAATTACTTACCTTTTAGCTACTACCGCATTCGTGACTGCTATATTCATTCATACTGCTGCTATACTAACACTGCTGCCATCATAAATATTTGCATTAATGGCTAATACGTGTTACTTGTGCTACTATGTACATGTGCTTTAGATGATTATTTGGCAGTAAGAAATTATTTGTACTTTGCTACTCACATTGGAATCAATTGGCTAATTATTGGCTTATCCTTGGAAAACATTTTCATTATTCATATCATCTTTTGACTCCGTTAGGCACTGGTCACTAACTTTACACATTTGCAAGATATATTTATGGCTAAGTGTCTTTTGCAGAGTCGTCATTAGGGCTCTCCCCTAGGAGTTTTCAACTTCCAATGGAGTTTGGAGAAGTGACTACGGTGACAGTGGTTGCTTTCTCCTCATATGTTTGCCGGTGACTAGCCCTGCTAGTTCACCCGGTAACACTAAAGAATAGAAGAAGCTCCATGAAGATGCAAATCCCCCAAGTCCTTCACGATGCCCCAAAGGTGGAAGCTACAACCCAATATAAAACCTCTTACAATATGGGGTTCAACACAGCACTATCCCCATATTGGTTACTTTACAAATAAATTTTTCAATTCAATATGAAGTAAATTCTTAAACAATTCAAGCTATTCTTCAATAGTAAATACCACTTCCCACTGTGTCTTAAATAAAACAAAGCGTATTCATGCTAGGTTCTCTCAAATGATTTTGTTAAGACATATCGAACAAGATTTTACTAAAGCATCATCACCTGCAGTAACAACTAAAAAGTTGCTAAGATAATTTAAAGTAATGAGAAAAACTTAAATCAATTAAATTAAGGTTCATGTTTGTGCAAAGTGGATTAAGCACTTACTACAAATGATATTAAAATATTCACATAAACCCACAAAATATGCAAAAATGTAAGATGAAAACCTTGCACATAAAAATTATAGAAAAGGAAAACTTAATGCATGCATTCCCAGTCCAGTTTACAGACAATAAGACAACATTACTTAGAACTACCAGAAGTAGAATGATTTAAATTTTAGATTGATTTTTGCATTAGAAATAATCTTCGCCAACAACTCAACACTTGAGGAAAGTAGAAAACTTAAACATTTTCCTGAAAATTTACATGGGGAGATTACTGAAATCAAAGACAGGACTCTGTGCTGTGCAGGCCCATATATTTTACATTACAGCAGAAACCACAATAAAAATAGATTTAAATTATAGCAGATCAATATGTTCAAATTGCAGCTTGAACTTCAGCTGCTGGTTCCTCCTGTGAATTATTTGTATTATTTGTTTCCTCTTGTGAATTATCTGTATTGTTTATTTCCTCTTGTGAATTATCTGTCTTATTTGATTCAACTTGACTCTTCTCTATAAGTCGCTTATTTGGTCCAAACACCATAAACATATTCCTGTCCGCAATATTCTTGGTCTCTACTACTGCCATCTGCAAAGCACTTGATAGATTAGATATTGGCGTTTTCAGAGCCCCTAAACAAATATTCATAAAGTTAAACTGTGAATGAAGAAGACACACCTCACCAAGATCGCTTTGAAATCGCTCAATAAGCCTCATAGCATTATCTCTAAAAATGTTCTCACGACCCTTTAATTGCACTATGACCTTGACCTGGAGTGCAAGAACTGCCATTTAGATTCTCATATTTCAAATGTAGAAAGGCTAATCTGAGAAAAATTAAGTCCAGCTTACCAACAGCCATAAGCTTTGACACTTACCTTATCCCCATCTTTGAGAAATCTCTGAGCTGCTCTCAGGCGTATGGCATAATCATGGGTATCTATATTATACCTTGTATGAACAAGACAAAAGAACTTTCAACTAAAATAAAAATAAAGCAATAAAGACATCGAACAATCAACTTTGCAATAGAGACTAGGGCTACAATCATCTGCATCAACAGAGACCTGCATAAACTGTCATAATATTTGCACCCTCATTTGCATCATCATCTGAACAAGGACAAGAGCTTCAATGAACATAATCACCTGAACCTTAAAAGTGACTAATTACATTGGACACGATGTCCCTAAAAGTTAACAAGATTCACTTATTTGGAGAAAATTAATGGCTTCAGTTACAACGTGACCAGAAATCTTAGATGCTAATTCCTTCATTTTGAAGTATAATCGTTCTGTGCAATTTTATATATACATATCAAATACGGTTTCCTGATCCTTTTTCTGGTATAATAAATGATAAAGAGTGACACAATACATTGCGAGAATCAAGGTTCCAGCTTCTCAAAATAACATGGTATTAAAAAATTCTAATGATTTCTTCAAAGCTCAAAGACAGACATGGCAAACAGGTTTAAGATGGCATAATTGCTGTCCCTATTTTCGAAGTCAACCAAATTAGTAACAAGAACCAAAATAAAAAGAAATGTTTGAATATACTTCAAGAATAGACTGAAGGTTGCTACGAAGAAGAAAGAAGCAAGAACAGGAGACAAACAGTGAAAACATAGTAAGCCAAGTATGCCCACAATTTTGCTATTATTCTATTGGGTCAGCTCAAAAAGATAAAGCTATCCGTAGCATTGCAGAGCAGACAACAACCCAAATGGAGATTTCAATAAAAAAGTTAAAACAATAAACATGACAATTGCAAAACCATAAAGGCAATCTTGCCCAATACTTATCTGACAATGAGGATACATTAGATTGCTAAAGTGGAAAACGTGATAATATTCTCACAATGTGAAGACATTCGTGAGCTATGAGCTTATTTAATCACCTCTTCATTAGTCTGATGTGACTTGATAAAGATAATCCCTCTTAATGAATGGACTTTCACAAAGTACACTGTATCATGGATTTGAAATCCCTTACTAAAAGTAAAACAAAATAGTTATATCCTGGATAGGTGCATCCCACACCAAATGGAGCATTTGCACAGAAGATCTCATGTTAGAAAATCATGATGTCATCAGCAGAAATTCATTCTTCAGAAAATTTTCAAGTGCTCTTGATAATGTATATATGACAAACTAGGGTTTAAAGTTTTGGACGAGGCAAAGATTGCACTAGGACATCAAAGTAGAGGTGGATTGCTCGTAGGTTAGAAGGGACTTCAATTGCCTTGGCCCTTGATGCTAATATAACAAGTTTGACAAAAACCATGATGGACTGTGTGGCGAAAAGTTTTGAAGAAATAACTTACCATATTGATACACCAACGGTTCATCCAAAATATAAGTTTGAAAGTATTTCTTCCCATGTTTTTAAGCCATATGGAGTTTGCCATTTTTACTTGCAGATGCTTTCTATACAGCAACTTCCAGCAGCTCCTGTTTTGTGACCATGATCTGTATGACAGTGGATAAGTCAGAATCACCCAATGTGTCTACACCACTGTTGAAAAGCTCTCCGAAAAAATCACCGACTTTTTAAAAATTAGTGTTCATTACTAAGATGCATCATGGTGTTATCATAACTTTTCCTTAGATAAGTGTGTCGTCCTGAAGGTTAAGTTGTACCCCTAGAACAAAATGGGTGTTATGTTCATTTCATAACATTTCACCTAGCCATTTTCCATACTAACCTTATCATCCATTTCCATCAGTTTCCCCTTTGTAAGTGATCTTAAGGTCTCAACTATTCCCATGTATGAATGCCTAAATCAATGCTAATAGAGACAAGTACCTGTTATCACACATATAGTAGCTGGAGCTACCATGTTGCAGCAGATCATATTTTGTCCCAGTTCAGTGTCAGTCCTTTACATTGGTGAGCAGCTAAGTCACCTGACACGGGGACATGGGACACGAAGGACTCGGGGATTCGAGTGTCCGACATGGGCACGGTGACCCCCGGAATCAGGACATGTAGGATACGTTTTATATACATATATATTTAAA
>LPNX010976639.1:0-20370 GCA_001517045.1 Pseudotsuga menziesii | reverse complement strand
TTTTAGCATTAGCATGAATACTTTAAAATTTTGCAGACTATCAGATAACAATAGACAAGTGCAGTAGCAACATCAACACATCAAAACACTGAACACAAGAGTTTTTTCACTGGGGAAACCTTTAAAGGACAAAAACCCCAAAAGGATTAGTATTTCATCTCTTAAATGAGATGACTTGAGTTTCTCAGAATTATGAGATGAATGTTCTTCAGTAAATTTTCAAACCCTAATAGGTTTGATCCACATATCCAAAAATTCACAATAAAAGATTTTTCAGTAAAAATCCAAATTAGGGCTTCAAGCCCTAATTTCTCTTAGCTGCCCAAAACTTCTCTTGCTGCCCAGATCTGTACAGATCAGTTTGCCCGAACTTTCTGTCTGCTGCCCAGCTACTGCCCGAAGCCTGTTTTTTCTGCCCAAAAGTTTGCCTGAGCCCTGTTGGTCTGCCCGAGTTGCTATCAGTCCTGCCCAGATTTTGTTCTTCCTTGCCCGAGCTCTGCTGCTAGCCCAGAACCCTGCCTAAGACCTCTGCAGCTAGCTTGGAACCCTGCCCGAGACCTCTGTTTCCTACTCGAGCCACTGCTGCCCTGCCCGAGCTGTTGCAGCCTTGCCCGAGGCCTGCCCGAACTTACTACTGCTGGCTGAGACTTGCTCGGATCCTAGACAAAGCTGCCTGAGCTCCTGTCTATGTTGCCCAAGGTCACGGTGATGTGTGGGCACATGAGAGAGGGCTGCCCGTAACCTTGTTGAGGCAGTCCGAGGATGTTGTGGGTAGTCAAAACCCTGCTTAAGGTTTGTTGTGGGTGACCGAGGGTGGACTGATGCCCGTGAAGGTAAACAGGGCTAAGGTGAAACCCTAGCACATGAAGGAGTAAATGTTGTTGCTGCTGCTCTTTGTGGGTGAAACCCTATTTTAGAGTTTGACTTCAATAAGTGTGGGTGTCCCAGCTAGAATTCTCCATGCTAGGGCATAACCACAAAATAGCCTTCTCTCCAAAACCAACGAAAATATTCCTTGAGTAGCTGTGAGATCATGAGCAAGTGTGTGTGTAAAAATGAAATGGATTGATCTTCTTTTATATCCTTTGAGTCACTTGTAAGTGGACCAAAACTCAAAAGAACAAAATAATTTTATTTTATTCTTTTATTACTTTGAGTTTGACCTTTAGTGGTACTAAAGGTCTTTTTGCACTTTCACTTTGACTCCTTAGTGGTACTAAGGGTCCTTATGTATTTTTTTACTTTTACTTTAGCCTTCTTCAAGTGTCCAGTGGTCAAAACAAGAGGTCAAGGTGGTCCTTCATCCCCACTCAAAGTAGATCATCATAAACATAGAGAATTACTAATCCTTTTATCTCACACTCTATGTGACACCAACATAGGGTACTAGGTGTCTTAACCAATGGTAGCTAAGCTTTGGAGAAGATCATAAAGCCCACAGATCAAGGGTCGGAGTGTCTCACATGCCTAGACCCGGTCTGGGGCTTATAGTGATATCTTGGTAACAGACCAGGTGCCTCAGCCATAGGCTGCATAATTTGACCCAAGTTCAAATACTTGGTAATAGACCAAGTGCCTCCATTTTCCCGGAGAATGGCCCTTAGCCCCAAGCTGAGTACCTAGTCCTGAACTAGGTTAAATTCCTCGTAACTAACCAGGTGCTTCCATTCAAAGAATGGCCACTCAGCTCTAGGCTAAGTCCCCCAGTGTTGAACAGGTTCCACATTCTTGTCCTCGACCAGATGTCTACATTCAACAGAATGGTCACTCAGCTCTAGGCAGAGTCCCCCAGTACTGGACTGGTTCCACAAACTGGTCCCTGACTAGATGTCTCCATTCAACAGAATGGCTACTCAACTCAAGGTTGAGTCCCCCAGTGCTGGACTGGTTCCACATCCTGGTCCCGGACCAGATGTCCCCATTCTCCTAAGAGAATGGATCTCGATGCTGCTCGGGAAAAATCAACACTCCCTCTCAGCGAGAGAGGTATTCTCTGCCATGCCAAGCTTGTCACGAAAGTACACGAACTTTGTTGTTGTCAGAGGCTGGGTCAGGATATCTGCAATCTGTTCATTTATACAAATGTACTGCAACTTCAGAGTGCCTCTTTGTACCAGGTCTCTGATGAAATGATACTTCATTTCAATGTGTTCGATTTGTCATGAAACACCGGGTTCTCTGAAAGCTTAATACAACTCTGATTATCGCAATAGATGATCCTTGAGTCAAACTTTCCGCCGAATAGATCAGATAGAAGTTTCCTGAGCCAAACTGCTTCCTTGTAGGCATCTCTTGCAACAATATACTCTGCCTCAGGTGTACTCTGAGCTATGGAACCCTGTTTCCTACTGGACCATGAGATCATTGCAGATCCCACACTGATGCAGTAACCAGAGGTGCTTTTTCGGTCTACTGCACTGCTAGCCCAATCTGAATCAACATATCCTACTAACAATACTCCACTACTGGAAGTATACCTAAGTCCATAAGTGATAGTACCTCGCACATATCTAAGTATATGTTTGCCAGCTACCCAGTGTATGTGCTTCGGATTAGACATGAACTGAATCAGAGCATTCACTATGTAACAAATATCCGGTCTCGTGTGTATGAGATACATCAAGCATCTAATGAGTTGTTTGTAAAGAGTAGAGTCCACACCTTGTGAACTGGTGGCTGAGTCTCGCAACTTTGTCAAGTTGGTAGTCATGGGTACGTTCATGGACTTGTAGTCTTGCATCCCAAATCTCTGCAAGATGTCCATTGCATACTTTCCTTGTGTCAAGAAGATCTTGCCTGGCTTTTGCCAAACCTCTAAGCCAAGAAAATAATGCATCAAATCGAGATCCTTCATTTCAAATTCAGAGGTAAGCTCCCTCTTACATTGATCTATCAATTGTTTCTCACTTGTAAGGAACAAGTCATCCACATATAGGACAAGGATCAAGATATGATTATGAACAACCTTAAAGTACAAGTTGGAGTCAGCTGTACTTTTGGAAAACCCCAAGCTATGGACGAATCCATCCATCCCTGCATACCAGACTCTCTGAGCCTATTTGAGCCAATACAAGGCTTTCTTTAGTTTGCACACATGGGTCTTATTCCCATGAGTCACAAAGCCTTCGGGTTGTTCAATGTAGACTTCCTCATCAATATTGCCATTGAGGAAGGTTGTTTTTACATCCATCTGATGTAACTTCCATCTGAATATTGCAGCAAGAGAAATGATGGTCCTGATAGTAGTATACCTGGCGACAGGAGCAAAAGTCTCATCATAGTCTATCCCTTCCTTTTGAGTGAAGCCACGAGCTACGAATCTAGATTTGTACTTCTCCACACTGCCATGAGCAACATGCTTGATTTTGTAAAGCCATCTGGATGTTACCACTGACTTTCCTGTCGGTCTGGGAACAGCTTCCCATACATCATTCTTCATGATTGAACTGTACTCTTCAATCTTGGCATCAACCCATACCTGTTGACTTGTTGCTTCATTGTACATGGAAGGTTCAACACCAATGAGCTGGCTCATAAGACTGGAGTACTTCTGTGGTCTTATGCTTTCTTTGAAAGTCCCGGGAGGAGCTTTATGCTTCTTGGCTTGTACCATTTCTTGGTACCAAGGAGGTCTCTTTTTGGAAGGAGGAACTTCAAGCAGTTCTTCTGGTGGACTTTCAGTATCCTCAAGTGCATCTGGAATTTGATCCTCAAATTCTTCTTCCTCCCTCTGAACTTTTGAATCTGGAATCTCAAGAGGAGGTCCTTCATCTTCCTTTGAAAGCTCTTGTGATTGACGAAACACAGCTTCCTCATGGAAGATCACATCTCTACTGACTTCAATGTATCTCTATCCTGGTACATAGATGCGGTAGGCCTTCGAGTTGTCACCGTAGTCGACAAATATACCTTTCTGAGCAGAACGCTCTAGCTTAGCCCTCTTTTCTTTTGGCACATGAATGTAAACCAGAGTGCCAAATATCCTCATGTGGTCAACTGAATGTTTCTTGGTGGTGAAGACTTCTTTTGGAGTCTTCTCCCCCAAAATAGCATGAGGGCTTCTATTTTGGATATACACAGCAGTACATGTAGCTTCAGCCCACAAGGAAAAAGGAAGATCTAGATCAATAAGCATGGCTTTAGCAGCTTCACAGATTGTTTTGTTCTTCCTTTCTGCAACCCCATTTTGCTGAGGGTTGTACGGTACTGTCAGCTCTTTCTTGATTCCTGCTTCTCAACAAAAATCATCAAACTCAATAGACTCATACTCACCTCCGTTATCTGATCTCAAGATATGGATGTGTCTGCCTATCTAATTTTCAATCAGAGCCTTGAACTCTTTGAACTTGTCAAAAGTTTCACTTTTGGCCTTGAGGAAGTAAATCCATGACTTTCGAGAATGATCATCTATGAATAAGACATAATATAAACACCCACTCAAGGAGGGTGAAGACATGGGCCCACAAATGTCAGAGTGAATCAAATCCAATATACCTTTAGATCTATTCTTGCTTATGGAAAAGGATTTCTTAGTGTCTTACCTAGAGCACATCCTTTGCAAATTCCATCATGTTTGGGAGAGACCTCTAGCATACCTGTGACCATCTTCTGTAAGCCTGGAAGAGTTGTATAGTGAAGGTGTCCAAACTTACGATGCCACAACTCACATGGATCAACTGTATGATGTACCAAAGCATGAGTGGAATTTTCGGAAGCCTTATAAAGACCTCCCTCTCGAACCCCAATTTGTACAACTAAGCTTAGCTTTTCATTCTTTGCCCATAGTAGGACCTTCTTGTCCATGAAGAGGACTTTGTAGCCCTTGTCGTCTAAGCCAACAACAAAGAGAAGGTTCTTCTTCAAACCAAGAACATATAAGACATCATCAATATGTAAAACCGTACCTGAATCACGTTGAAGTGAAGTTGAGCCAACTCCTTCAATCTTGTAAGTCGAGTCATCTCCATGTTCCACTTGTGTAGTGAACTTCTTCTTTCTATAGTTGGTGAGTGCTCCACGGTTACTTGTCGTATGTCTGGAGGCACCACTATCTACTAACCAAGAGTTAGCACTGTCTGTGATGGATCTTGAGAGAGCAGAGATAAGGTAGTACTCTCTTTTATGTTCGTCTTCTTTGGTAGCCCTGGTGTTCTTCTTTTTCTTAGGTTCTTCTTCTACTTCTTCTGTAGCAGAAGCTTGGAATCTTCTTTTGATTTTCCTCTTGGGTTGCCTGCAATCCCTAGCAAAGTGCCCAAACTTGTGACAATTATAGCATTCTACTTTTGAAACATCAATGTGCTTACCTTGTGGTTTCTTTCCCTTCTTTTGCTGAGGGGAGGGATTCTTGAACTTCTTTGTCTTCGTTGGAAGTGCAAGGTTCCCTTCCTTAGTTTCCTTGCCTAAAGTCCTTCCTTCTTCTTCCAAGCAATCATGCCAAAGTCTAGCAAAGTTTGGTTGATTCTCACGTCCACTTACAGATGCCAGGAATGTTTCCCAAGAGTTTGGGAGACCATCGACTACAGTCTGCATAAGATCATCGTCATCTACAACAACACCAATAGTAGTAAGTTAATCTCTTACCTGTGCAATCTTTGTGAAGAAAAGTCCAACTCCTTCATCCTTGTTCATCTTCAATGTTCGAAGTCTTTTATTCAAAATTCTCTTATGACTGGGAGCCTTCTTTTCATACAGGTTTGTCAAGGTGTCAAAGCATTCTTTGGCAATCTTCAATGATGTGATGTTGGGGATCAAAGATTCTTTGACAGAGTCATAGATGATCCTTCTAGCCTTTAGCTTGCTTCTTCTTGTAAGCAATTCTGCCAACATTAGATGTTGGCTCTTCTATAGTGTTGAACACTATGTCATCAAGGTCGTTTTCCTCTAGTATGGTTGTATGCCTAGCTTTCCAGGAATTGTAGTTGGCTGAGCCTTGAAGCTTTTCTTCTGGCCTGAAAATGTTGGTAGCCATCTATGCCACTAGTCAAATGTCAAGTCTGCAAAATATCCCAAGGTCTAGGAAGACAACAACAATCTGCCTCTTACCAGGTCTTCACATGCTAAGCTCTGATACCATGTTGAATTTTAGCATTAGCATGAATACTTTAAAATTTTGGAGACAATTAGATAACAATAGACAAGTGCAATAGCAACATCAACACATCAAAACACTGAACACAAGAGTTTTTTCACTGGATAAATGTTTAAAGGACAAAAACCCCAAAAGCATTAGTAATTCATCTCTTAAATGAGATGACTTGAGTTTCTCAAAATTATGAGATGGATGTTCTTTAGTAAATTTTCAAACCCTAATAGGTTTGATCCACATATCGAAAAATTCACAAAAAATGATTTTTTAGTAAAAATCCAAATTAGGGCTTCAAGCCCTAATTTCTCTTAGCTGCCCAAAACTTCTCTTGCTGCCCAAATCTATATAGATCAAGCTACCCGAACTTTCTATCTGTTGCCCAGCTGCTGCCCAGAGCCTTTTTTTCCTGCTCGGAATTCTGCCCGAGCTACTATCAGTCCTGCCTGAATCCTGTTCTTCCCTGCTTGAGCTCTGCTGCTAACCCAGAACCTTACCCAAGACCTTTGCTGCCTTCCCAAGCCACTGCTGCCCTGCCCGAGCTGTTGCAGCCTTTCCTGAGGCCTGTCTAGGCCTGCTACTTCTGGCCGAGACCTACCTGGAACCTAGATAGAGCTGCCCGAGCTCTTGTTGCCCAAAGTCACGGTGAAGTGTGGGCAGGTGAGAGAGGGTTTCCCGTAACCCTGTTGAGGCGGCCCGAGGGTGTTGTGGGAAGCCAAAACCCTACTTAGGGTTTGTTGTGGGTGACTGAGGGCTAAGGAGGTTGCCTTAAGCCTGTCTCTCGAGAGAATGGTGCCGCCCATGAAGGTAAAGAGGGCAAAGGTGAAACCCTAGTACATGAAGAAGGAGTAAATGTTGTTGTTGCTGCTCTTTGTTGGTGAAACCCTAGTTTAGGGTTTGACTTCAATAAGTGTGGGTGCCCTAGCTAGAATTCTCCATGCTAGGGCATAATCACAAAATAGCCTTCTCTTCAAAACCAGCGAAAAACTTCCTTGAGTAACTGTGAGATCATGAGCAAATGTGTGTGTAAAAATGAAATGGATTGATCTTCTTTTATATCCTTTGAATCACTTGTAAGTGGACCAAAACTCAAAAGAACAAAATAATATTATTTTATTCTTTTATTACTTTGACTTTTACCTTTAGTGCTACTAAAGGTCTTTTTGCACTTTCACTTTGACTCCTTAGTGGTACTAAGGGTCCTTATGTATTTTTTACTTTTACTTTAGCCTTCTTTAAGTGTCCCATGGTCAAAACAAGAGGTCAAGGTGGTCCTTCATCCCCACTCAAAGTACATCATCATAAAAAGAGAGAATTACTAATGCTTTTATCTCAAACTCTATGTTACACCAAGATAGGGTACTAGGTGTCTTAACCAAGGGTAGCTAAGCCTTAGAGAAGATCACAAAGCCCACAGATCGAGGGTTAGAGTGTGTCACATGCCCAGACTCAGTCTGGGGCTTATAGTGATATCCTGGTAATAGGCCAGGTGCCTCAGCCATAGGTTGCATAATTTGACCCAAAGTCAAATACTTAGTAACAGACCAAGCGCCTCCATTTTCCCGAAGAATGGCCCTCTACCCCAGGCTGAGTCCCTAGTCCTGGACTAGGTTAAATTCCTGGTAACTGACCAAGTGCATCTATTCAAAGAATGGCCACTCACCTCTAGGTTGAGTCCCCCAGTGTTGGACTGGTTCCACATCCTGGTCCCTGACTAGATGTCTCCATTCAACAGAATGGTCACTCAGCACTAGGCCAAGTCCCCCAGTACTGGACTGGTTCCACATCCTAGTCCCTGACTAGATGTCTGCATTCAACATAATGGCTACTCAACTCAAGGTTGAGTCCCCCAGTGCCAGACTGGTTCCACATCCTGGTCCCAGACCAGATGTCCCCGTTCTCCTAAGAGAATGGCTCTCGATGCTACTCAAGAAAAATCAACAGATGTCTGGTCCTGATTGTGGATGACTCCCGCCAGCTTACCCCATGATTCACTTCTGCGCTAGGATTACCCACTAGTGTTGTGACATGAGCTAAGGAGGGCTAGTTGCAAGAGTAGTGTCAGCTAGACTTGAAGCAAGTTGATCTATCATCATTACATGTATTCATGTGATATATATATATATATATATGTGTGTGTGTGTGTGTGTGTTGAAATGTGAGCCCTCGGTGAAAGATGAAAATATTTGTGCTTTTAAGAATATCTACAACTATAAGAGGACCACGAAATGTAAATGGGCCAAATAAAGCAGATGTGAAATAAATGGAAGATCTA
The DNA here is from genome assembly GCA_001517045.1 of Pseudotsuga menziesii. Lineage (NCBI taxonomy): Eukaryota > Viridiplantae > Streptophyta > Pinopsida > Pinales > Pinaceae > Pseudotsuga > Pseudotsuga menziesii. The sequence continues at coordinate 12,013 of LPNX010976639.1, read as the reverse complement.
AATGACTGTTGTTCATTATATATCCAAATTGTAATGATTATTTCCTCACAGAGCCCACCGCTTTGAATGTGAGATGGAGTAAGGGACTGCTAATTCTAAGAGTCCACTAAAACCTGCATTTGAAGTTACAATTAGTTGTGCACTCAGCTTAATGTTTCTAGAAAAGATCCTCATGGAGTCTGAATTAGGCTTGGAAGTGAGTTATAGACACTTGTTAAAGTTGAATGGACACTTCTCACTCAACTTATTCCATATGTGAGACACTCCCATCCCCTATTGTTCTCTGACCTACATATGTATGAGTGGATTCATGTTTCTCCTTGCTCTAAGAGATCACTATGTTAAGGTCAAACAAGTCAATTCCCTTATCCTAGCCTCGTTTCATCCACCTCACCCATCATAGCAGTATGATTAAGTTTGTAAGTAGGCATATATAAAGGACTTCATTAAAGATCATGTATCTTACTCTAACAAGTTATGTTTTATTGATTAATTTATCACCATTTCCATGTTGCTGATATGTTAGTTGGCTATTAATATGAATAAGAAAGCATTATTCATCCCTTGTGCACACAGGATGATCAGATTTCAGTTCAGTCATCAGATTGGTTAGTTTTGACTTGGTCAACACAGGTCCCAACATGAATGTAGTTACAGTTATTTGGTTGTTGTATTTCGATGCCTTTGGAGGCCATTCATACCATTCTAGGGCTTCAGAAATGCAAACATTGATTCAATAAAGTGATTGGCTGAATTTTTTATGAGAAACCAATTTTTATTAAATTTTGAAAAAACTATTTGAGGGACTTCCACCAAAACCGTTTTTGGGGTATGAGTAATGAGTAGTACCAGATTTGCTATTTTTTGGGATTTTACGTGCAGTCATATTTTTATTTCGAGCAGTGGAAAACGAAGTTATGGGCATATTAAATATTTATGGAGCATTTTAGGGAATTAATTATAAATGATCAGGCGACTATGGCTACTCCAAGAAAGTCTATTTGGCTAATGTTTGGTTAAAAAATGATGTGGGATGTCATATTATAATGAATATTATTATGATTTGAGGCTCTATGGACCATATGTCATGATTACATCATAGCGTGGGGATCATTTCATGTTGTACCATCACTTAGTGAGGACGTCTTCCTTATGGGGGTGCACCTCGCGTTAGCACTGGCTTGATATTATTGTTGTATCTTATGGTATTGTATTAAAAGGTGCCTACGGTGAATTAATCCCCTAAGGCAACCCCCTCCACCATGTATCACATGTTGTAACTTATTATTATGATGTATTCACTTTAGCTTGAGCACTAGAGGCAAAGGTGAGCCTCCCTTTTTGAGAGTGATCCATGTATCAATAAAATAAATAAATCTCCACCATTGATGATGTTATAATCTCAACTGTTGGATTGAGCTAGTTAGAATGTGGACATCACCCTTCTCCTATTTAAGAGAGAGGACTCCACCATTGTAAAGCGACTTTTGGCTCTTGGCTATTGGAATAGAGAAAAATAATTCTTCTGCAAAAACTTGAGATTCTTGTGTAAAATGTTCTTGAGTTGTGATTGCATTATCTTATACAGTGAACATTTGTGAATTGATGGTGGTTTTCATTGGCATACATTAGTTGTGGTTATTTTGTGGCAAAGTAGCCATTTGAAGAGGGGCACTATTGTGCTAAGGCATAGCTCTTCTCTCCATTTGGTGGTTTCTTCAGGGAGTTTCTCTTATGCATCTTGTCAGGTGACATGCTTTCTTACTTTGTCATGATCTCATTTCTTTTGTGAAAGACAAATTGATTTCCATTGTTTACTTGTCCAAGAGAGAGAAGTGCATTGGCCACATTGGGCGGTTTTGTTAAGGCAAGATAATTATTGGATCTTCATCAAGATGGGCATTACTTCGTAAGAGTGTCACAATCTTGGCATTCGCCAAGTTTTCAAGTGCGTTCTTAAACATTTTCTCTTATTTGATTTTCATTCCATTGGTCACTTAATAAAACCCTTGCTATAGTAACTTCAAAAATTTCTCGAGGTCACACTTCTTGGAATTTTGACAAATCCTTTTTGGGTATTATTCTTTACCTGTAGGCCACACTAACCTCCTTGAGGCGTCATTTTCTGGGACTCCATCTTCTCTGTAGCTTAGGGACTAATTAGTAGGCAGTTCCCCCTCCTTGTACTTTTGATCATTTTTCTTGTTTTGTGATCCTAATCTTACTTGTGTGTTTAGATATTGTCATATTCATCATTAAGCAATCCATACCAAGGTGTTAGTAACCCTCAATTAGTAGTCTTGTTGGTATCTTGGGTTATTACTCATTTATCCACATCAATCCCAGGGTCTTGACTTGACCATCATACACCTAACATCTTCAACCCGGATCAGTAAAACTAGTTTAGATAGTGAGAAAATATCTATTCAGGGTTATAATTATTCTATTTAAACCTTATCCCATTCCCTAAGCCTCTCTTAGTATCCATTTTAGAGATTCAAGGTTTGTAGTTCAAGTCACTCTAGTTCCACATTTCTTACCTTGTTTTGAGTGTCTTGTCTTTCTGCTAGTCTCTATAGATTGGCCAACGACTCCACCTTTGCTAGACATTTGCATAAAGTGACAAGAATCCCTTTCAGTGTGAAAACCGTCTTATCAACGTGGTGATTGGTAATCTTGAAGTGTCATCGGTTTAGTTTCCCTTCCTCTACCATCTCGAATGAGATATCTTTTAGTGGCAGCTACAACTCATGCGATAACAGTACCCTAATATTGTTGTTGCTAAATTAAAATGTAAAAGTACATAAGATATGCCCCCTTGCCATAAGTCCCCATTCCCCAAGTCCCCTGGTTATCAAAGCTAAATCTAAAGAAAAAAGGACCAAGCAAAAACGAAAAAAATGAAATAAAGTGAACAAAAGGGCGCAAGGAAAGGTTAACTCATGATAAAAGCACACTCTTTCATAAGGCAACCATGTGAAAGGAAAATATTTAGCTCCTACCTCTTGAAGTTTAGGGGGTGGACCTTGTTATAGCTAGTTTTTGTTTTCTATTTTTAGACCGTATGCTTGTTTTCAAAACATGGTTTTCTTATTGCTTTAAGATTATGAGTTTGGCTTTTGAAGTATTTTGATAGCATGCTTATTTTTATTTTTGATTTTATAAGTTTTCATTTTAAATTTACTTTACTTAGTTGTTTTCATACTTTTAATGGGCTTATTAGGTGTATGTATTTATGAAAGGTTGGATAGAGATATCATAAGGGTTAATCAAAGTTTGATTTCACAATATAACCCTTTGTTTTTTAAGCCTTTTGTCAAAGAATTGAAGAAAGAAGTCATTATTGAAGTGGAAGAACAAACTACTCAAGTGGAGTCTTCGACACAGAAACTTGAAGAGCTTGTAGGTGGACAGCAAAAGAAGATTGATGAAGATAATTAGTTGGAATCTCAAGTGTAGAATTTAGAAGATGTAGCAGAAATCATTGAAGATGACACACCAAATCCCTTTGATGAAGATATGAACTAGAAAGAAGGTAAATGTGTTTTAGAACAAGAGAAGATTCTTACAGATGCACATAAAGAAAGAAAGGAGATCCTAGTGCTTGATAAATTGAATCCTGTGACTGTCAAATAAAACTTCCACATTACAGAAAGGAGTGTGCAAAGTTTATTGAGAATTATGCTCTGTTTTTTCCTGTTTTGGTCATTGCAATTGAGCGCAGATTACGAGCTGATGGAGATGAATTTTAGAAAACAAAAAAATGTTTTTGTTCACAAGAGAACCATTTACAAAAACCTCTCTCAGTTTTGCAACAGCTGTCAAGGTTTGAAAGATTCAATTTAATCTTTACAGACTATTTTTTAGGGTTTAAAAATATTTAATATTTTCTTGTTTTAGTCTTCATCTTGCGGGGCACATTCTGATTGATTGGAGACGAATTTTTAAAAACCAAGAGAGGTTTTTGTCCATCACGGACCCATTCACAAAAACCTCTCTCAGTTTTCGCACAGGTGTCACGGATTAAGAGATATGGAAGCTTCTTTGAGACCTATTTTTCAGAAATTCGCCAAATTTACCAGGAATCTGATTTTGCTATTTTTAGTCAATTAGTTGAAAGTTGGTTAATGTAACTGCTGAGTAGTTTCAAATTCAACCTAATGAAGGGAAGATAGAACTACTTCTTTGTAATTATATAAAGGGGTGGGTAAAACAAAGAAGAGGTTCGAATTTTTGTACAAGGGGAGGTTTGAAGTTTATTGAGAATTATGCTCTGTTTTTTCCTGTTTTGGTCATTGCAATTGAGCACGGATTACGAGCTGATGGAGATGAATTTTAGAAAACAAAAAGAGGTTTTTGTTCACAAGAGAACCATTCACAAAAACCTCTCTTAGTTTTGCAACAGCTATCAAGGTTTGAAAGATTCAATTTAATCTTTACAGCCTATTTTTCACGATTTAAAAATATTTAATATTTTCTTGTTTTAGTCTTCATCTTGCGGGGCATATTTTGACTGATTGCAGACAAATTTTTAAAAACCAAGAGAGGTTTTTGTCCATCACGGACCCATTCACAAAAAATTCTCTCAGTTTTCGCACAGGTGTCACGGATCGAGAGATATGGAAGCTTCTTTGAGACCTATTTTTCAGAAATTTGCCAAATTTACCAGGAACCTGATTTTGCTATTTTTAGTCAATTAGTTGAAAGTTGGTTAATGTAACTACTGAGTAGTTTCAAATTCAACCTAATGAAGGGAAGATAGAGCTACTCTTCGTAATTATATAGAGGGGTGGGGGAAACAAAGAAGAGGTTCAAATTTTTGTACAAGGGGAGGCTTTCAGCTACTATATAGAGCTAAGTTTCAGAAAACAGAAAACTCTTATGCATGTTGGATTACTGATTATGTTATATATGCAAATCTATAAGCCCATTTTATCTTCTATGCTGGTTTCATTTCTGATTAGTGTGATTACTCAGTTTATGAATTCATTTCTTGTTTAAGGTTGTTTCTCATGGAATGCTTATGAACTGTGGATGAAACTCAGTTATGTGCTTATGCTTTTCTGGTTTATGTTACATATATTATACATCTCAGTCTTATGTTGTGCATGATTTAGTTTTTGTTTTAGCCTTATGAGTTTTACACTCTTGTTTACAAACTGCAAAACCAAAACCCTAAAAAACCTGTTTTACTTAATTTTGTTTTATGAGATTGTGTTGGCTTGTTCTTTAATAGTCTGAGAACAATTTCTGGCACTAACATCTTTGGCGTCGTTGCCGAAGACGAAGCTGAAGCATACTTTCCCTGGGTTATTCATCATTCAACTGGTTTTGAGAGGTGAACCAAATCCAACAAATCATTAAGACTACATTTCACCAAACAGTTCACAGTGGCTACTAAGGGAGTTGGGACAAGAGGTAGACCTAGTTCACCATTACACATGGGTGTCTCAGACCCAGAGCAAATTCTGAAAGAAGCTAGGAAAATTAGGAGATCACAGTCATCCCCGGCTTTATGCAGCCCTAATTAATTTGACCTACTGTCACCCTTTCCACTTTCCGAGGAGGAAAAAAAAAATCTATCTTGACAAATCGATTGGCGACTCCACTAGTTCAAGATGCAGATGCCAAAGACCATGGTAGCCATTCTGGCTAAAAGGTTTGCACCTTTCAATTTTTCCGATGTTCCAGGTTTTCCTAATCCAGTACCTACTATGGATGTTTGGGGAGATTGTCTTCCACGGTTTAGAGAAAGCAAAGAGGATAATCCTTCAGATCACCTCATCAGATTTCATCAATATATGGTTCAGTTAAATATACAGCATGAAGATGTTCATGTATTCACTCGAGCAAGATGCACGAGAATGGTATTTTTCTCTTCCCGCTTCTAGCATTTCCTCACTGAAAGAATTCCACACATGTTTTCAGAAACATTGTAAGTATATGTTCTCAGCTGAATTCTTTTTTAAAGATTGTTGTGAGCAGGCTGATTTTTATAATACAATTTCTGATTCAAAAAATCATGATGATAAGTATAATCAAGGATTCAAAACATATCATGAAGAAGTTGTAGTTTCAAAATTTGTTGAAGATGAAGAGGTAACATTTTCAAATACTGCTGTCAAGGAAGAATTCCATGATCATTACGATAATCAAGTTGTTGTTTTAAGTCAGGTTGAAGATTATTCTAGTGATGAGATCAATAGAGATAGTTTGGAATATTCACATAATGATTTCAACAGTCTCAATAATCATTTGAATGCTAATCTGGTTGAAGATCAATCTCTTGTTCAACAAACTATTGGAAATCATTGTTGTGTTAAAAAACAGCCTTGTAATGAAGAAAAACACGAACCTTCAGCATCATCATTTGAAATTTCTCAGAATGCTCCTTGTTATGATGAAGAGATTGGGGTTTCAGGACAAGAATTCTGTGATGAATTATATTCTAGTCCTTTTTGTTTTGATATTAAAATTGATGAAAGTCAGGCTGTTGACATTTTTAATGTTATATCAAAAGTTTCTTATTTTCATGGTTATGATAAATTTGTTGTTCAAAACAATTATGAAGATGCTCTAATTTTTTATAAATATGATGATGAAATTGAAAAGAAAGACCCAGAAATGTGTGAGGTGTGTGATATGGCACAATCTGATCAGCAGATTTAGGAATGCATTCAGTCCATTATCCTTGAACAGCCGAAGCCAATGTATGATAGTTATCCATTTGAAGATAGCGTGGAAAAGGAGGTTCAGCTTGTTGACATTATTGATGATACTGTCCAAAAAATTCCGAAGCAAATTCAGGCTGATCCTGATGTCTTTTATTGCCAATGCCTGCTTGATATTCATGGAACAAAATATTCTTATGGACAGTCTTTCTTTTTCATAGAACATGAAGACGTAACTTTTTGAAATTTTTATGATCTAGTGGCAGATTATTTTGAGTCAACACTAAATTATAAATCTGTTATCTTAGAGACATCATTTGATGAAAGTGAGTACAAGTTTCTAGATCTTTACTCTTCATGTTTTCCAATATTTCTGATTATACATATATTCGGAGTTGGAAGCAAGTTTTAGTGGGTTGATGAAATTTTTGCCTGGTTACATTGGAAATGGGATTACAATTTGATTCAGTAAATGGAAGGTTTCTCAAATACTTTTACAGTGTTTGAAGGAAAGAGATTTGAATTTCATTGTATATACCGGTGTGTGAAGGATTGAATAAAGACTCCATAGCCCAATGGATGTTTTGCAGAGTAGCAGATAGGTTCAGTTAAATGATAGAAGGCACTGGTTTACAAGTTCTTGAAGCCTCACAAGGAGGACTTCATCCCGCAACAGGAGCCAAATGTTATAGCTAGTTTTTGTTTTCTATTTTTAGACCGTATGCTTGTTTTCAAAACATGGTTTTCTTATTGCTTTAAGATTCTGAGTTTGGTTTTTGAAGTATTTTGATAGCATGCTTATTTTTATCTTTGATTTTATAAGTTTTCATTTTAAATTTACTTTACTTAGTTGTTTTCATACTTTTAATGGGCTTGTTAGGTGTATGTATTTCTGAAAGGTTGGATAGAGATATCATATGTAATATCCCGGATCAGGGATGATCACAAAATCTATGAAATCATCAACATTAATCAATTTTACATTGATTTATAACTTTCGCAAGAACTATGTAATCTCATAGACATTTTGTCAAACACTTTAGAGACATTCCATTTCCATAGCACATCATAATGCAGAGAATTAGAGATAATATTGGCACCTTTATTATGTCTAACAAGAGTAAACAGTACAATAACTATCGCTGTGATATCAGCTACCAAGATACATTCAACAAGAACCTGAAAAGTGATTCCAACTCGGATGATGAAGCTCCAATGAAGACCCTGAATGGATACTCCCCCTTTTTGTCCAGCTAGGGTGGATCGGTCACACCACCAAAACTAGACCAGACTAGATGGATGGAGTTTTCCAACCCCAAACGAAAACTCTAGGCTAACCCCTAGACGGTCTCAAGAACAAATCTCCAATTAATCATGCATGCCTTTTCCATTTGCCTCTGCCTCCTTTTATCCTTGAAAAGTCTCCAATACCATGGATAAATACCATGGGCCAATGAAAACCATGTTCTATTATCTACTTTTTGCCCATACCATAGAAAAATACTATAGAACACCAAAAACCATGCACTGGGTAATTATTGCTTCCCCTTAGCCAATAATTATAATTTTTTTGAGCTTTAATAATATTACTGGCTAATTTCCCCACTTAAATTATTTTCTCCTTATTTGTCACCATTAATAATTTTCTAAATTCTTCCTAGGTGACCTTGGTCTAATTTCCTCAGGCCAAAATTGGGGACATGACAGTCCTCCCCTCCCAAATATGCTTGTCCTCGAGCAATGAAGAAACCATAGGGAAATACCATCACATCATCAATCTTCCACCATCAACCATGCACTTAATTTGAAGACTAAGTACAAATGATACCAGGATCCCAAATGATCCTCAAAAATACAAGGTGCAATATATATTCTCCTATGCAATGCATGAGAGTCACATGGAAGTCATCATGACACTCTGTAAGAAAAACATAAGTCCATCCAAAAGCATGTAGGAAACCATAACGAATTGTTGCAAAGATGAACCCATGGAGAAGAGAAGAGGTGTGCTTCCTCAAGCCAACCAACCAAAATGTGTTCCCAATGAGCTTCCCATAATCAACAATGCTTAGGTCCCACTGCTTGCTCACTCTCCTAGTGTGAAATGTCATCAAGAACAAGTCCCGCAAGTATGGGATGCCAGGGTCCCAACACTTGTGCACCCCATCAATAAATAGTGTGAATACATACAAATTAGAATGTGGGATGCCCAAGTCCAAATGCTTGCGCATCTCTACCATGCACAAGGTCTCCCAAAACAATACATCAAAGTAGGAGGGGTACAATATCCTCCTAATTATCTCAACCAAATGTGGAATGCCAGGATCCCATAACTGGCGCATTCCATCAATACATAAGTGCTGCAGAATAGTACATCATGGGGAGGGGCGCCAGGATCCCAAGTTCTACTATGTATTCTCCCATACATCATAATCACTAATATAGATACATCATAAGGAAACATAGTGAAATGATACAAAGATATGCCACTCCCAATGTGGCTGAAGTGATCATCCATCAAAGAGCACTCAAGAAGCTTGCACCTCCAACCAAGAAAATCACCATGTGTCAAAAGCACACAATCATGAAGATACCAATCAAATCTAATCCAGTAACATAGGTGAGGATCCCATGTCTCATAATGCTGCAAGAAAGAGTAAGATGTATCAAGATGCCTCATCATGTGTTCTCTTATCCAAGCAATGGATGGAGAACCTCCATCAATCAAAGAAGGAGCCTCCAAGTGGCTCAAGGAAGTGCATCCATGAGTAGAAGTGATACAAAATAATGGATGTAAATGCTGCTCAAAAGGGATTGGTGCACATAAAATAGCATCATCATGCAGGGTAGGAGTCTCATACTCCTCATGTGGCACCAACAGAAAAAAACCCTTCACCCAAACTTCACCAGGATGAAGATTGAAAGAAGTAGCAGTGTAGGATGAAGTGTGATGGACCAACTCATCCTCTAAGTCAATAAATGTGAAACTTCTCCCCAAGGTAGGTTCCATGGGTGTAGGATCATGTGTCTCTTCCAAAAGTGCGAAACTTGCACTAAGAGACAACTCATGTTCTTCTTCATCCCTGAAAAGTGTTTGGCATTCAACTTGCTCATCATTCAGCTCTTCAAACACCTGCAAATCAGTTTGAATCTCATGGTCCACCATACCATGAGGAATCTTCATGCTATCATTCATACAAAAATCAGAAACATAGGTAGGAGACCATGAACTTTGCAACTCTTCAAGAAGTTGCTCATTTTGGACCTTATATTCTTGAAGTACTTCTTGAGCATCCTTCATACAATCTTGGGTGGAATTCAATTCATGTTTGAGCTTGCAAATTTCCTCATTATCTCTTATGGAGGCTTCATGTAATATTTGAACAAGATCAATCAAATGACTTCTATCAGAAAGCAAATACATGAGATTACCTTTAGTTGTTGATGTTGCCTTCTGGATCTTCTCTATGACTCCATTGGAAGTTTGTGCCTCCATGGAATCATCTCTCCAAGCCAATTGAGACACAAGTGTGCTAGTAACTTGAAGAATGTCTAGGGCCTCTTGAATCTTCTTGTCATTCATCTTGAGTGACCCTTTAAAATGGGAAAGCTCATGAAAAGAGGCCTTCTCTTCCTCCAACATAGGATCAGCCTCATGAAGCGCATGTCGTGATGATGAGATCGATCCTAGGACCTCTTCCTCTACTGCAAAATCTTCATCTTCTTCAGACTCGTGTGAACTTGTACTTGCAGTAGTCTCATCAAGTGGAATCTCTATGTCACCAACATATAGGAATGGACATTCAACAGTAAATGTCTCTCCATGGCACCCATCAGTAGGTACCTCTCCACTATAGCATCCATCAGTAGATGCTATTTGATCCATGTTCTTAGTGAGAGATGCCTCTGGTTGATTCTCAATAGAATAAGTGATAGCTTCATTATGTTGATAACCATCATCAGTAAAGATTGTGATCTTATCCTTCCTAGCACTGGTGGTGGTCTCCTCATTTCGCTGCTCCAAACATATATGATTTTCGCTCCAAGGTCTCTTGCAAGAAGGGCATAGACCTTTCTTCACTAACTCCACATCTTCATTCTTAGGCTTATACCCAAACAAAGCATTCACAAAAAATTCAAAAGGAACTTCTGAGTATGACTTCATCGTAACGGCATATGCTTGATACTGTTGGGGCAAGGTCTTGCAAGTTTCCCTCCACCAAGCTATTTCCTTCAAAGGATCTTTCCTTGGTGGTGTGGTCCCTCTGTCTACATATTCATTGTACAAGTGGTCACAAGAGTAACCATCATCATCTTTAAGTGTGGATTGGGTAGAGATACTGTAACAGGGTTCCTCATCCACATAGCTGCCATCATACAGTATAAAATCATTTACCTCTGAGGCATAGAAAGAATACTCTTCCTCATACTGCTCATACTCTGAATCATAAGACGTGGCTCCTATTCCTCTAATTCTTGAACATGGCTAAAACTTATGATGAGTACTTGTTTTCCGACTGTTGTAGGTGTTCATCAACAAGGCAACAATCTGCCCAAACTGAAGAGTATGATTACTAGAGATTAGGAGTTACACCCTAAAACGCCTAGTAATATCTCTACTCTTCCCCAATGTTGTGAACTCCTCTACACAGCTGCAACCTCTTTAACAGTGATACAACACCAAAACAAAATGTCGACAATGCTTGTGTCTACCAAATTGACATAACAACGCCCACCATTGAATTTACAAGAACATATTGGCAACTTGAATGATATACTTCAGATCGGGACTGTTCATACTTGATCTTCAACTGTTGTGACTTACAGGCAATTAAATCCGATTGATTGTTTCCATTCCATGCTTCATGGTTTATTGTTGTAGTTTTCTGGAGAATGCAAATATCACAGACCTGGGACTGATAGAAGAGACCCCATGCATTGATTGAATGGCAAGAGCATTGTAGATGACCTTTCACAATGGTGAAATTGTAGCAGCAAGGACCCAGTATACAACTTCCCAAAGGCCATGATCTATACTGAGATAATAAAGGAATGTTGTAGCAGTTGTTTGGCTTTCCAAAGTGTTCTTTTTTCTTGCCCACAGTGCAGTTTCTGATCCCAAATGACAAGTAAACACCCTTTAATATGTCCAACAGAGACAGATTCAATGCCCACGTGTTGGATTGGTCACTATCCCCTGCAAACTTCTCAAAAAGTTCCACGATTGTTTTTCCTCCCACTGAGTGTTAGTTTTTCAACAATTAAGCTAGCATTATGATCTTAGGATCTTTTCACTGAGAGAATAACAAGCACAGCAATAAAACATAAGCACATCACAAGAG
>LPNX010976592.1:12069-27017 GCA_001517045.1 Pseudotsuga menziesii | reverse complement strand
GTTTAGAATATGCAGAGATACATTTCCTCATGGTACTATACTTTCAGTTGTTGATTTTGCCGAGAACTACACTCTGCAACCTCAAAATGAGATCCAAAGTTTGTATTATCACTCTAAGCAGGTTTCCTTGATGGTGCATATCACATATAGGCATGGCCCAAACAGTAGTGAAGAGAAAAGAGAAATTCTAAAGGAATATCACTTCTACATAAGTGATGATAGGTGACATAAATTCCACTATGTACGTCATTGCTTCATCATGTTCTATGATCATTTGAAGGGTAGAAACATACAGATGGATCAACACTGGATTTGGTCTAATGGATGTGCTGGTCAGTTCAAAAATGCACGCATATTTCAATGGTTGTGTTCATTGCATAAAAACTACAAAGTTTCACATATGTGGAACTATTTTGAGACTGGGCATGGTAAAGGAGAGCATGATGGAGCCGGAGCATATGTCAAAACAGCCCTATGAAGAGAGGAATTGAAATTATCTACAATATCTACTATTTGAAATGCTCAATCTATAGTCAGGTGGTGCACGTCAGTAATGGGAGAGGAATCAGCTATGCGAGTAGAATCCACAAGAAAGAGACATGTGGAGAGATTTTTTTGGGAGGTGGTAGACATAGATCGTTCATATGCATGGGAATGCAAGACTGTTCCTGGGACTCATGGCTTTCATTCGGTTCGAAGCTCTAATAACCTAGTATTTGAAATTTGGACCAGAAAACTATCTTGTTTTTGCCCGCCTTGTTGTGATGGTGACTCGGATGTGTGTGAATCATTGGATTGGGTTGATGGATGGGATCGCATATCACTTCCACTTGATCAATGTGCAATTGTTGAGTTAACTCCATTGGAAGAAGACCAATCGTCTATTTCTATATATTTTGATCATGTATCAGACCTTGTATAACCTGGTATGATGCATTTCCTTAACATTTTTTTGTAAAATTTACGTAGTCTTGAAACTCACATTAATGGCCTTGTATCACACGAAAAATATTTGATCATATACCTACAATCATACTATGCAGGACACATATACGCAGTGGTTGCCTCAAAAGATAGTGAATGGGGTGGTGATTACTGGTTGGCACGTTGTATAGAGGGAAAGAAAACCCTCATTATGTCCATGACTGATGATGAAAACAACCACTTCCCCATCGGGTCTATGGTTGTTAAAAGTGAATATCTTACACATGAGAACAATGCAAGAAAGAAGGGTGGATATGTTTACAGAGATTACAAACCAGGTGCAAGTGTGTATCACTTTACCAACTTAATCATTGGTACAAACCTCCAGGTACGAACAATGCCTAGCCGGAATTCATCGAAGGTACGCTACTTCTTACCAGATACAGAGCATGAGAGACTAATGGAGACCATCATTATAAGAGAAGATCCGGAGGGCTTGGTTGTATGATAATAGGTGGGATCTAGCATGATGAGGTATGTATCATTATTGTAATTTTCCCATGTATGTTTCTTATGAATATGTCAATTTTGTGTTCTTGTACGCTACTTCTTACTGGCTACATAGCACGAGAGACTAATGGAGACCATCATTATAAGAGATGATCCAGAGGCCTTGGTTGTATGATATTAGGTGGGATCTAGCATGATGAGGTATGTACATCATAATTTTAATTTTCCCATGTATGCTTCTTATGAATATGTCAATTTTGTGTTCTTGTATGCTACTTCTTACCAGATACATAGCACGAGAGACTAATGGAGACCATCATTATAAGAGATGATCCAGAGGCCTTGGCTGTATGATATTAGGTGGGATCTAGCACAATGAGGTATGTATCATAATTTTAATTTTCCCATGTATGTCAAGTTAATGTTGTTTATAAATATGCCAAAAATTCTCTTGTATGTCAAGTTAATGAACATGCTAAATTTTACGTATGATCAATAAACCATATATATCAATATTGTCAATGTTTTCAGTCGATATATACAACTAGGATGATGGAAACAAGATGCCGAAATGATAACCCTACCTAGGAAACCCTAATCCTAACCCTAATCTTATCTTACTGTCACAACTCAATTCAGAATCACTCTAGAATGTCGAACTCAACTTTTTCAAATCCGGTGGACTTATGTTTCAAATCATGTTGATTCACGAAGTTGACTTTAGTGTGCATGTACTGAGATCATTGAAACCTTTAAATATAATAGTTTTTTCATGTGTTATTTCTGTAATTAAAATAAACATTTCAAGAAATATTAATATAAGATGTTATTGCTTAGGCAATCATACTTATAGATGAAGCATTTTTTTCACTTGTTAAGAGTTTTTGTTCAAATACTCAGCCTGCATTCTTTAGATTTCATTTTTTATTCCAAAAATCAATTCAAACTTTTTGCACTATTCTATCATGATGGCATTTGATTTTTATTATGGACAAAATTATATATATAACATAAATACTATGGTTCATTGATACCATGATGTCTTGTATTGTTTATGTAAAATATCTTGCAATGCTTGTAGTTGCACAATGAAAAGATTTAACATCAAAAACAATATTAGACTATTGATACACATTATATATATTTCATATGAAAATGCATTGCGCATAGTCCTTAGTTTAATTATGGTCATTATTCATGTTTGTATATCGAAAATATTAATGTGTTTCAATCAAGTAAACACTTTTACACCATACATTTGAAATCCCACTTGGCATTTGTGTTTGCAAGTATATGATACCTAGTACGTTGTTATGATGCAAGTGCAAAGTAACATCAAAATGTGATATACCTTGGGTATTTATTAGTTGGTTTCAATGCAATACATTGTATTATGGTTTAAATTTGGTGATTTACATCCCAGATTGCCTCCTAACAAAGCTTTTTCCTATAGACACATGATTATGATTGGAATGTTTTCTGGATTTTCAAGAATGGGAGTGAATGTCATGCAATATTGAATTATAATGATGGAAACATAATTTGGATTTAATGGAAACATTTAATATTACATGAACCTAATTTATTTGATGTGATCCGTTGATTTGGATCATTTTGGTTTTCTAAAAAGTCTAGAGTTGAATGTAAGCAATTTCGTATTGTAATTAAATACTAAATTATAATATGTAATAATCAGTTCTATGCACTTTTCAAGCATTCCCACATAACACATGCCTAAACATGCTTGCACAGCCCACCGGAAGCCCTTTTTTATGCACGGTTTCCATTCTATGCCCTAGGTAGGGATTCGACAGGTGTCCCTGAAAGCCTGTAGGAGGTGGGATTCAACGTGCCATAGAATCATGACCATTGCTCAGATCAATGAACCATCAGCTCCATTGGATTCAGGACATCGGGAGAGTGCTAGTGTGGCCCTCTAATCTGGTTCCATGGAGAAGAGACCATTATTTTGGTCAATTTTGGAAACTAGGGTTTTGCTCAATAAGTGAATGTGAAATTTTTGCACATGGGGCTCAAATTCGCATATTGATCGACCGTGAAGGTGTGGCTAGCGTTCCCACATAACACATGCCTAAACATGCTTGTACGACCCACCGGAAGCCCTTTTTTATAAATGGTTTCCATTCTATGCCCTGGGTAGGGATTCAACAGGTGTCCCTGAAAGCCTATAGGAGGTGGGATTCAACGTGCCACATAATCATGACCATTGCTTGGATCAACGAACCATTGGCTCCATTGGATTCAGGACACCAGGATAGTGCTAGGGTGGCCCTCTAACCTGGTTCCATGGAGAAGAGACCATTATTTTGGTCAATTTTGGAAACTAGGGTTTTGCTTAGTATGTGAATGTGAAATTTTTGCACATGGGGTTCAAATTCACATATATCTCGATCGTGATGGTGTGGCTAGCGTTCCCACATAGCACATGCCTAAACACGCTTGCACGACCCACCAAAATCCCTTTTTGATACAGGGTTTCCATTCTATGCCCCGTGTAGGGATTCAACAGGTGTCCCTGAAAGCCTGTAGGAGGTGGGATTCAACATGCCACAGAATCATGACCGTTGCTCGGATCGATGAACCATCGGCCTCGTTGGATTCAAGACATCGAGATAGTGCTAGGGTGGCCCTCTAATATTCTTCCATGGAGAAGAGACCATTATTTTGGTCAATTTTGGAAACTAGGGTTTTGCTCAGTAAGTGAATGTGAAATTTTTGCACATGGGGGTCAAATTCGCATATTGCTCGACCGTGAAGGTGTGGCTAGCGTTCCCACATAACACATGCCTAAACACGCTTGTATGACCCACCGGAAGCCCTTTTTGATACATGGTTTCCATTCTATGCTCCGGGTAGGGATTCAATAGGACCTGTCCCTCAAAGCCTGTAGGAGGTGGGATTCAACATGCCACAGAATCATGACCGTTGCTCGGATCGACGAACCGTCGGCTCCGTTGGATTCAAGACATCGGGATAGTGCTAGGGTGGCCCTCTAATATTCTTCCATGGAGAAGAGACCATTATTTTGGTCAATTTTGGAAACTAGGGTTTTCCTGAGTAAGTGAATGTGAAATTTTTGCACATGGGGTTCAAATTTGCATATTGCTCGACCATGAAGGTGTGGCTAGCGTTCCCACATAACACATGCCTAAACACGCTTGCGCGACCCACTAGAAGCCCTTTTTGATACACAGTTTCAATTCTATGCCTCGTGTAGGGATTCAATAGGTGTCCCTGAAAGCCTGTAGGAGGTGGGATTCAACATGCCACATAATCATGACCGTTGCTCGGATCAATGAACCATCAGCTCCGTTGGATTCAGGACATCAGGATAGTGCTAGGGTGGCCCTCTAATCTGGTTCCATGGAGAAGATATCATTATTTTGGTCAATTTTGGAAACTAGGGTTTTGCTCAGTAAGTGAATGTGAAATTTTTGCACATAGAGGTCAAATTCACATATTACTCGATCGTGAAGGTGTGGCTAGCGTTCTCACATAATACATGCCTAAAAAAGCTTGCACGAAGCACCATAAGTCCTTTTTGATGCATGGTTTCCATTCTATGCCCTGGGTAGGGATTCAACAGGTGTCCCTGAAAGTCTGGAGGAGGTGGGATTCAACGTGCCATAGAATCATGACCGTCACTCAGATCGACAAAACGTCAGCGTCGTTGGATTTCAGACATCAAGATAGTGCTAGGGTGGCCCTCTAATATGCTTCCATGGAGAAAAGACCATTATTTTGGTCAATTTTGGAAACTAGGGTTTTGCTCAGTAAGTGAATGTCTAATTTCTGCACATATGGGTCGGCTTTACAAATTCCTTGACCGTGAACATGTGGCTAGCATTCCACATGGAACCTACCTAAACACACTTGCACGACCCACTAAAAGCCCTTTTTGATGCATGGTTTCCACTCTATGCCTCGGATAGGGATTCAACGGGTGTCCCTAAAATCCTGTGGGAGGTGGGATTCAACGTTCCATAGATTGATGACCGTTGCTCAGATCGATGAACCATCAACTCCGTTGGATTCAGTACATCGTGATAGTGCTAGAGTGGCCCTTTACTCTGGGTCCATCGACAAGGGATCATTTTTTTTTCAATTTTGGAAACTAGGGTTTTGCTCAGTAAGTGAATGTAAAATTTTTGCACATAAACATCAGCTTGAAGGTGATTGTAGATCTTCCCCTCATATAAGAGATGTTAGCATTTGTACGATGAAATGCAGGAGGAGATAATGCCATTAATTCAGTAACCATGTAATGGAACATGTTTATGTTTAGAAACAAGTGGCCATTCTATTACGCCATTATTACAAAATATATATATCTTCACGCTACGAATGCTTCGAAAATGCCATGTACATTAATCACACATAACTTTCATCTCTTTCAAAGTTGTTACTCGAGGCGATTCATCAAATGCCATGTACATTAAAAAAATGATAAAATAATGTGTAGGACATACATAATGTGCAGGATATAGTCATAACCGTTATTTTGAATCAACCTTATAATACCCGAATACTTTTAGGTTTGATGTGTATCCCATGTACTCGTTAGATGAAAGACATCATGCCAAAAAATAATTTTATTTATGTAGACCACATCGGTGCATCATTTAAGTGTGTCAACTTCGTGCATCCTTTAAACGTTTGTTAGGTTGTTATGTGGGTAAGGTGCTTTTGTATTCCACCAAGTTGGATCAGTTGCTTAGCTGTGCTGGGTGCTTAAATGTGTATTAGACCTATGTTCCATCTTTTTTAATACAATTTTACATTGTTAATATAACATTGTATATGCAATTGGATCGTGGTAAAAAACAATTAAAATGTACATTTTTGTCATTACGTAATTTATTGTAATTGTGCATTGTTCTCAAATTTATAACTGATATCTCCATACAATCGTAAAATCTATAAAAAATTGGGAACATTACATATAGAAACATTCTTCACCACACATGTATAATCACACTTAAAATACTGAACCATGGATATCTCAAGAGCCTTGATATGAAATATTTTTTATACCATTAAAGTTATAATACAAAAATATAAGGCCTAGATCTATGGCCTGTCAATGTACATGTATCAAAAACATATTTGATGTACATGTGCAAACAAAAGTACATATGTCCTGGACCGCGCCACTATACTCTAACTCCGGACTGTACATAAAAATACATATTTGTCCTGGACTAACACATCAAAATTCTAACTTTCTCTTGTTTTTCTCGGACCCTGATGCTCTTTGGCTCTGTCTACGACCACTGTGCATCTTTGGCGACTGCAAATCAATGACAATATTTCTTGATCAGGTAACTGAACTAGTACTGTCCATCAATAACAAAGTTTGAAAATTTAAATTATGACTCAATTGTAAATAAAACAAATACTCACTGCATTCGTCGAGGGTATAGGTGCCTGTGGTGTCGAGGGTGTAGGTGCCTCTGCTGTACTCGACCTTGCAACGAGCCTCATTGCCATGCTTCTCTGCGAATAAAAAAAAATATGTCAATTATCTCAAGAATTATCAACATGTGCATGAATGAGAAAGTACTAATCAATTATGTAAAAAATTAACATCTCACCGAAAAAACTATTGCTAGGGGATGAGGCCGGTGCGCTCCAGTAGTAAGAGGAGCCGTAGGTTGAACATCAACCTCAGTTTCATGCACTAATGGACCAGGGTGTGGCTACATTCACCAAATGATTAAATAGTTAGACATTGTGCATGTCTAGAAACAATACAAATGAAATGTACAATTACAAATATTCAAGTAGATGTACCTCAATGTGACTTATCCCTATTGTAGATGCGGCATTGACAGCGGCATCAACAATCCCACTAAGGTCTGGCACGGATGACTCTACATCCTGATGCTGTAAACATGCAAAAATAACATTAAGAAAAACCACTTATGAAGTGAATACATAGCTAACCAACAACTGCCATTGGAAGTGTGTACATTACCGTGGGATGAGTAGGTTTATCCTCATGCAAACCCGCTCTGTTCAAGGAAGAGGGACCTCGTCTGGTGTAAACAACCCCCTTATCTATGTTTGGACTACGGAGAGATCCATACCAAAGAGGCGGTGCAGGAATCTGCGATGACGTCTGCATTCATAAAGTGTTACAATAGTTAGACATGGATTTGAATGGATGTAATAATATGTACTAAAAAAATAACATGTTGTAATATACTTACCCCTTTTTGGGACATATCTCCACCATGGGAGTGAACACTTCCATCAATTTCTTTCCCCTCTTCAGATGCCTCTAGCATCTGCAAGTTTAAAAATTATATTTACATTAATGATCTATAAAGGAGTGTAGAGTAAGAAATTTAAATAATTCGAACAAGATTCAATCATAACCCATGTACTTACATTCTTCAAGTAGTCATAAATTCCACCTTGGACTATGTCGTTGATATCAATGTCTTCAGCATCACGTTCTAAGTGGGGTTCCTGCAACTTCAAAAATTGTAAATATTAGACATTTTAATAAATTAATCAACACTAACACATGCATTAACAAAATTATACATGTAATAACAAAATGACAAGTGTTTAAATATTACCTCAATTATGGTTCTCTGGGTCTCGGGTACAACCACACTGGGTGCAGTACCACCCCCGTGAGAGGCATCAATCTCCTGCAAGAGTAAATATTGCATATATATTATGAATCTTTTAATATGTTAGATATAGTATGGAACAATTAAAAATTGAGTTCAATAACAGAGTTTTAAAAAAAAGTCATTACCTGACCACCAGTCATCGTACTGGTACCATGTCTTGGTCCAGGGCCATAATAGGGTCCCCCACATGATGTGCAGACGTGCGGCTTTCTCTGAGGCACATGGGATGTCGGTCTATCCCCACCAATAGATGTCCCTCCACCACCAGAAGCTGGTGGTTGTACACCAGCAGAGGAAGAGGGCGCTCTCTGGTCAATAGTGGCCGTGTGTCGAGAGACCATCTTAGCTAGAGTAAAAAATGTATCCTGTGTATGGGAAACCATGTCATGTGCAAGAGGGATGTTTGCCCTCGGTAGCTGGGCACAGGGCGCAGGTATCTGTGGATTGGCATCTCTATGCCTAGCATGGGGTCGATGTTGGGGCATTCCCCTACCAACTCCCTGGAAGCCCAACATGTCAAAATAGTTGACATGTTTCCCCATCACAAACTTTGCATACAATTTTTGGAGGAAGTACATCGGTACTTCCCTATTGTTGTGAGGGGAAATGTCAAAAACCATGTACCACCTATCCATCCAGTTGTCTCTGATGGGTGGAAAAGTGCACCACTCAATAGAAATATGTGGCCTGCTGATCTCCGGGATGTTATCCGTCCCGGGCAGTCTAAACAATGAATAGATGGCTTGTTTTGTTATTTTCATCTTTTTTACCTCATTGTAACTCAACCCATCAGCATATTGTTATCTTTTCTCTCCCTGTAAGATGCGATGCTATACAACGCATCATTCAATATTATGATCATATCAACAATAGATAACAATGAATCTGACAGGGAGGGGCAGAGCTCATCTCCACCCCTCCAAGCCGAACCAATCTCTCTCAAATGTCCAATGAACCTCAGTATCTCTGCATTATTACGATCCATAGTAGCCACTGCAATCATAAATACAAATAAAATATCATTAGAAATATAAACACATGATATAATGACATATCTAAGAACTGAAAACTGTATAACTATTGACATATAAACTAAATCTATCATGTAAATTTAAATATTGATCTTGAATTTTACAGTAAAGAATAGGTGGCATAATGTGTTGTTGATGAATAAAATACCAGTATAGGCAACGATTTTTGTTAGATATGTAATTATTTGTTGTAGTGTGATGTTTTTTGGACTCCAAAAGCTATTTAGCATTTAACTTTATCGATTTTATGGTTGCAAGGGTTCCACTGGATTAAATATCATGTATGATCTAGTATGTTATTGGCATGTTTAATCAAATACATCAACCTACCTATGGATCTTCACGTTCATAGAGTCTATTGTTGAACTTTGTTGTCTTGACCTTAACCAAAAAGTACCCTTCGTTCATGATGAAATATTTGTTAAACGCATGGGAAGCTGAACTATACCTTATTTTGACACTTGGATTGGGAAGTTTCATCAAAACTATAAGGTGTTTATTGATGTTCTTAAAAGAGCAACTTCGAGAAGTTTCATCAAAATTATAAGGTGTTTATTTGTGAATTTTGGTATGGATTCACAAGGATCCTTGTGAATATGCATATGGAAATAGTGATTTAATGAACTTTATTACGGTGAGAATGACACTTATTCTTACTATAGATACCATTAGAGAGAATATCATTTGGATTAGGATGTTAGTTTTACTATCTTTAATTAAAGGGGGTTATTGTTCAATAATAATTTTGGTTAATTGAATTGGGAAACTAATATTTAAATGAAAAGGGTTGTAGTTAGGGATAATTAATGAGATTGGTAGTTATTTCATGTTTTTATTATTGTTAATGAGGGGAATTGTAATATGAATGAGACTAGTAGTTAGTCTCTATTCTAGTTATGGATCACGTTGTTAGAGTGTTAGTTTATTCATAAGCTATTTATTGTTAATGAGAGCGGCTATTGTTGAATGAAGTTGGTAATCAATTTCTAAGCCATTTATTAATAATGAAGATTATTATCATTTTGATGAGGGTGATATTCAATGGCTATGGTAGCTATTGTTAATGAGGGTGACTATATTTCTATGAGGAAGGCAGGGTAATTCCTTTAGATGAGGCCACTTGTCAATTCCTACATCGATAATTATTATCATAGATACAATGGGATGGTTTGGATCATATCACAACCAACTATATAAAATACACAACTTAAAGACTCAACATTAGAGTGTACAAAATGTCAAAAAAAAATAAAACACGACAAGGAAAAAATCCCAATATATCCTTTGTTTTTTGAGTTAATTGGGGTTTTGGTTTTCATTGGGCATGGGAATTTTGTTAAATAATCAAAATTATTTCATTTTTATCATTAAATTGAGGAATTGGTTTCAATTGGACAATTACATTGGGTTCTTATTTCCATTGGCCAATTCCATTGGGTTTTTGTTTCAATTGTCCATAATTTAATTTAATATGGTTTAATTTTTCAATCGAGGCAAATAAATTGATGAAGAAAATGAAAAAAACATAAAAAGAAATGAGGAAAATACCTCACAAAGGGGAGGTTTATCCAAAGGTGGAGATGGAGGGCTCAAGCACACCCAAAATCGCGTTTGCACAGTCGAGAGTTGGTCCTCGTTCGTCCAATAGCCACGCGATTATGAGAAAAAGATGGCCTTGTCCAATTTAAAAAAAACATGCTTTCGAAATTGCGCCTCCGTTTTAGTGAAGGAAATCGCGCGCACGATTTCCTTCACTAAAACAGAGGCGCGATTTGTCTTACTATCCTAGTTGGCATGCCTATTGCTAGCCTTGGGACTAGGCTTGGTAGGTTCGGTGTTGCTTGGGATGATTTTTTTTTTTGGATCAAGAGTGATTGACTTCACTCCACCATTGCATCTAAAAGGTCCCTCAACTTCTTGCACACACCCACCTGTGAAATGTTGGGAATGTCAAGGACTGCATTACGCCAATTATTGTCCGAACCAAAAGGGGAACTACATCAACGTACACACTATCCAAGAAGAAGAAACAGTTGGAGATGTGGAAAACGAGATGTCCAGGATAAATGCAGCTCTGGAGAACAAATAGACGGATCATCAAACTTTCATGATGCAAGTGCAAAGTATGATATAAATTTTTTCGTTTCCATCTTGATTGATCCAGGTGCTATTTTAAGTGATATATCTCCTAGCATAGTTGAAAAGTGCAACTTAGCTTTAAAAAAATTTCAAAAATCTTGGTTGGTTCAGTTATATACAAGAACTAAAAGAAAGGTAGTAAATTATGTTGAAAGTAGTAATTTTCGTATGATTCAGTTTGAAACTCAAGTCAAGTTAAATGTGTTACCATTAGGATCCTATGATGCCCTAATAGGAATGGATTGGCTGGAAAAACATCAAGTGATTTTAAATTGTTTTCAAAAAACTTTTACTTGTTTAAATAATGAAAGAGAAAGAATTATTGTCACACAAATACCCAGGAAAATATATGTTAAACAAATTTTATCCTTACAGATGAAAAATGGTTGCAAGAAAAGGATGTAAAGTCTTTGTTGTACACATAACAAATAATGAACAATTTGGCAAAGAAGATAAAATAGGATTTTAGGATATTTCGATCTTGCAAGATTTCGCAGATGTATTCCTGGAAGAAATAGGATTACCTCCCAAAAGAAATCTGGATTTTACAATTGAATTAGTACCTGGAACGGTACCTAATTCAAAATCTCCCTATCAAATGAACATCTTGGAGCTGAATGAATTAAAATTACAATTACAAGAATTAATAGAAAAACATTGTGTAAGACCAAGTGTATCTCCTTGGGAAGCACCGGTCCTTTTTATTAAAAACAAAAGACGGTAATTTACGTTTATGTATAGACTACCATCAACTTAATAAAATGACAATTAAGAACAGATATCCTTGGCCCCGTATTGATGATCTATTTGATCAGATACGTGAAGCGACGATATTCTCAAAGATCGACTTAAGGTTTGGGTATCACCAAGTCAAAATTAAAGATAAAGACATATTTAAAACTGTCTTCAAGACAAGATACATGCACTACAAGTTTGTAGGTGTGCCCTTCGGGCCAACTAACACTCCAGCCACTTTTATGTGCTTAATGATCAATGTCCTAAGTAAATACTTAGAGAAATTTGTAGTCATCTTTAAAGATGACATATTAATGTATTCTAAGACAAAAGAAGAACAATATGAACATCTACAAATAATACTACAACTGTTAAGAAAACATCATCTATATGCTAAGTTCAACAAATGTGAATTTTATAAAGATAGGATACAATATTTAGGGCACGTAATATCCGAAGAAGGGATATCGGTGGACTCGAATAAAATAAAAGCTATAATTGAATGGCATATTCCTAATGAAGTAACTGATGTACGGTCCTTTATGGGAATAACAGGTTATTACATAAAATTTATTGATGGATTTTCAAAAATTGCAAATCCTATAACCTCATTACAGAAAAAAAGGTAAGAAATTTGTTTGTGATCAGAAATACAAAGCCAACTTTAATAAACTAAAATAATTATTAACCATTGCACCCATTCTAGAAATAGAAGATCCAGATAAAGATTTCTTCATATGCACTCATTCATGCAATGAAGGTTTGGGTGGAGTATTGACACAAGAAGGTCATGCAATTGCATACGAATCAAGAAAGTTAAAAAATCACGAAAAGAATTACGCAACTTATGACTTAAAGTTGGCTACCATAATTCCTGCTTTAAAAATGTGGCCCCATCACTTATAGGTAAAATATTTTTGCTAATGTCGGATAACATAAGCCTAAAATATATGTTTGATCAGCAAAATCTAAACGCAAGGCAAGCTAGATAACTAGCTTTCCTTAGCAAGTATGATTTTGAAATTAGACACATTAAAGGGAAAGAAAATAAATTGGTTGATGCCTTAAGCAAAAATGCAGTAACAAATATTGTAGCTCCCATTAGCAGTTATAAAATTGATTTAGAAGATCAATTTGAAGAAGGAATAAAACGGGTCCAGAATACCAGAGTTTAAAAGGAAAGATAACTCAAAATGTATCTAAAATGATAATTACAGATTACAGTTTTAATGAAAAATATCTAATACTATAAAAAATAGACTGTAAGTGCCAAATATACCGGAAGTTAAATTGTTGATTTTGAATGAAATACACAAAAGTCCTTATTCTGGACATCCGGGGTATCAAAAGATGATAACCATGTTGAGAAAAGAGTACTTTTGGCCTAATATGAAAAATGAACTTGCTGAATTTTTAGCTAGGTGTATCGAATGTCAGCAAGTTAAAGTTGAACATAAACACCCAGCAAGTCTTTTGCAACCATTACCAATGCTGAATTGGAAATGGGAAGTCATCAGTCTTGATTTTTCAACTGGCTTACCTAAAAACCAGAAACAAAATGATTCAATAATGATAGTTCTGGATAAACTAAGTAAAGTAGCACACTTTATACATGTTAAAAGAACTTATAAAGCTGCTAACATTGTTGACATCTTCATGAAAGAAATCTTCCGCTTGCATGGAATTTCAAAGGTAATAATTTCTAACCAAGATCCTAAATTTTATGGTAATTTTTTGAAATCTTTATCCAAAGGGATAAATACTAGATTGAATTTTAGTACTGCTTATCATCCGCAAACGGATGGAAAAACATAAATAGTTAATAAAGTACTAGAAGACATGTTACGAATGTATGTTAGAGATTATCCCAAGAAGTGGGAAGACTATTTGCACTTGGTTGAATTTTCTTATAATAATCATTATCCAGCTTCAGCAAAACTTAGTCTTTTTGAAATATTATATGGTAGAAAGTGTAACACTCCTATTACATGGAGCAATCCAGTAGATAGATTGATCTTAGGACCTAACATGTTAAAAGAATTGGAACTAACCGTGAAACAGGTACAAAGCAATTTGAAAACTGTTTGAGACATAAAAAAGAATCAAGCCGACCTTAAAAAAACTTCGAAGCAATTCCAAGTAGGTGAGCATGTGTTTGTTAAAGTGAAACCCAAAAAAAGCTCCTTTAAGCTAGGGAGTTGTGCTAAATTAGCACTCAGTTATTGTAGACCATTTGAAATACTGGCAAAAGTAAGGCCAGTGGCATATCAGTTAGCCTTGCTACCTAACCTTAAAATACAAAACAACTTTCATGTTTCTATTTTGAAAAAGTATATACATAATGCTACTCATGTGATGTACTGGAATGTGATTCAGGTAGAACTTGAAGGAGATTTTCCGATGGAACCAGATTGTATTCTCGACAAGAGGGAAAATTTTCTCCAGAATCGCACCATTGGATAGGTAAAGGTGCAATAGAAACACCTCAGTCTAGTTGAAGCAACCTAGGAATTAGAAAGCAATATGTGGGTGGCATATCCAGCTCTGTTCCAAGAAGACTCAAAATAACTTAAGCAACATCGAGGATGATGTTGAGCTTAAGGGGGTGTTTGTAACATACCCAAAAATGAAAAATAAATATTATTATTTATTTCAGCAAAACCATTATGTTAAATTTATTGTAAACTTTATGACCAAGTGGTTCAAAGATTGCAATTGAAGAATTATTTATTTTTGTAATTAATAAAATGAGACACATATCCCTGGGAAACTGTTAAATGATAGTTCACTGACCCACTAGGAGGAAGGAGCAGTTGTAGAAAGTCGGTTGACAAGTGGAAGCACTAGCATTCACTTTTTAGTTGTTGCAGGAGCATAATCCGTAAAAAAGTGGTCATGTTCCCTAAGAAGGGGAACTGAGCTGGTGCCAAAACAGGGTTTT
>LPNX010976573.1:135881-173703 GCA_001517045.1 Pseudotsuga menziesii | reverse complement strand
CCAAAACAAAAATAAAGTTGCAAATGGACGTTTTCATTTTTCCTGAAATTGCTTTTATGATTAACGCTAAATTGTTTTTCTTAAAGTCACTTTGACAATAATCACAGGTGAAACCAGCACGGGAAACAGGTAATTTTCTTTGTAGCTTATGTACTTCTTTCTGCATGATATGTTTTCTTTTACGAACTTCTCAGAATTTTTATGCTAGGTTGCATGAGGATATGCAACCAGATCAGTTGGGGAGGGAGAAATATATTCAATACATATTCACTAATAAGTTTTCATGCAGGATTTTGTACTAAAGTTGTTTTTTTTCAGGTTTTAGAGACCGTCGCATTTTGCTGCTAAAGTGATTTTTCAAAGAAACACAAAATTTTTGAGAAACATGATTTTATAGACAACCTAAAGGAGCTGTTACTCATGATGTTTGCTCATAAACATCATAACATTGGTTGTTACATAGAAACCATCCATAAACTTGCATCATCATTGTTTATCCATATTTTTCCTTCAAAGCACCTTCGTCATCCATGTCTTGAAGTCCACTTTCCATCGCTTTATCTATCGTGACTTCTCACATACATATCTTTCTGAGTTGCATACATCCCTTTATCTTTTTCAGTTCATTTTTCCATTCTAGTTTGCCTTCTAAATAAAACCAACTCCCTTTCCATGACTACATAGCCTTGCCATATCCACTGTTTGACTCTGAGATTTTTTCACTGATAGTCCTACCAATCTTTTTATACCAAATTGCGTTGACTGATGTGGGATTCATTAAGGTCAACCTTTCAACAAGTCTTACCCCATTGACCTCAGCACCTTATCTAGGATATAGACTAGAGTTCATTATTGAGTACCTGGAGGCTTGCATGCGTTAATGGCAAGTTCTCTCACTGACAATCATGGAAATTCATCAATGTCCCATGATCGTCAGATATTGCAAGTGGCTTGACATCAGCACATATATTCGCACTTCGCAAGATATACTTGGGTACCTTGGCACTCATTTACATCACTGGTGAGTTGTCTCACATTGGTTAACGCCATTCATCAATGGCCGGTAATCCAATGATTTCTCTTCATGCTCAACCTCGACACATTTATTCACATGACTAGAATTGTACCACTAGGTTTTGTAGCGAGTGAATACTACACATTCTTTTTCATGACTCCATCAGCAGTTGCAGAAACATGACTTCAGATTTATGAGTGTACCATGGTTCCACTTTCTTCCTTCCACATTTTCCATTATTTATCAGTAGCAGTTCAGACTCCTCCACTTCACATTACAGTAGTTCCAACAGTTACAGCTGCAACATCATTTACAGTTACATTTTTATCTGGCAGGCATGACATATTCTCCATTATTCAATAGCAGTAGTTCTGATTCCTTTACTTCCGATGACCTAGCAGTTACAACCATTGTAGAAGTGACACATTCCATGATCCAGCGGCATCAGCTACATTCGTATTGCATCGTTCATCTACTTTTTGGGTAAGTTGGTGTATGTTGTTTTCTAAACTTTAATCATGCAATTCCTTACATACTAGAAATGAATAATTTGGAAAATTCCCTCACCATGCTCCATTTCTTTCACAACCCATGCTAGGTTGCATGAGGACATGCAACCACATCACTTGGGGAGGGGGAACTAAATTCAATACATACTCACTACTATCATTCCATTCTTTTCACCACCATCACCCATTTTTCATCTCATTTACCATTCATGAGCATTTCTTTTCCGACAAATCCTCTATTGCACTTTGCTTCATACACATTGATATACATATTGGAATGATTCATAAAGAAAAGGATTTCTTATGCACAATGATGCTTTCTATGCACATTAATAGCTCACCATTTTCAGTGAGTGTATGGTTAAGTTATTATGCAGCTAGAAAACATATGATGACATGAATGTTGTTAACACAAGAACCAACATTCTTTACATTCATGGTTGTCACACAAGAACCAACTGTAAGGAAAATGTCAGTTGTTACTCATGCATTTCACATCATGAAATGAATGTTGTTAACACAAGAACCAACATTCTTTATATTCATGGTTGTCACACAAGAACCAACCATAAGGAAAATCTCAGTTGTTACTCATGCATTTCACATCATGCAATGAATGTTGTTAACATAAGAACCAACATTCTTTATATTCATGGTTGTCACAAAAGAACCAACCATAAGGAAATGCCAGTTGTTACTCATGTATTTCACACCCCAGAAATATTCATTGTTAGAAAGACATCATCAATAAAAGCAAAAGTTTAGATGCCAAAAGTTCTTGAGAAAAGCCATGCACGGTTGCATGAGGACATGCAACAAGTTGAGTTGGGGAGTATGTTGGGACGTAGAAATGTCCCTTTTTCATCCACTTTATCTTTCGTTATTCCTCAAATTTCATCGTCCCATTAACCTTTTATCATACCATTTCCATACATATATGTGGGTTTCACCTTATTATTTCCACTTTATTTATTTATAGTATTATAAGTGAATTTATGATTAAATATTAGAAAATTAACATGTTTTTCACTAATATCTCAAAGTATGGATGAGCTTTGTAATGTGTAGGAATATGTGAATGATTAATTCAAAGAAAAGACTACACGTCTATCTCCTCCATCATTTCAATGAGATAGTTATGCAAAGAATATTCTAAGGAGAAGATCATGGAGATTTGGTTGAGAGACATGTGGAGAATTTGTGAAAGATATGTGGAGGATTTGAAGGGATCATATCTTGTAATAATAGGAAAGTAGTTGAGTGGTTGAGTTAATAGTAGATCTCTCATTATGAGATGGTTATCTTCTTCTCAAAGAGGTTCATGTATAAAGAGTGCTCTCTCTTAATTTGTGAAGGGGATATTATCTTAAAATATTTTAGATCTTAGATTATCTTAGAGAATAGTATATTGTAGAAGTTAGTCTTGACTTTGTAATATGGAGAAGGGAATTCTTATATTTTGTTCATAATATTGGTTTTGATGCTTTCATGATATATGATTGATTCTTGTGATGTAAATTAAGATTGATTTATTGTTAATGTGAGCTCACATGTGTTGTCTTGTTGCTCTTCATATGTTGTCTTTATTTTATGCAATTACTTTCAGCCATGTGTTTCATCCTTCAGCATTAGATTATCAATTGCTTGTTTCAATTTAAGAGGGGTTAGATTAGATTAGCCTTAGTTTCACGGGGGGTTATATTAGCTTAATTTCACTTCATTCTTGCATATACTTTGCAGGTGCTTCGTAGGACTACTAACCTCAGATTGACAAATTAAATGGTTGGGCAATTACTACAACAGAATTAAAACGAGATTAATTCGGCCCAACAAGGACACTGTGCAGCTGCGGAAACTAGGGATTCCTAATTTTTGGATCTCTCTCCACAGATTTTCAGAAAAAAGAGTTGGGCTGACTCTCCTCTTTAGGGTGCATCTTTCTGTCGAAGCAGAATCTGATTCTGAGCATTTTCAGTTTTTGACCCGACACTACTGTTGGAAATTAGGGCTTTCCATAGAAGTGGAATTTCTGAGTGAGCCCAATATTGGATTGATATCCTCCTCAAAATCGATGTTTAGAGATCAAGATCAAAGTTTTTGGTCGGACAAAACTTCAGGAAATTGAAACCCTAATCTACTTCTGAACCAGCTCTGCATAAATTTAGCTCCAGATCCAGATGCGACATCTTAACCTCATAAGATCTAAATCTTTTGTATTTCCATTTGAAGTTCTCAGTTAAGATGTCTCATCATACCAAGCTTGATGAAAATCTTGAGGGAGTCAATAACTTTTGAGCCTGGAAGTATAGGATCTCCCTGGCCCTGGAAGAAAATGAGTTGGACTCTTACATCATGGAAGAGGTTTCAGTTCTAGAAGGAAAAGAGGCTAAATCCTTACACAAGAAGAAATTGGTCATGGATAAGAGGATTATTACTGATTCAATCAAGGATCACCTCATACCATAGGTGTCCTCCCTAAAGACACCTAAATCTATGTTTGATGCCCTAACCAAACTATTTGAAGAACATAACATAAATCGAAAGATGACTCTGAGAAACCAATTGAAGAATGTAGAGATCTAGAATGTGGAAACCATCTAGTATTACTTTACAAGAGTATCTTAGATCAAGGAACAACTAAAGCAGTAGATGAAGAAGTGCAGAATGTAGAAATTGTGATGACCACCTTGAATGGTCTTCCTAAATCATGGGACTCCTTTATTCAAGGGATCTATGCCAAAAAGAATGTAGTCAATTTCAGTAGACTGTGGGAGGAATGTTCACAAGAAGAAGCTCGGATAGCAGCTCGAGAATAAAATATGAGAATTGAAGATCAAGCTCTCATAGTACACTCCAAGAAAAGAAGAAGAAACCATCATCATTCCAGAGGTAAGAAATTCCACCAGAAAGATAACACTAGAAGAGATTTATCTAAACTCAGATGCTATACATGTGATGAAAAAGGACGCTTTGCCGGAGAATGTCCTAGAAGAAAAAATATCTCTCACAATAAGAAGGGAAAGAAGAAAATAAATCATGCTCATGCTGCAAAGGATGATGAACCTTTCACAAAGAGAATCAAACAAGAAAGTGATGATTCTTCAAGTGATCAAAAAATATGTTCTGATTTCCTCTCTCATGGGAACTATCACACATGGAAGCAATGCTTGGCTTATATACAGTGGTGCTTCCAAACATATGATGGGATTCAAAGAATCCTTTATGAAACTATCTGAACATGAGTCACCTCACAAGGTGAAACATGGGGATGGCTACTAGTATCCAATAAAAGGTAGTGGTGAATCCTCCTATAAGCTAGACTCTAGAAAGTCTATGAAGATGAAAGATGTATTATTTGTACCAGGACTAAAGAAGAACCTCCTCTCCATATCTGCATTGGATGCAAAAGGCATGAGGGTTGCATTTGTATATGGCCAATTTCTTATGTGGCCAAAGGAAAAGACTATTGATGATGGAGTAGTGATTGGGGAACAAGAAGGAGGTCTATACAAATTGAAGAGCCAACCAGAATAAGCTTTGGTTCATCACTTAGTAGAACCAAATGAAGTTTGGCATAGAAGGCTTGCACATGTGCACTACAGAGAACTACCACTTGCAAGCAAAGTTGTTGAAGGTCTTCCAGAAATATAGACAAAACATGATAGTGTCTGCAAAGGATGTGTGAAAGGAAAGAACACAAAGAAGACATTTCCAAGTATCGAGAGCAAGGCAAAATGAATCTTGAAAATCATTCACTCTGATGTATGCGGTCTAATGTCATCCAGTTCATTAAGCGGGTATGTATACTATGTTTCTTTTATTGATAATTTTTCTAGGAATACATGGATATACTTTATGAAGAACAAAGATGAAGTATTCAACAAGTTCAAGGAATTCAAATCCTTGATCAAGAACCACATAGAAAAGAATATCAAGACCTTTCAATTAGATAATGGTGGAGAATTCACATCAAATGATTTCAAAGAGTCATGCAAAGATTCAAGGATTAAGAGGGAGTTATCCACTCCTTATAATCCACAAACGAATGGGGTCGTTGAAAGGAAGAATATAACGATCATGGAAGCTGCAAGGGCCATGCTTTATGATCAAGATCTTACCATGAATCTATGGGAAGAAGCCACCATAACAATGGTGTATGTATAGAACCGTACTCCACACAGAGTACTCGAGAACAAGACACTTGAAGAAGTATTTTTTTGGAAAGAAACTATAAGTCATCCATCTCAGAATATTGGGGTGTTCTGTATACATACACATTCCAAAAGAAAAGAGGACAAAGTTAGATCCTTATGGAAAGAAGGGTATATTTGTGGGATAATTTGAAATCTCGAAGGCTTCTGGAATATACTTCCAGGATTCAAGAAGATTGACATTAGCAGGGATGTTACATTTGATGAAGAATCAACTTACAACAAATCCAAAAAAGAGACCTACTAAAGAACCTAAAGAAATAGTAGCACCCAGAATTCATGACACAACCATGAATGAAGAAATTCAAGAAGAAGATTGAGAATTAGAAGAACCTCAAGAACATGTAGATCCACCTCAGGAGAAGAATCCTCACAAGAGGAAACCTGCTTGGGTACGAGAGGCTATCTAAGGTGCAGAAAGATATGGGGCTCCAGAAGAAGCACACAGAGAAAGAAAGAGATCAAGGTCATACTTCGGTTATGTAGCCCTGCTATGTGACATTATCGATAAAGAACCTTCCAACTATGAAGAAGCAACAGAAAGGAAAGAATGGAAGGATTCCATGATCGAAGAGTATCAATCAATCATGAAGAATGATGTCTGGGATATTGTCCCAAGACTAGAAGTTAAGTTTGTTGTAACTTCCAAATGGATCTACAAGATCAAACATGCTACATATGGTATAATAGAGAAATATAAAGCAAGATTTGTGGCTCGTGGATTCTCCCGGAAAGAAGGAATGGATTATGAAGAAAATTTTGTACCTGTAGCCAGAT
Organism: Pseudotsuga menziesii; assembly: GCA_001517045.1. Classification (NCBI taxonomy): domain Eukaryota; kingdom Viridiplantae; phylum Streptophyta; class Pinopsida; order Pinales; family Pinaceae; genus Pseudotsuga; species Pseudotsuga menziesii. Next base: position 167,191 of record LPNX010976573.1, on the reverse strand, counting down.
CCATCAGATTAGTACTTTCTCTCACTGCAGTGATGAAATAGAAAATAGACTAGATGGATGTCAAGACTACTTTCTTGAATGGTGTAGTGGAAGAGGAAGTGTATGTTGAGCAGCCACTTGGTTTTTAGACACATGATAGGGAGTCTCATGTGTGTAAATTTAAGAAATCCTTGTACGGTTTGAAACAAGCACCTGGGACATGGTACGGCATAATTGACAAATTTCTATCTAGTTTGGGATTTACCAAGAGTAAAGTAGATTCCAAACATTAATACAAGGTTAAAGAAGGTAACCTAGTGATACTCCTACTATATGTAGATAATCTATTTGTGACATGTATGGATGGGTTGATCATGGATACGAAGAGGAAGCTTGCTGTCGAGTTCAAAATGAAGGACTTGGGTATGATGCACTATTTTCTAGGTATGGAGGTGTGGCAGAACATGGATGGAATCTCCCTTGGGAAAGGGAAGTATGCAGTAGAGATCCTGAAGATATTTGGAATGATGGACTGCAAGGACATGACCACACCTATGGCATCGAACTTGAAGCTATTGAGTGATGCTTCATTAGAGATGGTTGATGCTACGATGTATCGTCAGATTATTGGGTCCTTGATGTACCTGATGAATATGAGACCAGATATTTTCTTTGCTGTGAAAAACTTGAGCTAGTTCTTGATAGATCTGAGACATGTTCACTCGATTGTTGGAAACCATATTCTAAGATACCTAAAGGGTACATTTGATTATGGTCTCAAGTATAAGGATCATCAGAAGATTAACTTGGAAGGTTATGTTGATTCAGATTGGGAAGGCAGTGCCATTGATAGAAAGAGCACTTCAAGGTGTTCCTTCAATATGGGATCATGTGTGATCTCTTGGTTTAACAAGAAATAGACTTGCGTGGCACTGAGTACAGCTGAAGCAGAGTATGTCGTAACTTGTTCAACTAGTTGTGAGGTAGTATGGCTAAGGAAGATACTATCTGATTTATTTGATATCCAGTTGGATGCTACTTGTATATATTGCAACAACTAGAGTTGTGTGAAGTTGTCTGAGAACCCGTTGTTCCATGACAAGTCGAAGCATATCAAGATCAAATATCACTATATCAAGGATATGGTGTAGAGAGGAGCAGTGAAGCTCCAGTATGTTGTGACGGATGGACAAATAACTGATGTGTTGACTAAGCCATTAGCCAGAGTGAAGTTTGAGTACTTCAGGGAGATGCTTGGTGTTCTCCAGATCAAGGTTCCCTTCAAGGGGAAGTGATGAGTCCAAGAGCCATTCTGACATGGTGAGAGGATTGGTTCCTTCCATGGTCGGATGTAAGGGCTGAGTCATTATGTCATGGTGAGAGGATTGGTTCCTTCCATGGTCAGATGTGAGTGCTGATCCATTCTAAGGTGACTGTGAGATGTGTTCTCACATGATCAGATATAAGCATTGAATGTGATTCTCTGAATGGATGCACCTGGTCAGTTGCTAGGAATACTCAGTCTAGATCTGAGGGTCATTCTGATGTGATTGAGGGATGCATTCCGACATGATCAAATATAAGCATTGAATTCCATTCTCGAGGACAATGGAGGCACCTGGTCAGTTACCAGGAATCCTTAGCCTAGGGCTAAGATCCATTCTGATGTAACTATGGGATTGGTTCCCACATGATTAGATGTAAGTGTAGAGCCATTTTGATGTGACTGTGGGATTGGTTCACACATGATTAGATATAAGTGTAGATATTTTCCCTGGATGATAGATGGTGTGTTCTGTCATGTGACAGATGTAAGTGTAGAACCTTTCTCTCGATGGTAGATGGTGTGTCCTACCATGCCAATAGATATAAGTGTTAAGCCCTTCCTTGAATAGTAGATGGTGTGTCCTGCTATGCCAAAGGATATAAGTGTTGTGCCTTTCCTTGAATAATAGATGGTGTGTCCTACTATGCCAGAGGATATAAGTGTTGTGCCTTTCTATGGATAGTATATGGTGTGTCCTTCTATGATAGTAGATGTAAGTGCTGATCCTTTCCATGGATGATAGATGGTGTGTCCTATCATGCCAGTGGATGTGAGTGCTGCGCCTTTCTAACATATATGACTAGATTGGTTTTTCTCATAGTTGGATGTGAGTGTTGGGTGTGCCTTTCTGACATGGTGTTGGATGTGTTCCTCTCATGGTTAGATGTAAGTGTTGGGCAGGCCATTTTGACTTAGGGTTAGATATAAGCATTGAAGAAGACCTACATGGAGGCTAGGAATACAACCAGGATGAAAAAGGGTTGGCTCTGTAGAACTTCCTATGATGAGAAGAATCAAGAAATACCACCAGTGATGATGACCCAGTAATGATCTAGATAGAGTGATGACCCAGATCCAGTGATGATGATCCAGTAATGATGATCTATATCCAGTGATGATAACCCAACAGTGATGGTCCAGATCAAGTGATGATCAATATCTAGTAATGAAGATGATTTGAAGATGAAGATGACTTGAAGAAGAAGATGATGAGAGATAGATGATGATCCAGTTGATATAGAGAAGAAGACCAGTGCTGATAAATTGTGTCAAGAGAATACCTTCTTAATTAAGAGGGAGTGTTGATGTATTTGTAACTTCAGAATGTTTCACTTGTATCTCCTATGTATTGTACCCCAATGTTTATTCCAGGAAGTGTCTGTAATGTATTTGAGTCATTTCGTGCCCTGATCTTCCTATCAGTAAATTCAATAATGTAAACAACTCATGTAAAGTGTTTGTGGGTAACCCTCCTATTGATCAAGGGTTAAAGTCCCCGCAGTTGTGGGGCCCTAGGGTTTTTATCCTCTCCTAGAGAAGTCAGCCCTAGTGAGTTATTGTCAAGTCAGGAATTAATATAACTAGAGAGTGAGCCTATATATTTATCACACATTCATTCACACTCAGTTATAGCGCATAACTGACAGAAAATAAGTTATTGGGACAAGAGAGAGAGAGATTACTACTATTGGGAGATCATATTACTATTTTTGGGGTTTTTCTTTTCGTTCTGATTCTATCTTTGAGGAAGTTGTAGGGTTTTCTCTTTTATGGTTTCCTCGAGGAAAAAATTTGTGTTCATTTTCTCTTATGTTTGATTGTTGTGCTTGTTATTCTCTCAGTTAAAGATCGTAAGATAATGCTAGCTTGAATGATAAAAATCTAGCACACGCACCCAGGTGATAGCATGATCATTAGTCTAGAAGGATAGTCTGTGCATTGATTTCTCCCAAAACCAAGTTGTTCACTTCCCATGCATTCAAAGGATGGAGCATCTTCAGTCTAGAAGGATCGCTCGTGGCCTCCTCTTCCTGACTCCAAACTACCACCAGTCTGCACGTTTAAAGAATAGAACAACATGTGTTCTAGAAGACCCACCGTGTACAGTTCCCTTGCTCACCACCATTCCATAGTCACACTGAAGAAGGAGTTGTGCACCACATCTGAATACCTACTGCACTGGAGAAGGAACATGTACATATGTTGTCCAGTGAAAAGAACCAGAATTAGGCTAAAGAAGGGAGATGCTTATGTGCTGGCCTGTGATTAATTAAATGTTCATTATAGTCGACTAAATTTAGAGAGAATTCGACCACTAAAGGGTCGACTTACTCATATCTATAAATCATTATATAAAGCGGCCTCTCTGAGAAAGCTGAAGTTAGCTAGAAACTCAGTCAGTTAGCAGAGCTAGGAGAAGAGTTCTTGCTGTGATTTACTCTTGAACATTGTATTTGTACTCCACCATCTAAATAAAGAGTTGTATGCATTGATGTTGAATATTGCGTTTAAGTAGAAGTTAGCAAGGCATCACCCCTAATTTCTAAGAGGGCCCCTCATCAACCAGAGGTTCATTTTATTTGTTTAGCTTAGTTTCTTTTATGTTTTAGCTAGTCTAGTTTAATTTCTAGTTTGCTTCCATTAGATTATAGTAAATGTTATTCTATTTGTTTTCTATAATACATTAATTTAGTTTTATTTCAAAGTTAATTACTTAGATGCGTCCATAGCTTTCTTTCATTTATTTTCTCTCAGTCATTTTCTTTCCAGTTATTTCATTTCCAACATTACTTCCATTCTTTGTTTTCAAGAATATAGAATAAGTTGCTTTCATGAATTTAGAATAGATCCAATTCTGTTATTTCATTTCGTGTTTTGAATTTATGCAAGTTAATTTCATGTTTATTTATTAGTTTAATATGCAATGATTCTTTTTGTTCATGAATTAGATTAAGGTTAATTTGTTGTTAAATAGGTTTATTTACTGTTCTGATGCATTAGAATTATATCTGCATGGCTTCAGCTGAAGATTAGTTCATTTAGGTTAGTTTTTACCATTTTAACTGTGCAAACTATCATTCGGACCGTCTGTTCAATCTGTTATTTAGCCACCCCTTTCAGACCCAGAGTTCAGCTTGTCATTTAGCCCTTAGTTCTATTTTTAGTGTTTTTTATATGTTTTAAGATTGTTTTTAGTTTAGTTTTGTTGATGTCTAAATTATGTTTTGACTATAATAGTTAGATGAAATTTTTGTTTCAGATTAAAGTTAAATTTTAGTTGTTTTAAATTATTTATTAAAGTTTTATCATTTTCCTCACTTCTTTTACTTTGAACAAAGTTTAAGTTATTCTTAAGTTTTGTTTCTTATTTTGTTTTATTACTGTATGGTTTTCTGTTTATTCCTTTTGAATTGATTTATTTGTTTGTATGTGAGATTTAGTGTTTTCCTTAGTATGTTTTTAGGTTGTCTCTTTTATGTTGTTGAAAGAACTTGTAGGACAGAACCTAAAGATATTTCTTTTATTAAGTTTTCTACTTGCTTCTTTTATCAAGTTTTCTATTTTCTTCTCTTATTAAGTTTTCTAGTTGCTTATAATTTAAGTTTTCCTTGTACCCTAGTTTTCCATTTGAACAGTTAATTGTTGATTGTATTTCAGTTTAAAGTTTATTATTCTGCCTCAATTTAATTACTTTAATAATTTCAGTTTTAGGAATTTGACTCAGTTTTTCATTTTGAAATATTTTTGATCTTTTGTTTGTTAAAATATTTACAGGACACCCTCTACGTTCGCATATATTTTGTGTCAACTATAAGCTTACCAACCCCGGTTGATAATTCAAGAATAAGCACAGATTAATTTAGACATAATAACACCCAGCAGTATCAGATCCCAGCTTTGAACACTTAGAGACTTTCTGGGCTCGTTACTGAACGTCCATTGTAGAAAGATCTTTTCAAACCTTTATTTTTGATCTTTAAGATAACATAATAATATTGTTACTGACTATTTAAACTGCATATTATGGACACCAAATAGAACAACAGTTGACATGGGAACCTAAGTTCCCCACCGTGAGAAGAATAAATCATGGTGGAACTGAATTTCGACTTAATGAAGACTATACATATTTTACAAGCAGATATACATAGTTTTAAATATGATAACATGAATGAAAAGAGAGAACATAAAGTAGTAAATGAAGCTCTACTTTGGAGCTTGACAAGGGTAAAATCCCTTAGACATTCCACCACTAAAAAACTAAATACAAAGAAAATTTTCATCATAAAAGAAGGACCAATAGTCCAAGACAGGAAGGATGAGAAGAACACACCCCTGATTTCATAGAAGAAGAATATAAATTTTCTTCTAGTGATGGCTCATCCTATTCTTGCAAGAAAAGGCAGAAAAAAGATGACAGACTTCAAGGGGAATTTCGAAAGATCAAATCCCCAACTTATGAAGGAGAAATGAATACCAGAGAGACACCTGAAGAATGGCTCCTGGGTATGAATAAATATTTTTGAGCACATAATTATGCCAATAAGATGAAATCTAGACTAGCCATTTACAACTTGAATGGAAAGGCCGCCAGGTGGTAGAGATACCTGAAACATACTAAGAGGGACGAAGTAAAGGATATCAGATGGACTACTTTCAGGAAAATATTCCAGCAAAAGTACATGTCTAAAATATTCTTTGACAGAAAAATAAAATAATTCCATGAATTAAATATGGCCTCCATAACTATGGATGTCTTTACAACATATTTTTAGATATGCTGCATTATGTACCTTACATAAAGGACAAAAAGGCCAAGATACAACAATTTGTGGGATGTCTCCCTCCAAATGTTCGAGAGATAATTGAGTTTGACATGCCCAAAACTCTATACACCAATATCCAAACGGATAGAATATTCTATGAACATGGACAACTAAGACAGGAAAATGTGAACATAAATTGAGAGAGGTTTACGTACTTCTCAGACAACCGAAAACCTGGTTTTAAGCCACTACCATATAGAAAATAGAACAATAGTTTCCCACCTAACATAAATTTCAACAAACCTGGTGCACGACCAAATGTGCCAGCACCAAATACCAATAGACCAATCGTAAATGGAGGATCCAAGGCTGTCGCACTGTAGGTTAGCTGCTGGAAACGTCAAGGGCCCCATTATGCCAGAGGTTGCCCAAACAAGACATATGTCTTACACAACTTATAGGAAAACCCAACGCTAGAATACATGGCTAGTACACCTAGTATCTATGCAGCACTTGACGAACCATTAGTTCCTGAGCACCGTTAATTTACAAACCCCACAAAATTCCTGAGCACCTTTAATTTACAAATACCACATGGGCATCACTGACGAAACAATATGATATCATGTTCGTTCATATTGGGGGTTTAAAAATGGTCAAAAAATCAAGAATTATACTATGCATATATTTGGAGTTAAAGGGGTTTTCTATGTTAATAAACAATATTCAATATGTTGGGGGTTTGTTTATCCTGACTAGGGTATAAATGGGCGCGAAAAATAGGGGTGAGCATAAATTCTCGGTGTGGGTGTGTTGGGTGTGTTTGCATTTTGGATTTATGATATGAAGGGGCTCTTTTCTTGATTTTCTTAAATACCAGAAAACTACTTGACTTCTTTTCTTGCTCAACAACATTTGCAATATGGTATGGCGTATTTGGGAAAAAGTGGCAATGCTAGTCTAGTTTGCTATGTGTGTGCTATTCCATTCCTTCCTTTGGCTTTTCCATGCCATATCTAGGTAGCCCAAATGGAAGTCTTGTTCTTTCGGGTTCTCCTATGGCATCTGCAACTTCACCTATTAAGCATAATGAATGAAATTCTTGTTATTCCTATGGTTCAAAGAGTTTATCTGGGGGAGCTTGGCGGTCCGAAAATGGGGGTGGTGTAGAGGAACGCTATGGCTCTTCTTTGCTAGAAGAGTTCAAAAATAACAAAAACTGATGTTTTGAATTTTTAGATATTGATGGACATGTTCTTGAGTTTAGGTATCTTGATTATCACTTTAGTCCATGATTTACATATAGTTTATTTTATTAAGTGAAACTAATTTTCAAGTGTTTGAATATAGTGTTGATCATATTGGAAGTTGTTTTATTCAACAAAATCTTGAAACTGCAAGTCCCAAGGAGAAGAATATGATTTTTATGGAAATATATTCTCAAGCATTGATTCTCATGGTAGATGTTTTTGGGAATTATGTTTTGTAGAAGGTATGTCTTGCTTACCTACACCACAGCCAGTAAATCATAATGGTAATCTTCTTTTCTTTTATGTTTTAATTAGGTGGTTTCATAGCCTGGACTTAAACTTGCTTATGTCCTTTTTATTGATTTGTTTTTCAGTTCTTCAAGCATGGCACTGCAAAGCAAAGGCGTGACCTCACAAATATTCTTTATGGCCATGTTCTAACACTCACTCTACAAATGTATGGCTATAGATTCATCCAGAAGGTAAATTTAGGTTAACCATTAGATTTCATATCAAATTCGAAAATGATTCTTATACTATCATTTTATAGGCATGTTCCTATTATTTTCATCTTCGAAATTGTACATCATTTAAAGCTTATAGCCTTACACTGAAGGATCAACTAGTTTTGGATGCAATCACTAACTATTTTGTATGGAACTATGGTTTCATTCCAAAACCAAAATATCTTAAGAGTAATGAGCTGAATGGATAAGCATGTGTTCACCTATAATTATTGATTAGAGCAAATTTTCTTTTTTTGTACCTTTTATTTCCTAGACATATCCATTGTTACTGGCTTCACCTTTTTCCAGTATTTTTTTGGGCATGTATTTCGAATAAGGTAGATGTTAAGTTCAATATGTTTACCCCTTTAATCAATGTAGGATTAGTTTCAAGGATTGTTTCATAATTTCACCATACACCTAATCATTTTTATTCTTGGGAGTTGATAACATACATTTAAAGTCATGTTGCGCTTATAGTTCTTTTAAATTGAGTGAAGTTGGAAATCCAAAGGTATTTATAATTGGTGCATTTTTTGGGTCTAGAAGAAAGTAAACAATCTTTTCCAATACATTGAAATACAAGGTATATTTCTAGGTTGCTAGGGATTTGTGCGCAGGTAGGTGAAAATATGGGAAATAAGTATTAGAAAATGGGTTTCCAATGAAGGCATTGAAATTGAAGGAAGTGTGGAGGATCATGTAGTAACAATAACATTATTATTATCTTCAGCAATATCTTGGTATCTGATAACATGCATATGAATTCGTGTTGTGCTTTATAGTTCCTTGAATTTGAGTGAAGTTGGCAATCCCGAGGCATTTATATTGGGCAGATTTGTTGGGTCATTGAATTTCATGATGTTGGTCCTGCCATTGCTTTACTGGAAGAGATGATCTAATCTAATCAAGCAAGAATAAGATCTAAAAGAAAGTAAAAAATGATGCAGGAGCATCGTGGCATGCCAGCAATGTGATGATTTGGTAACATGTTGTGGCATCTTTTGTAACCGTTGGTGTTGAGTCATAGTCTGTTAGCGGTGTAAGAATCATTTCGGATCACGACTCCCTATGTGGAGATTAAGAAGATGGAAGTTTGTTTCAAACAAGGAAGTTTTCATCATACGCAGTAGTGTTTTTTTTCAATTGCTAGACCACTCATGAATAGAGTAGCAGTTCAGCTTAAATATCCATATTAGAGAAGTAGAGGGGGTTCTGCTCTTCAGCATTAGAATTTTGAGTTTGCAAAGAAGAGGATAGACCAGTGTCTGGTTTGTACTTGTAAATATTTTGAAGAGTCGGAAGAAGACATATCCAAGTTGTGTGCATTTTCCTTTGATTTCTTAATAGAGGGACTAACCGTGTGTTTGTAGGGTTGTGTTTTAATCTCATAGATAATAGAAGGTTACCAATAATACACATTGAATCATATAAACAGAACATACACAAGATACAAGAACATATATATAGAATAATAGATTATATTATATCATGAGGGTCCATACATACATAGAACTGAACCGAGTTCTCATCTAGCTCAATAGCCTAATATATATGATTTACAAACAGTTACATATAACTACTTGTCGGTTCGGTCAACTGACATGACCTTACGTGGCTGACCTAATCTCAATTAGTCAGCTATTCGACTAGTTGGATCACCGACTAGCTTTTCCAACATCTCCCCCAGGAACAAAATCTTTATTCGTCCTCAAGAAACAGGGGAGGTACTTCAACAACATGTTGTCTTAGGTATTTGTTTCTGGTATTGTTTTTCTTCATGGGCTATGTAGTCGGATGGTTGGTCATTTTTTCACGCATATTTTCACAATTGCTTATGTTATAATGGCTAGCTAATGTTGAAATTATACCCAGCTCTGTAATAGTTTTTGGATGTCAATGGTCAATGTTGTGATGCTTGATAAGGTCGACATCTTCTCCTAGATGGAAAGGTATTCTATGCTTTCCATGTCGGGTCCCATGAATTGATCTTTTTCTTCTATTTTTTCCAATAGTCTTTTCGCCTGCGGGTAGATGGTATCTAGTTTATCCAGGCTTAGGAGTGCTTGATGTACCCATTGGTGTGCTTGTTTTTCTAGTTTATGTAGTTTAGCTTTCTCCAATAAAATTTGATATTGTATTTGTTTTCTCAGTGCTTCTTCGATGCCTTTTCTTCTTTCTAGTGCTTGAATTTGTTCTCGAGTTTGTTGAGTTCGCTGAAATACTTTCCCATAATAAGTGGGCCAATCACAGAGTGCTCCTTCTATGATGACAGATTGTTCCATGTGGTCCTACATCACTTTGTGAGCCTCTGAGAATGTTGTGTACTATTGCCTTAACAATCTGGATGTCTCCTCTTTTTGGTATTCTTTCGTATTTAGCAGATGTGATTGTAGAGTCGACACCATGCCTTCAAATAAGTGATATGCCTTTTCAAGAAACCTGTCAGTGTCAGCGTCTGGAGGTCATGGTATTACTGTTTGAACTAATTTTCTACATTTTGATAAGAACTCGGCTTGTTCATTCTTACTATTGTCGAGCTTCCTACTTCTGATCTGGCTTCTTGTTTTTGCCTCAGTGGCCAGAGTTTCTAAGAGTTGTCCCAACTCTCTATCTCTTATATTAGTTGCATCAACTGTAGTAGTCGATCCAAGTTGGCTAATGTGGACCATTGTTGACTGTGATTCTTTGTGGTGTTCCTTCTTCTTTCTGTCTCTTTTTTTCTTGTGTTTATGTTGTTCTATCTATTTTTGTGCCTGTGCACCTGCAAGTGGTGGATTCTCCTATGGTTGGTTTTCTGGTTTCTAATCTTCAGTAGTCGATGGAATTTCTGGTTGACTTTCTTTGGTGGGATTTGTAGCTGGATGTGTATCTGAAGGATTTGGTACAGATGGTTCAGGGTTTGGTAAGGGTCCTTGATTGGGAAGTGGTGGTGGAGATGGTGAATGGTCGGGTGTAATTGGTGTAGTGGGGATATTTTCAGTCGATGTTGGATCCTTGAATTATGGTGGTGAATCATCTGGTTCATCAAAGAATAGGTTGTCGATCACTTGGTTGCTATATTCCAGGTTATCTTCCTCCACATCTCTTGCTGGCTCATTGGCTAATAGAGGGTGTGGGATGTTGAAAAGGATAATGGATGAGGTGTGACTTGCAACAATTTGAGATGTCTTGTTGGGGTTCCTCAAGAATGTCGACTTGATAATTCCCACAGATCCTGGTCTCTAGGGTATTTGGCCAATTTGTGGAGGGAAGATCTGCCTTGATCCACTAGCTTCAATTAGTGAACATTTGGTGGCAATCGTTTGGACAGAGGTGAGTAGTTCATGTAATGTCTCAATGTATGCCTGGAAATCATCATTCTAGTCAAACTGTTCTTTTAGTGTCTCCGGCATAGCATTCTTACAAATGTCGATTGGGCTTATGGTGGTATCTGTGGATTGTCCTTCTGTGTAATCTGGGTTGGATATGGTGGTGTAGGTGTAGAAACTAAATCAATAATGTTTTCATCTGATGAAGTGATTGTACATTTTACCTTTTTCAGTCGACCTTGTTTTGCTCCTACTTTGAGGAATCGTTTGAATTGTGTTTCATCCAAAACTTTGTTTGTTGTTGCATCTTCTATGATGTCGAGAGTAGTCACTAATAGTTCTTCTTCATCTTCTGCCTCTGAAAGGATAAGTTTGTGCTTCCCTTTCCTTTTTTCCTAAAGTGCCTTCCTATTCCTCGAAGCTGCTACTTCTTTCGCTATTTTCCTTAATTTTTCTTTTGTCATAGCATATTCTGGATCATCTGATTCGATGTCTTCTTCTAGTTCTTCTTCTCTCCCCTATTGGTTGGTTAGACTGATAATTTTCTTGCCTGGTTTGGTTACCTGCTGCTCCATTAGTATATTTCCCCTTTGGGTTGGTGGTGGCACGATTGTTATTTGTAATCTGTTAGTGTCCTCTACCTGGTTATCGTCTAACATGAAGGTATTGATATGTAGTTGGAGTTCATAGTCATCCTCTTTTTCTTGGTCTGTCAATGATTCTTCAATTGTTGGATTTATTTCTTTGGATTTTGCTGGTATTTATAACTTTGTGCTGGATTGTCAAGCCAGCTCGCGGAAGATATCTTTGACTGTTGGGTAATAGTCAAGAGGTTTTGTTGTTTCTTTCTCTACATGCATGTACCAGACTACTGTGTGGTCTAGCTCGAGTTGAATATGAGCTATTTTCAGCAGACTTCTTCGGATGTCTAGAGGCACCCTCCATCTGGTCGTCTGTATTTTTAGGTTTTGGAACCAGTTTTCCAGCATTACTTTACCATTTTCCACTTCTTTCAGTGTTCCATTCTATGAAAATGGCTTGAACCTCCACATGTGGTACTTGTGTGGTTCCTAGAACTGCTTGTCCTCGATTGGACACAAGTGGTACATTGTTATCCATAGAATAAGAGATAGGAACCTTAGAATCCCGACCGACTCCTGGCATTTTTTACATATACTTTTAAGCATGTCAGAAACATGTTGATCCCAACGGTAATTTTTTTCTGTAGTTGCTATTGTGTCGACTACTTCTAGCATGTCCAGATTTAGATCACTCCCTCGACCCGTAGGGGTGAGTCATGTTGCTATAATTTTGGCTACGATTTGTGGCATCCGGGCTTGTATCTGACTGTTCATTATCCCTTCCAAATTCTTTCCTTTTTGTGTTCCAGTTAGTCATTCTACCATTGCTTATTTTATACTAGTAGGGACAGGGTCACCTTTATTTGGTAGACTGGTAAGTCTATATATTACTTCTCTAGAAATTTCTAGTGGTCGGTCGAAGTAAAATTTACCATTGTGATACTGACTAATCATAAATTTTAATTTTTTTTCTTTCATTCCTTCAAAGATTGCCATGAATGGTGTATTCATGTAGCTCATGATGGTGTTGTAGTTTATCTTCTCTGCTTCTGGTGTTATTTTCTTGTCCTGGTAAGCCCATTCTTTGATTTCTGCCCAAGTTTTGGACCACGAGGTTTCCTGTATCTTGGCATTCTTGATATTTATTAACCTTCTCGTCAATGGGGTTTCGGTGGATTACATTTCTTTTCTTTTTGAAACTGCATCTCTGGTTTTCCTCGAGGCCATCTCGTCGATCTCTTGGTTGACTTTTCTTATAGGTTCTCGTCTCTCAAATTTTTGACTACTGAATTGTTCTGTCTCTTAAAAATATGGTAAATGATCTTTTTCTGGCCCGATATTTTTAGGTGGAGCGGGTGACGTTTTTGTTGATGGATGTATTAATGGCAGAAGTGATGGTCCAGTACGGTCTCTGGATTTTGCGTTAATTGCGATTTTATTTTAGCACTCCTTATGCCCATAGTCATGAAGACGTCATTTGACCTTTGGGGTTGTTGGTCGATGTCGATCATGCAAGCAGTCGATGGCAGTATGTCGATGGGTTTGGTGTCAGTTGTTGAAGTGTTGGTTATTATATCTTTCAAACTTTCCTGTCATCCTAGGTTATGGGTGTTGGTTCTATTTTAGTATTTTTAGATTTTATATTTTTGTTTGATAGTTATCGTCGATATATTTATGTATTTTTTTTTCCTTTTTTTTGAACTTGGTCTAATTTTTGTATCGTTTTAGTCAGGAACCATTAACAAGTTTTTGAAATATTATGCCTTATAATGTCCTTAGTTGGACTGATACCTTGGCATGAATCTCTTTGACAATGTAAGGTCCCATCCATTTTGTGTGTAACTTTTTGGGTTTTCCTTTTACTCGATTGTTGCATAGTAAGGTGACGTCCCCTAACGATAGATTTTTGTTTTTGATATTGCGATCATGCCAAGCCTTCTGCTATTGTTTTCAGATTTCTTGATGTTGTAGAGCGAGAAGTCGGTGTTCTTCTAGCTTTGTTAATTGCATTAGTTAGTCCTTCTTTCCTTCTTCGACATCGACATGTAAAATATCTACTATGATAGGTGTTTGTTGTCAAAAGTGTAGTGGAACAACTACTTCTTGGCCATAGACTAGTCAAAAGGGTGTTTGGTCAGTTAGACACTTGTATGTTGTTCTGTAAGCCCATAGTATTGCAGGTAACTTTTCCTCCCAATTATATTTGTTGGTGTTGCATATTTTTTTTAGTCCCCTTGTTAATGTTTTGGTTAATTCCTTGATTGCTCCATTCGACTAAGGGTGATAAGCTTTACTACGTTAGTGGTCAATTTTGACCTGGTCTATTAGTGCTTTGATGGTTTTATTAATAAAGTATGAACCTTGGTCACTGATTAGGGTTATTGGGCATCCAAATCCAGTAATTATATTTTTGTAGATAAATTTAGCAGCTATCTCACTGGAACATGTGTCGAGAGGTTCTGCTTCTCCCCACTTGGTTACATATTCTACTGCAGTTATTATGTATCTTGCACCTGTTCTTTTTGTTGGTATCAGGAATGGTTCTATGAAGTTGACGGCCCAAATTTCAAATGTCAAACTTGGGTTTACTAATATCATAGGCATTTTTGTAATAGGCAGAGGTCGACCTAGTCGTTGACATGTCTCGCATTGGCTAACAAACGTTTTACAATCCTTATATAGTGTTGGACACCATAGCCCTAAATGTTGGATTTTCTTGGCAGTTGTATCTACTTGAAAATGTCCTCCCATCGGTCCATACTGTGCTTCGTACATTATATTATCTCTTTCGTGTTCTAATACTCATCGTCTGACGATGTCATCCAGGCCCATTTTATATAAAAATCCATTTATGAGGTTATATGGTGCATCCTTCATAGCTAAGATTTGTTTCTTTTTTCTGCTCATGCCCTCTAGTGCTTGACCACTTTCTAAGAATTGAGCTATTTCCTCTAATTTTGTTGGGATTGCTTCTATTCAAAATAAGTGTGCATCCAGTAGGTTATCTTCGAATCCTATTGGATCCTCTCCTGTGTCGATTCGCAACAAGTGGTCGGGTCCGAAATTTAATTTTCCTGGTCTAACAATGACTTCAAATTCAAATTCTTGGAATAGTAGTAGCCATTGAAAAGTTATCCCATGGTGTAAGGGTTTTTTTACAAGGTATTTTAATGCTTGGTGATTGGTATGAAAGATGAAAGGGCTAGCTAGTAGGTAATGTCGATACTTTTGTAGTGCAAAAACCATTCCTAATGCTTCTCTCTATGTTGTCGAATAGTTTCTTTATGCCTTATTTAGTTTGATACTACTATAAACTATGGGGTAATTGATTCCGTAATCCCCTGGTTGTGTTAAGATCGCTCCTATTTCTAGGCCTGATGCGTCGATATGTATGTGAAATTCGATCGACCAATTCAGGAATCTTAGGATGGGTGCCTCGACTAGATTCCTTTTTAGTGTTTCAAATGATATGTTACATTCATTTGTCTAGTCAAAATCCTGATCTTCTCTTAATATTTCTTCCAATGGATAGGTCAGATCTAAATAGTATCTCATAAATTTCCTGTAATATCATGTATGACCAAGTAGTACCCTGACTTGTTTTGGGTTCACTGGTGGTTTTAAGTCGAGGATAATTTTTATTTTTGCAAAGTCGACCTTGATGCCTTCTTTGCATACAATGTGTCATAATAGTATCCCTATAGGATTTAGGAATATGGACTTCCTTATGTTCAGAGATAGCTGGATTTGTCGGCATCATTCCAACATGAGACTTATCCATTTGCAGTGATTTTTCAGAATAGAGTATATCGTCCAATCATCAAATTATACTACCATTGGTTTGTAGATATATTCTTGAAATGTTTTGAATGTGTCCTAATAGTATCCCTTGATGCCTTCTTTGCATACAAAGTCGACCTTGATGCCTTCTTTGCATACAATGTGTCCTAATAGTATCCCTATAGGAGTTAGGAATATGGACTTCCTTATGTTCAGAGATAGCTAGATTTGTCGGCATCATTCCAACATGATCCTTAGCCATTTGCAGTGATCTTTCAGAATAGAGTATATCGTCCAATCATCAAATTATACTCCCATTGGTTTGTAGATATATTCTTGAAATGTTTTGACCACAATTGTTGAAAATACTGTAGGTGCATTTTTTAGACCAAAAGGAATAACTCTGTAGGAAAATGAGCCGAATTCACATACGAATGTTGTCTTTTTATAGTCTTCTTTAGCTATTGGTACTTGGTTGTAACCTGAGAATCCATCTATAAATGAGTAGCATTCATGTCATGCGACTTCATTTAGGATTTCATCTGCATAGGGTGTTGGGAATGGGTCTGTTAAGGTGACCTTGTTTAATTCTCTAAATTCAACACAGATCCTTAGCTTTGTCGGGTCGTGTCTTTTGTTGTACGACCATTGGACTTTCCCATTCCGATTGGTCAATAAGGTAGATAATTCCTTCTGCAAGCATATTAACAATCACTTTCTTGACTCTCTCTTTGTATTTATGAGCTAATTTATAAGGCCTCTTCTTTACAGGTTGGGCATCAGATTTAATGTTGATCTTGATTTCGCTCATTTCATGGACTAGACCTTTGAGATCTTTATATTCTCTAGCGAATACATTCTGGAATTATTTTAGTAAGTTTACTATTTCGGTTGATTGTTCTTCACTCCAGTAATCACCAATTGTTTCCTTTTTTGGTCAATCATCATTTGATATTGAGGTGTGAAAAGGAAGTTGCATTGGAGATTTGAAGATCTCGACATTTCGAACCCTACTTTTGGATCAACATCAGGAGAAATTGGGATCATCATCATTTGATATGTCAAATTCTTTAGTTTTAAATTTGGCATCTAACCATTCTAGTGCTTTAGCTTCATTGATCGTTCGGCTCCCTTCTTTGAATTGTGAGAATGTAGCAGGAAAGTCTACTATAGTCATTCAGTCGATATCTTCTTTGTCGGATGTCTCGATTTTAAGTACTGTGCAAATTGGTTTTGTTGTTTATGAATGGTATGATTTCCAATGAAATATTTTCCCTTCCATATTTTCATTTTCCATTTGTATTCTTGTTTACTATGGTATTGTCTTGGTTTTTATGTTATTACATGTTATTGTCGGCCGATCATAATTTTGTGTTAGGGTGTGTTGGGCACCCTATATGCAAGTTAATTAAAGCTAACATACAAAGTGTTCAATATAAATTGTCAACCCAGGGAAGTGTCTTATTTCAAGGATAATGTGCACTATATATGCTTTAAACACTAAATAGCTGATGCTGTAAGTAAATGATCCTACTTTCTTTTTTAGCCACACTCATCCCATAATATGCTTAATCTAATTTACCTTCTGAAGAATGCAATCACAAGTACCTTCTTACGATTATTAATCTAGAATTAAAATATTTAGGAAATAACATCTAGATTAATTTTGGAGAAAGTTAAATCCCTAATTACCAAACCATCTAAAGATCCATCTCAACTATCTTGATTTAGCTATTCTAGAAATTCAAAGTAGAGGAATTAAATTCTGCAATTAAAAATGCGAAGGAAGAAACTGCAAAGATCTAAAGAAAACATCAATTGAAAGAACTAGGGATGAACAGGGCTATCACATCTATCACATAGTTGCATAAAAGAAAGTTAACCTATACAGTTGACTGACATACCACACCACTACAGTTTTATAAGAGATGCAATTACTGATTATTCAAATGACACACAACAAATCGATAACTGTTGCAGCTTACTATAAATAAAGGAAGTTATCACAAAATCACACAATAGAATAAATAAAATACCTAATTAACTCAGCAATCCCTATGGGAAGGTGGCCCATCCTTCAGACAGAGATGCTGGAAGTAACACACGTTAAAACACCGAGATCTGAAGAATCAAACTCCTTGTATTAAAAATGGCAGATGAGCACACAACCCTAGTCACAATTGATACAATAATTTGGTTAATTTTTCAGCCACTGGCTCAGAATAGTTCCCAGTATTTATACAATTAAAATCATAACATCTTCCCACTATTATCGGGAATCCATGAAGATCTTTGATCTTCAGGCTGCCCTAATTACGCTAAGTTGTTACAGTCATGGCAAGATGAGAGAAGAAGATATAGGAAAGTTGTTACTCGAGCAAGAAATAATGATCATGATCAATTGAGAAGATACTCCATGGATTGTAGCTATTTTTTAGCAGTGGCACACTATTGCCTCTGAATCTGTTGCAGCCTGTTGTCGCTACCCTTGTAAAACCCACATGGAATAATACCCTTGGACCGCGTACATTGGGAAACGATGGAATGGATGGCAATCATCTCAGTAATGAATGTTCATCCCTCTATTGGAATGTTCATACCGCTACACCTGTATCCTTTACATCTTGAATTATCTTTATAAAACCACCATGTGTTAGCATAATTTAAGATGTAAATCCCTGATTACAACAATTCTAAGCATTAATAAAATAAGACAATGATTAACCATACATGTATGAATTAAGGGACTGAGTGAAGGAAAAACATCTATTTAGTATACATAATAGAGTAGGATGAGGCAAAAAGAGGTAGGTAAGGGTGGTAAAAAATAGGTCATTTCTAGGCCCAACATCTCCCCCCAACTGTCTTATTGCATGTCCTCATGCAACAACCTCCATTATTCTGAATCTGAATATGGAATTGTACTTCGTTCATGGAGAGAAGAAAAGTTGTATGGGAATTCAGGTGTTCCCTATTTTTCCATAAATCCCTTATGGATAACCCAATATCTCCAACACTTCTACTCTTTTTCCCTTGTTAATGATAAGTCTTCCCTATACGGTTTTGTTGGCCACCAGATGAAAGGAAATTTGAATTTGATTCCCAACCAATTAACCCCACATTCCTTCATGCATCCAACATACCCCTCAACCCTAGAAAGTTCCTGTTCAAAATTCCTGTAACAATAGGGATCCCTATTTCTCAGGGTTGAAGAGGCAACCTGCCATCTGTGATGGCTACCTTCCAAAGCCACTTGTTGATGCATGGAAATATGGCTTACACAAGTAGAAATAAACTTTTCTTGAAGTTCCATTATACGTTGAGTTTGGATGGGACATGAGAGTACACTCTAATGATGAGCAAGGACGAGACGAGGATTCTGGGGTTTGCTTCGAATCCAAAGGTTAGAGTGGGCCTCATTATGAGAGAAAGTTTGTAAATATCTTTCCCACCGAACATGATTTCTCCCAAAGGATTAAAAATCCCTCAGTTGAACATCACCTGAGAAAGGGATAGGATTCGAATGGCAGTGCAAAGGACAAGCCAACTCATGCAAATAAAGCTCACACAACAAATTTTGGTCCTCAAAGTCACTTTCTAGAAATGTTTCCAGGAATTTAGCTGAGGTTGCTATTTCATATGGTCTCCCTTCTTTTACAGCCCTCATTTTAAACCAAATAAACTACTCAAATAAAAACATAGGGTAAGAGGAGGATGGTACTCTGGTACCCAACAATTCTTGAGAAAGAGTATACAACTGATCTTTTTCGACCTTCATGGACTTGAATTTTTTTAGCTCCTTTATCTCCTTCTGTAACTCTTCACCATGGATTTTCTGGGACATAAGTTATTCTACCCACTTTTCCTTCAATTACCTGATGGTCTTCCTATGTTCAGGGAGGGAAACCATTCCTTCTTGATATCTCTCCACCTGACTCCTCCACTTCCTCACTTCTATTTTCAGGATTGAGAGTTCTTTTGTTAGCTTCAGGATTTCTTCATCTTCAAGATGTTCTTTATTATCAAAATTCAAATTGATAAAATTTTGAGGAAGTTGAGTCCATACCTTATCACCTGATGTTCCAATTTGAACATCATGTACTTCTAAAATCACTTATGGGGGTGCTGGTTCTTGTGTAACAGCATCCCTTCCTTGAATTTATCCTACAGCAAATTCAACTATAGGTGTCTCTGAAAAAAATTCTAGAGATGTTGGTTCTTGTGTAACAGCATCCTCCCTTTGGATTTATCCTATAGAAACTTCAGCAGCTTATTGCGAGGGTGTTGTTTTTTGTGTGACAACCTCCTCCTAAATTTTGATCTCCTTATCTTCCTGATTGTTAGCTGCATCTTCGACAGGGGGATGCAAGGCCACTGGCTCTTATGTAACAGAACCCTGCCCTTCTCTTTATTCATGCTATTAGGATTGTAGAGTTACTTTCATGTCTTTTGCAATATGGATCCGTTCCTCGAGGATTTCAGTGCCCCTCACAGATTGTGATTGCATTTGTTCATCCTCTCCTAAATCCAAATCAGGAATGATGTCCATTCCAGGATTGACTTCTTGTTGCAGCCTGAGAGTCTCCATAGAAATTTCCAAGGATGTTGGTTCTTGTGTAGCAAAATCCTAGTTAACTTCCTCATTTTCCTACTATTTGGATTCCATTTCTATTAACTCTGTGTCCTGACACAGTTCAAAAGTCACAGTGCAACCTTCTTCATTAAATTCCAGAATATTTTCAATCTCTAGTTCCTCTTCCCCCATTTCGGTGGAAACTTCAATGAGAATATTCAAGGATGTTGGTTCTTGTGTATCAGCACCTTGTTCAACCTCGTCATCATTCTGCTGCTGAGGTTCTATCTCTATTAGTTATGTTCCCTAAGAAGGTTCAGGAGTCACGGCGCATACTTCTTCAACAAAATTAGGAATAATTTCAGCCTCTGGTGCACCTATCCCAATTTGGGTGGCAAATTCAACCAAAAAATTTGAAGATGTTGGTTCTTGTGTATCATCACCTTATTTATATGCTACTTCCCTTTATTGGATTTGCTCTTGGGGAGCTTAACCATCCTTCCAATCAGGTTGTCCTTGTTCTTCCACAGCTGCAGGTTTAGGTCATTATGTCACAAAGCCATGAACTATGATTTTGTATCCTGACTGGTTAAATATTTCTCCACACACAGGGTATACCACTCTTTCTTCCTCCTCACCATCCTCAGCAAGAGTTGATCCTTTTAATTGGTTTTCAGCTTCAACCAGTCTATGCAACTTCGTTTCCACTTGTTTCCTGCATGCTTCCTTCCAATTTTCTAGTTATTTCCAAAGTGATTGTACTTATTCCTTTAATATCCCATTTTCATATAGAAGTTCCTCAATTTGACGTTCTTTTGCAGCCGGTTCCTGTGGGGCATCATTTTCTTTGGGTCTTAGGATGGGGAATTTGATCTATCATTCTATAGTTTCCCATCTTTCTCGTGCTACTTCAGCTGTTGTAACTGACCTAGTTCTTTTTCGTATTATTGGTGGTGATGCCTATATTTCTTCTTTTGATCTCCTCCTTCTCCTTTGTGGTGTTGGAATTTCCATATTTGCAGCTAACGTGGAAGGGATATCCTCTATTTCAGCGTTTTCATGTTCTTCCTCAATCAGATTTCCTCCCCATCCACAGGAAGATTCAATGGTCAAAACCTCCATGTTTCCCTTTGTTATTATGGCTCTAACATCCTTGGCTTCAGCTGTCACATCATCTAATGCTGCTCCAGTTTCAGCCTTAGCTGTCAGAGCTTCCATATTATTTAATATCTCTACAGGGTTTTCTTGTGCGTTTTCCTCCAATTGTTTTGCTTGGTCTTCTGAGTGATCATTCGATCCAATCTCATTTCACCCCCAACTAAATTGGAGGGACTCCGAACCTCCTCTTGCTCTTCATTTCCAACCAACTATTGATTGGGAGGTTCTTCTTGGTTTTGAATAGGCCCCATGAGTACAGGTACTTCTACTTCTTCTTCTACTGGAACGCGAGGAAAAAGGGAAAGTTCCTGAATTTGACCTGTGAATTGCTCCTAGGTTTGGTTCAGTTGAGCTAAGGCCCGTAAAATTATTAATTTGATTAGCCCATGGTGGGTAAGGGAGGAGTTTGGATGCTTGTTTGTTCTAACAAACCCTACCATATGGTGTAAATCATTGAATAGATCAAATGGAATGTTCAGTAAGGCCCTATGATGGAGATGAGATAATAGAGGAAATTCAGAGTAATAAACCATTTGATACCTACCTTCATAGGTGATATAATTCTTGAGGAAAATTTCTACTTGATCGCATGGCCGAAGTAGTGACTATAATGCTATCTCTCTCCGTGACTGCTGAATGTGATCCCCCTCTCTCAGAAAATCCTTTACTGTAGCAGCATTGGGGGTTCTTCGACCAAACCAGGCTCTTCCCACCTGAGGAAGGCCAGTGACCTCAGCCACAATTGCTTCAGAGACTTTGATACGTAACCCCTGAACCTCTAAGTGGGTTTCTATAATATTTAATGCAAATTGTAGAGTCGTCTTATGATGAAACCCATTTAAGCATTGCAAGAATTCAGTCCATCCCGTAGCTTAAAAAATAGTGAAAACTTCGGCATTTATTCTCAGTTCTCGCGTATTTGGAGGTTCATGATGAGCTGGGATACCCATGTTTGTTTGATTTCAGAATTATTTCTCAGTATGACAGATTACAGGTCTCGACAATGGAGGTTAAAGCATAGAGTATGCATGAACAGCTGAGAGTGGAGTTGGGTAAATTCAGAAAGTTTCAGAGCGTAGAAATGTTTGGAATTTTATCCCAAATTAGGAAAGGTGGCGGTTCTCAAGTAACATAAATGGCCATTAAGTTGTTCGAGTGGAAAGTTAACGGTATGTAGGTGTAATAATGGGCACAAAAAGGAAGGTATGATTAATATTGTCAAATCTAGTTAACGCTTAATCAAGTAAATAATCAGAACCATACCTTCGAAAATATGCGATGAATGGTGACCTTTGGAAAATAGTAGAGCGTGTGAAGTGAAGCCATTTAAATTTAATCATTATTACAGGCATGATGTAATGACCTTTTCTACCGGTGAACCAAAACCATCATGTTAATCTTGTTGGAAACATAATGAATGCTGGAAAATAAATCAGAATCATCAGCATAGGAATTGGAGCCATATCTGGAGGAGTCACTAACCAAGGTTGCAAAGAGTTCTGCCAATAATGGAGGAGTCACAGCTACAAACCATATAGAAATCAAGCATTTTGGCGGAGTCACGGCCGTGAATTATAGAAAAATCAGCCAGTTTTAGCAGAGTCACAGCTGTCGAAAAAGGTAAACATAGTAAAAATGGAACAGTGTCACAGCTGCCGGAAAAGGTAAAAATGGACAAAAGTGAAATGGTATCACAGCTGCCGAAATCGAAAAAAGGCATTAATTTGACGGTCTTGTAGCTACGTGGAATGGGGTAAAGGGAAATATTTAATAGTGTTGCAACTACACGGAATGGGATAAAGGGCGAGAGTTTACGGTGTTGCATCTATGCGGAACGGGATAAAGGGTGGGAGTTTACGATGTTGCAGCTACGTGGAATGGGATAAAGGGAGGGATTTTACATTGTTGCAACTGCATAGAATAGGGTAAAGGGAGGGAGTTTACGGTGTTGCAGCTGTAGAAAAATGGGAAACAATTTGACGGTGTTGTAGCTACGAGCAACGGGATAAAGGGAGGTATTTTTCGGTGTTTCGGCTGCAAAAGAAAAATAGAAAGATAGGAAAAGTATTAGAGTTTTGCAGCTGCAACAGATTTGTTCAAGGAGTTTTATTCTGATGCAGGAAGTTATAGAAGGACGACCCTGATCGATAGGCCCGATAATGAGGACTGCTCCTTAGGCACTTCCCTGCACATTTTATTTTAAAAAAAATGGATCAAGTGCAAAATAAAAAGATAAAAATAATAGGAAAAATATCAATTTATTTATGTACAAAAAATTTATGTAAGATTTGCGACGATTATCTGAGGATTGACAGGGGCAGAGAAAGATTCTTTCCCTTGTTCTAATTGGTATTCCGGATCAACTACAATCTATGAATTGAATGCATCTTTTTAAATGGGCTTATGGTACAGTCGCAGCCTGTGACCATTAGCAAATAATGGTGCACGATTCTCATCAATGGTTACCAGGCGGACTGTACCATTATGAAATACTCTTTCTACCAGGTATGGGCCCAACCATCCTATGCATAACTTACCCTTGAAGTCCCTTTTGAATCTTGAATCGTATAATAATGCCCAGTCTCCTTCACAGAAGACTTTCTTTTTTATGAATTGGTCCTGCCAATTGGATCTCTATTGCTGGATTAATAATGTATGATCTCTTCTGGGCTTTAGTCACATCTAACTTTACCTCTATAGCTGTCTTTAAAGTCTTGATTTCAAATTCAATCAGGAAGACAACACTTTTCCCATACACCAAGTCATAAGGAGAGAAACCTGTAGTATTGCACCAAGTAGTACGATATGCCCACAATGCTTCCGGAAGTCTATCAGCCCAATCTCTACAATGGATCTTGACCATTTTGGTAAGGATGGATTCAATAACTTTGTTAGTGATTTCTACCTGGCCATTGGTTTGGGGATGGTATGTTGAAGCTATCTAGTGCTAACTATGGTAATTCCATAGTAGCGCTTTGAATTGATGTGATACAAACTGAGGTACTGCATCAGTAATGAATTCCTTCATTAGAGGAAATTTGAGGTCTAAAATGGGCCTCCTAAGTAAAATAATAAAATAATAGTTATTAATTTTGGAGGAAGAATGAAAAAAACTATTTTTTTTTATCGTATTTTCAATATATCTCCCTATGGTTTTACTCAAATTCTAAGTGGGGGAGCTTTTCAGATGCAAAATTTAATTCTACATCCAACGAGTACCCACACTGCATACTTTTGATGGACCCCACTACCCCAAAAATAAGACATACCTGAAAAAATGTGATGATGACATCATCATCACATTTTTTCAAGGATTTCTTATTTTTTGGGTATCGAGGTCTGTAAAAAGTATGCAATGTAAATAATCGTTGGATGTGGAATCAAATTCTGCATCCGATGAGCTTTCCCACTCGAAATTTGAGCAAACAGACAGGGATATATGTTGAAAATACGAACAAAAAAAGTATTTTTCTTTTATGACAAATATGTCAATTCAACCATTATGGTTGACTGATTTTATTGAAATTCAATTGGTTCCTGAATTCCAACTCACAAAATTTATTATTGGCGCATTTTCTTATAAGGCCCATTTTAGACCCCAAATTTCCTCTAATGTGGGTACTCCGAAACGGGTAAAGATTTCACCATACAAGAAATCGATCACAACATGGTCATTGGATTTCACCAAAGCCATAGCTTCTACCCATTTTGTCATGTAGTTGATACAAACCAATATGTAGGCTTTCTGCCTAGAATGAGGGCTGATAGGACGAACAAAATCTAAGGCCCATCTATCAAAAGGTTCAACCACCAGTTGAGGTTGAAGAGGCATTTGATCCAATCTATTGGGTTGGCCCATCCTCTGGTAGCTATCACAAGACTTGACATATCTTTTTGGATCCCTAAAAAGGGTCAACAAATAGTAGCCTATTCTCAATGGTTTGTGTCCTATCCTCCTGTCTACAAAGTGTCCCCCACAAGGCTCATCATGGAAGGCCTTCAAAATATGGAATATTCCATCTTCTCTTACACATCTTCTGATCTTAATATCAAGGCCTGTGTAGAACAGATGATTGTCTATCCAACAATACCTGGCACTTTGTTGAATAATTTTCCTCTTTTCTCTTTTCAACAAATGTGTCGAAAGCTTCCCTGCAGCCAAGTAGTTGGCGACATCTGCATACCAATGGGAGTGAGATGAAACTACAAATAAGCTTTCATCTAGAACATAGTCCTCAATGGGAAAATTATCATCACTGTTAGTAAAATGAGATAATAAATCAGCGACAACATTTTCTTTTCTAGGTCTGTATTTAATGGTGATATCAAATTCCTATAATAATAACAACCATCTAGTTACCCTAAAATTTGTAAATGTTTTATTCATTACATATTTGATGGTCGAGTGGTTGTTATATTTTTATCATTCAAGCTACCATTATGATCTTAGGATCTTTAACTGAGAGAATAGCATGCACAGTAATAAAACACAAGAACAACACAAGAGACAAGAGACACCAAGAATTTTCCTTGAGGAAACCATAAAGGAGAAAACCCCACAACTTCCTCAAAGATAGAATCAGCACCAAAGGTAAAATCCGAAAACATAAAGATGATCTCCTGACATCAGCAGTCTCTCTCTCTCACATTGAGAGAGCTTCTTCTCTCTCACTCATGTGCCCCAATGAGTGAGTGTGTGTGTCCTAAATAGAGAGACTCACTCTCTATTTATATTCTTTCATTCCCTTGGAACCCACTCCATCATGTCGACCTCACTTAACAATTACTTACTAGAGCCGACATCTCTAGGAGTGTCTAATAACCCTAGTGCCCCACAACTTGTGGGGACTTTGCCTCCTCCGACCAACAAGGAGGTTTATCCTTAACACAATGGTGGGGACTATTTCCCCGACTTACAATGACTCACCTAGGGTTGACTTCACTAGGATAGTCTAATAACCCTAGGGCCTCACAACTATGGGGACTTTAACCCTTGACCAATAGGAGGGTTACCCATAATGAATTGACATGACTTTCTCATTATAGAAACTTCCCGAAATAAACATCGCGGTATGACATGACTCAAATACATTACAATACATCCTGGTATAAACATCGGGTTTCAATACATAAGAGATACAAGTGAATACATTCTGAGGTTACAAATACATCAACACTCCCTCTTAATTAGGAAGGTATTCTCTTGACACAATTTATTAGTACAAGTCTTCTTCTCTGTATCATCTGGTCATCTGCATATTCAAGTCATCTTCATCTGGATCTGGATCATCACTTGATCTGGATCATCGTCACTGAATCTATATCATCATCATCATTGGATATGGATCATCACTTAATCTTGATCATCACTTGATCTGGATCATCAATGGACATCATCACTGGATATGGATTATCATCACTAGATCTGGATCATTACTTGATCTAGATCATCACTGGGCATCATCACTAGATCTGGATCATCACTGGATTTGGATCATCACTGTTGGATCATCATCACTGGATCTGGATCATCACTTGTGCTATCTCATGATTCTTCTTGTCACAGGAATTTCTACAGAGCCATCCCTTTTTCATGCTGGTTGTAGGACTAGCCCCCATGTAGGTCTTCCTCAGCACTTATATCTGACCTACTCATCAGAAAGGCACAGTACTCACATCCATCTAGGATGGAACACATCCTGCTCACAATGATGGAAGATTTTTTCACTTCCATCCAGGCCGAAACACATCCTGCTCACAATGATGGAATATTTCCTCACTTTCATCCAAGCTGGAACCACATCCTACTCACAATGATGGAAGAACTCTGTTCTTCCACCCAGGCCACAACCACATCCTGATCACAATCATGAAAGACTCTCATCCAGGATGGAACACATCTTTCTCACAATGATGAAATATTTATGCACTTACATTCATCCAGGAAGGAACACATCCTACTCACAATGATGAAAAGGATCTGCACTTACATCCATCCAAGCGGGAACATATCCTGCTCACAATGATGGAAGGGCTCTATACTCACATCTAATCTTGTAGGAACCAATCTTACAGTCATATCAGAATGGCCCCTAGTCCTCCTCGACTGAACTACCTGGTAACTAACTAGGTGCCTCGATTCTCCAAGAGAATGGTAGTTTCCCTTACATCCAACCTTCTCGTCAGAATGGCCAACACTCACATCTGACATGGAAGGAACTTAATCCTTTAGCCATGATAGAATGGCTCAGCCATTACATCTGATCAAGTGGGAACACAACCCTACATTAGAATGGATACTCAGTCCTAGTCTGAGTTCTCTTGGTACCTCACCAGGAAGCTCCATTCAAAGAATGGCAATTTCCCTTACATCTATCCTACTCCACAGAATGGCCAGCACTCATATCTGACATGAAAGGAAGCAATCCTCTCACCATGACAGAATGGCTCAGCCCTTATATCTGACCTGCTTGTCATAATGGCTATGGATCTCAGCACTCATATCTAAAATGGAAGGAACCAATCCTCTCACCATGATAGAATGGCTCAGCCCTTATATCTAACCTACTCGTTAGAATGGCTATGGATCTCAGCACTCATATCTGACATGGAAGGAACCAATACTCTCACCATGATAGAATGGCTCAGCCCTTACAGCTAACCATGGAAGGAACCAATCCTCTCACCATGTCAGAATAGCTATGGGTCTCATCACTTTCCCTTGAACAAAACCTCGATCTGGAGAACACCAATCTTCTCCCTAAAGTACTCGAACTTCAGCCTAGCCAATGGCTTCGTCAATACATCAGCTATCTATTCCTCCGTTGCAACATATTGGAGCTTCACTACTCCCCTCTGCGCCATATTCCTGATATAGTGATACTTGATCTCGATATGCTTCGACTTGTCATGGAACAATGGATTCTCTGACAACTTCACACAACTATGGTTGTCACAATGTATACAAGTAGCATCCATCTAGAGATCAACTAAATCCGAAAGTAGCTTGAGTAGCCATACTGCCTCACAACTAGCTGAATAACCTGTGACATACTCTGCTTCAGTTGTACTCACTGCCACACAAGATTGCTTCCTGCTAAACCAAGAGATCACCCCTAATCCCATACTGAAGCAACACCCTGAAGTGCTCTTCCTATCAATGGCACTTCCTACCCAATCCCAATCAACATAACCCTCAAGTTTAATATTCTAATTCACATTGTACTTGAGCCCATAATCAACTGTACCCCTCAGGTACCTCAGAATATGCTTTGTAGCAATCAAGTGAACATTTCTCAGATCTGTCAAGAACCTGCTCAAGCTATTCATAGCAAAGCAAATGTCTGGTTTCATGTTTGTTAGGTACATTAATGACCTAATCATCTCACGATACATCATAGCATCAACCGACTCTAATGAAGCATCGCTCAATAGTTTCATGTTCAATGCCATAGGTGTGGTCATGCAGGCCATCATCCTGAACCTATTTAGGATCTCTACTACCTACTTCCTGTTACCACCTAAGTTGTACTTAGTGGTTTTTATCAAGTGAGCCCAGTGAACTGGACAGGGTTAACTTGTTCGGACTTCAGAGGACCTATGGAAGTACTTCTGGGAAGTGCTTGTTGTACTATATCACATGTTCATACCCCATGAGGGAATTGTAATAAATGCTCTAGCATGATAGTGTCTGTAAAAGACTCGGTCTCTTAGACTTCATTTGTCAATCCGATCAGCCCAGGGTGTTTTTTCCCTTGGTTATTATTGGTTGTTGAATAAACGACTGATAATTTCTAAGTTTTTCACTCCATACCTCCAAAGTTGGGGTGGTCGGCTTGGCATCTGTGCCTATTGAGGTTATTAGAGTCTATGTGTCAAATGTGTAAGCATGCTAGACATCATTTTTGAGTCATATGAACATGTCTAAGTCCCCCTAGGTGTTTTTCAATTTTTAATTTTTTAGTTTTTTCAGTGTTTTTTTATTAAATTTTAATTTTTCCAAAACTTAGGCTATTTTTTAATAGTTTAATTGGAAAAATTGAGTCTGTAATAAAAGTGGGCCAAATAATCAGTTTCATTCATGTAGGTGCTCATTTTAAAGCTAAGAGCACCATGTAAACCCATGGACCCACTTTTTCCTAAGTTTTGTGTGATCTTCCATCACTCAGGCCAGAAAGCCCCAAAAATCAATTATTGATTATTTTAATTAATAAATTGATGAATAATGGAGCAAATCCAAAATCAATAACTCAATGGATTCTCAACCGATTTTACTAAAATCAATCAGATCTGGAGCAGATTGACTGGATCTGACAAATCCTTGACTAAAGGAGGGGATCAAATCAGATCTGGAGCTGATCTACAGTGGTCTTCATGAGGAATTGCGCCCCCCCTCTCTCTTCAACACGTTTTGGCTCTCCTGGATGCTCTGTGGGCCGATGTGTCAGTGTATGGGTTGATGTGTCAGCCAGATCAGGCCCCCGGTTGACAAGTAGGCTCAATTCAGCCTCAGTTCTGCATTGATGAACTATCCATCAAAGGATTTCACTTGATTCCATGAGGAATTGCGCCCCCCCTGGGCTAGATGGCCTGCAATTTGTATAAATCAAGGCACAGCCTCCTCTTCCAAACTAGTTAGAGCTGGACTGAAGGGATTTCCATTGTAACTATGTACTGATCTTATTTTGTTGAATAAACAAAAGCTTTGGAGGCTCAATTGTCGAGTATATTTCATGTGTGGATTGTCATTGTCTTGCTGCAATCGAGGTGAAACTGCTATATTTCCAGTTTTTTGCACTTAATTATTGTCTGCCTGAATGGTTTCTTAAATCATACGGATAGATCATTGTAAATAAGCTTACTTACTTTCTATTTGCTGCATATGTTTGAATGAGTTAATACCTGTATGTTAAATAAGGTTATTTGCATACTGTATCATCCCTTTCTCATATGTATCTTCAGATCTGATAGTTCTGTATGCAGGAATTGCGTTGTAGCTTACAGGTTTGTTGTAGCTAGAATATATATGGTTCAGGTTTGATTCCATTGATTTCCATCAGAGATTGCTAAGATCATGCCCCTCGGTGCTTCTCTACCAAGGTCCCTCTGCAGATCTACTTCAACAACAAGCACCTTTCTTCCCCTTTCTCTCCTTTAAAATTATTAAACTTTCCTCAAACTGTTTACTTTAAGGTCTCTTTTTAAATATGATCTATCTCATAAAGAAAAGCATACATAGATCTAATTATCAAGATCCCTTCAATTTTCTAGATCTTAGTTTCATTGTGCACATAAAGTTCAAATTCAAGAGATCTAGCTAAAATTGCCTTAGTTTCGCAAGTAGTTTATTGAAAAATTCATAGCTTGCTGTTAAGGTAGTTTCATTTGCTGTTAAATAATTTCAATATTCTGCAATATCAGTGCTGTTAATTGGCTGCACAAACAGCAGTCCAAGATCCCAAGGAAAGCTTGCTTTCCTTGGTTCCCTTTTCGTCAGTTTAACTAGTTTAATTTCATTAATTTTTTGAGATAAAGTAGGATGACCCAAAGGCACTCTTAAAGTGATTTGGGGCATTTTTTATTCTAATTCACTCTCTTTCATTTAGCAGGTCTTACAGATAATAAAACAAGCTGCTGTCCAAAGTGGCTTTTGGAGCGCTCAAATCCCCCCAGGGGGCTCTCTTTTGTCACATAATTTGTAATTGTTTTGCATAAACTGCAATATCTTGGTTTCAGCCTGTATAAGGACCAAGAAAGATATGTTTTATCATTTCTTTAATATTGTAACCTCTGTAGTAAAATCATCCTTTGAATAGGCTCTTTCGAGCCCATTCCCCATCCCCGCTGGGGGGATTCGCGTCGGTGCCTTTTTCGTCTTTTTCTGCTTATTTCCTTTTAATAGAATTTATCTGATTGGTAGGGTAGTATATTTGATCTTGTTTTTAATTCCATATTCCATATCGTATTTTCAAAAAGTAATCATAATACTTACCCCACGATTTCCCGAGTGACCCGCAAGGGGAAAGAGATTCATGGTAGGATTAATCAGAAAACCGCATTTGTGTAGTTGTGCTATTTTC
>LPNX010976573.1:97076-135504 GCA_001517045.1 Pseudotsuga menziesii | reverse complement strand
ACAAGGTGACAGCCTTGACTCGAGACTTGCCCCCAAGGACACACCGAGTGGCTTAAATATTTATGCCACGTGATCCAGGTGTGTGAAAAGGCGGCAACACTTCCCTTGTCCACACCTCCATGCCTAGAAAATAGTCCATTGACACATAACAGGAGCATCACTGGTCTTCTGGCTTCAACCTTGAGGCAAATCTTGGAATCCACTTTACTCTCAATAAAGCCTAGAGTCATCAGTAATCTGTTCATCCTGTCGTACCATGTCAAAACACAGGATCTTGTGCAGTCACTCCCTCTGAAGCAGAGCGTCAGACTCCCTCCATCTTTCTTACTCTATGCACTCAACATTCTATACTGGAGTGACAAGTAGCTTCCTGTGCTACTAATTTTCTATGTATCCATTTAGGATCACTGGATATCAAGATCCTCTATCTTGAAAATTTTCAAAAGTTCATCTCGCACCCATCTGTGAGCTTGTCATCCTCTATCAATCTTGTAGCAAAGGTTCAAATATTCATCAAGCTCCTCATGTATGTGTTA
Source organism: Pseudotsuga menziesii (assembly GCA_001517045.1). Lineage (NCBI taxonomy): Eukaryota > Viridiplantae > Streptophyta > Pinopsida > Pinales > Pinaceae > Pseudotsuga > Pseudotsuga menziesii. The sequence continues at coordinate 134,968 of LPNX010976573.1, read as the reverse complement.
TCCCATTGGTGTCTTCTGAGCTCTTACAAGGTCTTCTTTCATTTGCGCACATGATTATTCCCTGTCATGTGTCTCAACTCCCACTGGCTACAAATGTCTCTTCGAATCTTGCCTTGTATCCACGATGTTTCCATATACTACATGATGGAACTATGAACTTCCCTTGATGTCTTGATACTGCATCCTAGACATCATTTTTCTTGAACTGGTCTTCTTGGTTACTTCTTCATAGCTAGAAGATTCTATGTCAATGATTTTGTTGCATTCATCATATTATTCTTCATCTTGAACTATCATCACTTGTTCTTCAGAACAAGTTTCATCCTTCTTTGCTTGCAGGAAATTATGTATGCGATCTTTCCTACAATTCAAATGTATTTGTATGGTTAGAAACATTTCATAAGGAATATTCATATTGGAAAATACTTATGCATAAATATATGATCATGCAACTACTTTATCCAATACAACATTCATCCATATCTCACTGAAACTTTGTAGATGTGTAAGGCTTCTAACGTCATCTCCCTCTAGAACTGGAACCTATCTACTCATGTAGGTGTCCAATTCATTTTCTTCAGAGAGATATCATACTTCATACTTCAATTTTTTCAACTTCACCAAGCTTATCATCAAGCTAATGTGATAGATCACTTTGAAATGTGAACCTCAAATGAAAATAGAAAAAGATTAGATCTTACCGATTTGAGGTGTCCGTCCTGGTTCCTGAGCTAGCTGATCTAGGGTTTGTCACAGAAACCCTAATTTTCAAAACTTGGAATCTTTCATATCTTATTGGATATATATATAGATCTCTTCAAATGGAGCTGTCCAATGTACTCTTTTTCTGAAAACAGTGGAGGGAAGCTCTCGAAACAGAAAGCCCTAGTTTTCCAATTTCTTATGCAAAAATGCCTATCAATGTTTCTATGATATATATGAAATTAATTCTCCTATATGTTTGTAATTTTGAACCAAGATAACCTTGCATTTCCCTGATCCAACGCCATAGATTTCATCAGAATTGGTTCTACCAATTGATATTTATTATCCTTTTCCCAAGGTGACCTGTTACAGGACTATTTAGAACAACGAAGTTGTACGGACTTCCACGTGTCACTATTTCATCTTCTGAGTCTGAAATTCAGACCACAAAAAGTAATGTTAGTGCCTTTTCTATAACATCTTTAGGAATTCCATTTGGACCTATGTAGCCCAATATGTAGCAATTCTCCCCAAGTGTGTTGTTTAGGGATGAATTCTGGAAGAGGTTGGAACCCTAACATGGACGGAGCATATCGCCCACAATATAGTGCATCTGAGGCTGCATTTTGGATACAATGTTCATCAGAATTTTTTCTTCCACCCCTGCAATTTTTTGCTCTTGCACCTTTTCCAATATTGAGATATAGTGAATGTACCAAAACATAGTTTTAGTATTTAGGGTTTTTCTAGCTCAGGGTCAAACTAGGGTTTCACTTTCCTGGAGTTTCACCCAACCAAATATCTTGATCCAGGTCTCTAAAAATTTTTTTTGATGAGGAGAACAATCCTATGCTGGGCTCACTCAAAAATTCATGTTCTGTAGAAAGCCCTAATTTCCGCATCGAAAACTGAAAACGCTCGGAATCGAATTTCGCTTCAACAAAAAGATGTGCCCTTCAAGGAGAGTCAGCCTAGCATACTTTTGCTGATGGATTGTGGAGAGAGACCAAAAAATTAAGAATCCATAGCTTCTACAGCTGCACAATGTCTTCTTCTCAGGTTAGCTCTGATACCATGTTATATTTTTATAATTCAAGCTACCATTATGATCTTAGGATCTTTAACTGAGAGAATAACATGCATAACAATAAAACACAAGCACAACACAAGAGACAAGAGACAAAAAGAATTTTCCTCAGGGAAACCATAAAGGAGAAACCCCACAACTTCCTTAGAGATAGAATCAGCACCAAAGGTAAAACCTAAAAACATAAAGATGATCTCCCGACAACAACAGTCTCTCTCTCTCACACTGAGAGAGCTTCTTCTCTATCACTCATGCGTTCCAATGAGTGAGTGTGTGTGTCCTAAATAGACAGACTCACTCTCTACTTATATTCTTCCATTCACTTGGAACCCACTCCATCATGTCAGCCTCACTTAACAATTACTTACTAGAGCTGACATCTCTAGGAGTGTCTAATAACCCTAGGGCCCCACAACTGTGGGGATTTTAACCCTTGACCAATAGGAGGGTTACCCACAATGACTTGACATGACTTTCTCATTATATAAACTTCCCGGAAAAAAAAATCGGTGTATGATATGACTAAAATACATTACAATACATCCTGAAATAAACATGGGGTTTCAATACATAATAAATACAAGTGAATATATTCCAAAGTTACAAATACATCAATAGTGGTCAGTGTGCACAAAGGTAGGATATCCAGTGATATAATGTCAAAATTTGTTAATGGAGTAAATAAAGTCTAAAAAATTCTTCTCAATAACAGTATAATTAAGTTCAGCAGGGGCTAGGTTTTTGCTAATATAATAAAATGGATAAGGTGCTTGACCATCTTGCTGTCCTAAAACTTCTCCAATGGAAGTATCAGAGGCATCTCAAGAAATGTGAAAAGGTAGGGTCCAATTGGACCCTCTTAGGATGGGAGCTGTGGACAGCTTCTCCTTAAGTTTAAAAAACATTTTCTAGCATGCCTCATTCCAAACAAATTGTCCATCCTTCATTAAAAATGAAAACAAAGGAGAGAAAAGTTTGGAAAAGTATTTTATAAATCTTCTGTAATATCCAGCATGCCCTAAGAAACTTCACACTTATTTCTGAGTTGCAGTAGTAGGTATATTTTTTATTACCTTGATTTTAGAGGGGTCCACCTGGATGCCATCAACAAAGATAAAATGCCCCAACACCACTCCTTCACTCATCATCATGTGGCACTTTTTAGTGCTCAAAGATAGTCGGGTTTGTTCGCAGTGAGTTAAAACCTTTTCCAAAATTTTCAATGCTTCTTCAAAGTCTTTTCCATAAGGAGTAAAATCATCCATGAAAATTTCCATACTATCATTTCTGAAAAGATTCCAATTAAATCTCTTTGAAATGTGGCTGGTGCATTGCATAAATGAAATCGAAGCACTCTATATGCAAAAGTTCCCCTAGAATAGGTGAAGGTAGTTTTATCCTGATTTTTAGGAGCAATATGGATTTGACTGTACCCGCTAAACCGATCCAGGAAGGAGAAAAATTTCTTCCCGGATAAGGTGTCAAGTAATTTATGGATGAAAGACAAGGAAAAGTGATCTTTTTGTGTTTCCTTGTTTAGCTCTCTATAGTCCACATAGACTGTCGATTTACAATTCTTATTGGGTAATATTATGAGTGGAGACACCCACTCGCTGTCTGAAATGGGATATATAAATCCTTCTTCCAAAAGTTTCTGAATTTCTTCCTTCACTATGTCCCTAAGATTGGGGTTCATTCATCGTTGAGGCTAGCACATAGGCCGGGAGTCACTTTTGATATAAAAGTGATGGGTGCACATATTATAAGGGATGCCCCTCATGTATGTGTACTCCCAGGCAAATGCCCCTTGTGTTTTTTTAATAGAATGATTAGGCATTCCTGTTCATATAGGGAAAGTCTGGGATTGATATTCAGGGTTTTTCCAGACTCTACCTCAATAGGAACACTTTTTGAATTTTTCAACACTGGAACTATGTGAGTATCACTGACTAATGTCTCTTCTATAAGATTTTCTTGTTCCTCTTCACCTAGAATAGCATTCAGGATCTGATAAATTTTCTTATTGATAGAAGTGGGTTCAATGATGAAATTATATGGCATCATCTTCAATTTAATATTTAAAAGTCAAGGCCTTCCCTATTGTTAATAATGGTTGAATGCCCTCTTCTTCCTCTGGCTCCATCCATTACGAAGTTTCAGCTTCTAAGCTCAGCCAAGTTGGAGGATAGAGAGTAAGGTTCTTTATCTCAGTTCCATTTGATATGGTCATAGACCTAGATCGACAACTGATGCAAGCATCAGATATAGCTATCCAAGGCCTCCCTAGGATCAATGGGTGTCCTCCTAGCTGCGAATTAGGTTGTAAAACCAAGAATTTAGCAGGATACTCCCAAGAATCAACTAAGATAACTAGATCATCCAATATTCCTTCAGGTTTAATAGTGGATCTATTTGCTAGTTCTAAAATGGTAGGAGTTGGCTTGAGATTAGTGAGCCCAAGTTTTCTTACAGTTTCAATGGTCATGACATTATTTGTTGCTACTAAGTCTACCAATACATTGGGTGTTTGTGTGCTCCCAACCTATACAGTGATAGTGGGATTCCTAGGATTGCCATATTTGGCCAAGAAGGTTTTTCCCATTATTAATACAGATAATTTCCCTATTACGTGAACAGTGGGAGGATCCATGGGTTTTCTTCCTCGTTTCCTTGTACACAGATCCCGAATGGTTCTGGCATAGATAGGTACATCTTGAAGGGCCTGAAGGAGTGGAATATTAACATAAATATTTTTCAACTCTCCTAAGAGGTTAAATTGAGGCTGTCCCACTACCTTTGGTAACAATAATCTTTTAGGGTATGGTGGTTCCCTAATTAACTATGTAGGTTGTGTGTCGATACATGTGTCTTTATATGTTTCAGTCAGCATATTAGTAGGATGTTCAGCGTCTTTAATAATGGGGGTCATTGTATTGGATAAATACTGTGGGCTCATCATTTGTTCATGTGCAGAGGATGGAACATCCTCAATGATCAAAGGATCCACTACCTTCCCTGATTGTAAGCGGATATCGTTGCAGGGTACAGGAGTAATGGAGTAAGTGGGTATGTTGGTAGTCTCAAACTAATGGAATGCATTATTATTTGGGTTAGGGTTAGGTTGAGTAGGTAGCTGTGGTCGTATCGGCATATTGGGGACAACATTATTCTGGAGTTGCAGCTGCGACTGCTGATAAAGCTGAGGATATTGTTGAGGAGGGTATGGTTGATGAGGAAACACTAGATGTGGAAGCTATTAAGAGGGTTGGTTATGAAGAAACTGGTTCGCTTGATGGAAATTCCTCCATCTAGGAGACCATGAATTTTGTTGGTTTGGTGGCTGTGTCCAAGGGTTCTAGGAGTTAAAATTTTGCATTGGAGGTAATTGAAAGGGGTACCACTGAGGGTTAGAATAAGATGAAGGGAATTGTGTATGCATGTGCTACATATTATTCCAATTATTCATGTTAGTCAAAAATGGAAACAAGTCTAGAGTCATACCTTGATTTTGAGGCTTCCAAGGCTTTTTCTATGCAATAAAGTAATCTAGTTCCATGTCTGGAGTTGATGCCTACAACATTTCCTTCACTTGAGGTAGTCAAGGGAATTCTTTTGTGTCATGGTTTAGCTCGCACATCTGACACACTTCTACCTTGTCAAGCGGGCACTCCTGCATAGGGTGTTTATTCCTACATTTAGGGAAGAATACACCTAGTGTGAGATCCTCTAATGCTTGTTTTTTCTTTTCCCTCGGACATCTATTTTCGAGGATATGGAGCTCATCATTTCTATTTCGAAATTTTCAAGGAGATTTCCTATCTTTGCACGGGTGGCTCCTCCATTAGATTACTTTTGTGTTATGTTGAAGACATCATGTTCTAATTTGTCCCATTTGTTATTCCTAGAATATCCCCTAGAATATCTTTTTCAAAGTTCGACGATCTTTTTAAAGGACTCCTTGGAGATATCCCCCTTTCCTAACAGGTTTAACATGTCTAGGAAATAATACCTAATCCCAACAAGTAGGATCATTTTGAGCACATCTAACCCCATATTAGTCTGTCTAGCCCTCTGCACATTATATAAAAGCCTTTCAACAAAATCTTCCAAAATTTCATCACCCCTCTATTAGTTTTTCAACATTTAAGCTAGCATTATGTTAGGATCTTTTCACTGAGAGAATAACAAGCACAGTAATAACATAAGCACATCACAAGAGACAAGAGACACAAATATTTTTGATTGGGGAAACCATAAATGGAGAAAACCCTGCAACTTCCTCTAAGATAGTATCACCATAAGATGTAAAACCCCAAAACAGTAAGATGCACTCCCAACAGCAGTAGCCTTCTTCTTCCCATAGTATTTCCTTCTCCACTAGTGCGCCACACTTGAGAGAGCAAGTGATGTATATTACAAGTGATAAATAGAGAGACTCTCACTCTCTATTTATATTCTTCCATTTACTTTAAGTGCACTTAATCATGTCGGCCTAACCAACAATTACTTACTAGAGCCTACACCTTAATTAGTGTATAATAACTCAAGTGCCCCAAAACTATGGGGACTTCCACAATGACTTGACAAGACTTGTTTACATTATTAATATTCCCGATCGGAACATCGGGGTATGATCACATGACTCAAATACATAATAGGAACATCTCGGAATAAACATCGGGTTACAATACATAAGATACATAGAAGAATACATTCCGAATTTACATATACATCAACACTCCCTCTTAACTAGGAAGGTATTCTTTCGACACAATTTTCAGCACTGGTCTTCTTCTCTGCATCAACTGGATCATCTTCGTCTTCAAGTCATCTTCATCTTCAAGTCATCTCCATCTTCAAGTCATCTGGATCTGGATCATCTCTCGATCTGGATCATCATAGAACTGGATTACTGGATGTGGATCATCATCAATGGACTGGATCTGGATCATCTCTCGATCTAGATCATCACTGCTGGATCTGGATCATCACTCGATCTGGATCTCTCAAAGTCATCATAACTGGATCTAGATCATAGCTCGATCTGGATCATCTCTGGACATCATCATGTGTGTACTATCTCATCATAGGAAGTTCTACAGAGCCAGCCCTTTTTCATCCTGGTTATAGGCCTAGCCCACTGTAGGTCTTTGGTAGCCCTTATATTTGACCTATTCGTCAGAATGGCCGGCACTCACATATGACATGGGGGAATCTAATCCTTTAGCCATGAACAGAATGGCTATGCCCTTACATTTGACCTACTCATCAAAATGGCGGTATCCCTTACATCTGCCCTACTCGACAGAATGGCTGGCACTCACATCTGAACTTCTCGTCAGAATGGCACTGCTCTTATATTTGACCTACTCGTCAAAATGGCGGTAGCCATTACATCTGTCCTACTCGACAGAATGTCCGACACTCACATCTGACATGGAAGGAACTAAATCCTTTAGCCATGAATAGAATGGCACTACCCTTACATCTAACCTTCTCGTCAGAATGGCGATAGCCCTTACATCTGTCCTACTCGATAGAATGGTCGGCACTCACATCTGACATGGAAGGAACTAAATCCTTTAGCCATGAACAGAATGGAACTGCTCTTACATCTGACCTGCTCGTCAGAATGGCTCTCTTAGTCCCTGACTGAGTGTTCCTGGTAACTGAATAGGTGCCTCCATTCCCAGAATGGAATTCAACACTCATATCTGACATGGAAGGAACGAAATCCTCTCACCATGATAGAATGGCTCTGCCCTTACATCTGACCTGCTCGTCAGAATGGATTTGGATCTATAGCACTCATATCTGACATGGAAGGAACTGAATCCTCTCACCATGACAGAATGGCTCAGCCCTTACATCTGACCATGGAAGGAACCAATCCTCTCACCATGTCAGAATGGCTATGGGTCTCATCACTTTCTCTGGGAGGAAGCCTCGATCTGGAGAACACCAAGTTTCTCTCTGAAGTACTCGAACTTCAGCCTAGCCAATGGCTTCGTCAATACATCAGCCATCGGTTCCTCCGTCGCAACAGACAGGAGCTTTACTGCTCCTCTCTGCACCATATCCCTGATATAGTGATACTTGATCTCAATATGCTTCGACTTGTCATGGAATAATGGATTCTATGACAACTTCACACAACTCTGGTTGTCACAATGTATACAAGTAGCATCCAACTGGAGATCAAATATATCAGACAATAGCTTCTGCAGCCATACTACCTCACAACTAGCTGAACAAGCTGCGACATACTCTGCTTCAGTTGTACTTAGTGCCACACAGGATTGCTTCCTGCTAAACCAAGAGATCACACCTGATCCCATACTGAAGCAACATCCCGAAGTACTCTTCGTGTCGATGGCACTGCCTGCCCAATCTGAATCAACATAACCCTCCAGTTTAATCTTCTGATTCGCATCGTACTTGAGCCCATAATCAATTGTACCCTTCAAGTACCTTAGAATATGCTTTGCAGCTGTCAAGTGAACACTTCTCGGATATGTCAGGTACTGGCTCAAGGTGTTCACAGCAAAGCAAATATCTGGTCTCGTGTTAGTTAGGTACATCAATGACCCAATCATCTTACGATACATCGTAGCATCAACCGACTCTGACGAAGCATCACTCAATGGCTTCAGGTTCGATGCCATAGGTGTGGCCATAGCTTTGCATTCCATCATCCCAAAGCTCTTTAGGATTTCTACTGCATACTTCCCTTGTCCAAGGAAGATTCCATTTGTACTCTACCACACCTCCACACCTAGAACAATAGTGCATTGACACATAACAGGAGCATCGCTGGTCTTTCATCTTCAACCTTGAAGCAAAGGTTGGAATCCCCTTTACTCTCAGTAAAGCCTAGAGTCATCAGTAATATTCCCATCCTATCGTACCATGTCGAACCTCAATATATTCTATAGTCACTCCCTCTGAAGCGGAGCATCATACTCCCTATGTCTTCTGTGCTCTATGCACTGAAAACATTCTGTACTAGAGTGACAAGTAGCTTCCTATGCTACTAATATTCTATGTGACCATCTAGTGTATAGACTTACATCTTCAACCTTATAGCAAAGGTTAAGATCTTCATCAGGCTCATCATGTATGTGTTTAAACTCTTCGTAGTCTAGGCCTTCTTTTCGTGAGAAGCCTCATGCTACGAATCTTGCTTTGTATCCCATGATGTTTCCATCTACTGCATGATGGAACTATGAAATTCTCTTCATGTGTTGATACTATGCCCTGACATCATTCTTCTTGAACTGGTCTTCCATTTATTCTTAGTTACTTCTTCAAGGCTGGAAGGTTCTGCATCAATGATGTCACTGCATTCATCATATTATTCTTTGTCTTGAAATGTCGTCACTTGTTCTTTGGAACAAGTCTTCATTCTTCTTTGCTTGTAGGTGATTATGTATGCGATCTTTCCTACAAGTCAAATACAATTATATGGTTAGAAACATTTCATAAGGAATATTTATATTGGCAAACACTTATGCATAAATATATGATCATGCAACTACTTTAGCCAATACAACATTCATCCATATCTCACTAAAACTTTATAGATGCCTTCCATCTCTACCAGGACAATATTGAGATTGTGCACTTAATCCAATATGTCAGCAAATAGGTTTCATTCTAGATAAGTAGCAATGGAGATTTGTATAGCACCATGAGCTACTTACCCATCACATGCATATTAGTAGTATACTGTCGTTAATGCAAACATCCTAGCATGCATAATACATCAACTGAATATAAGCAAATGCATAAGAAAATAATATCATGAGATGTCAATTGAATACTTATCTTTATTTGTTTCGTGGGTATACTCCTTCTTGATCCTTCAGCTTCATCATCTTCTTCATTCATGATAGCATCGTTTCTTATCCAAATGCTAAGGTGGATAAGAAGTTCTTTAAGAGTTGAGATCTTCATATTCCTCATTGCTTGAGGGATCTTCTTTGGATGGTAAGAGCCAGATCTTCAAATTCTCCCGTCTTATCTTCTCTTCTTATGGGTAGAGCTTCTTCTTCTTCCCAAAGTTTGCTGAAAGTAATCACTTCCTTCTGGAACACATTCCTTGAATGAATGAATTCCACGATCCTGGGAGGCCATTCAAGGTGGCCATCACCACTTCTGCATTCTTCACTTCTTCTTTTACCACTTCAAATTGTTCTTTGATTTGAGAGATTCTTATGACTGTATGGTCTCTACATTCTGGATCTTCACATTCTTCAACTGGTTTCTTTAGGTCATATTCTTATTTGTGTTCTTCCCTTCAAATAGCTTGAAATTCTGGAACAGCTTTGCTTGCAATAGGTAGTGCTCTGTAGTGCACACGTGCAAGCCTTCTATGCCAAAGCTCATTTGGCTCTATTGTGTCATGGATCAAGTCTTGTTCTAGATGGCCCTTCAATTTGTACAAGCCTCCTTCTTGTTCTCCAATCACTACCACATCATCGATAGTCTTTCCTTTTGGCCACATGATGACTTGACCATCTATGAATGCAACCTACATTCCTTTTGCATCAATGCTGAAATGGAGAGAAGGTTCTTCTTGAGTCCTGGAACAAACAATACTTCTTTCATTGTTAGAGACTTACCAGAGTCTAGCTTGTATGAAGATTTCCCACTGCCTTTTATTGGATATTGGATTCATCTCCTAGTTTCACCTTGTGAGGTGATTCATGTTCTAACAGTCTTACAAAAGATTCCTTGAATCCCGTCATATGTTTGGAAGAACCACTGTCTATAATCCAATCATCACTTCCATGAGTAATGTTACCTGTGAGAGCTGATATCAGAACATATTCATCCTCGCTTGAAGAATCTTCACTTTCATATCTGGATCTCTTTCTGGATGGTTCATCATCCTCTGCAGCATGAGCATGATGTCTTCTTTGGCCTTGACCAAGTTCTTCTTATGAAAGGCTTCTAACCTCGTCTCCCTCTGAAAATAGAACCTCTATACTCATGTAGGTGTCCAATCCATTTTCTTCAGAGAGATCAAATACTTCTATCCTTGGAATTTTTCAACTTCACCAAGATTATGATCAAGCTGATGTGATAGATCACTTTTACATGAGAACCTCAAATGAAAATAGCAAAGGATTAGATCTTACCGATTTGAGGTGTCCGTCCTTGTCCCGGAGTTTGCTAATCTAGGGTTTGTCACAGAAACCCTAATTTTCAAAAATTGGAATATTTCAGTTCTCATTGGATAAACAGATATATTTTTTCAAATGGAGTTGTCCAATGTACTCCTTTTCTAAAAACAGTGGAGGGAAGCTCCTGGAATAGGAAGCCCTAGATTTCCAATTTCTTCTGCAGAAATGCCTGTTACTGTTTCTGTGATATCTCCGAAATTACTACTCCTCTGTGTCTAAAATTTCTCACTAAGGTAACCTCACATTTCCCTGATCCAACACTGTATGTTTCATCAGAATTGGTTTAACCATTTGGGACTTATGATCCTTTTCCCAAGGTGACCTGTTACAGGACTGTTCAGAACAGCAAAGTTGTATGGAATTTCACGTGTCACTGGTTCATCTTCTGAGTCTGATATTTGGACCACCGAAATTACAGTCTGTTACCTTTCAATAAAATCTTCAGGAATTCCATTTAGACCTCTGTGGCCCAAGATATTGAAATTCTCCCCAAGTGTCCTGTTTATGGATGAATTCTGGAAGAGGCTGGAACCCTAACTTGGAGGGATCATATCTCCCAGCCTATAGCGAATATGAGGCTGATTTTTGGACACAGTGTTCATCCAGATGTTATATTCGGACCTTGAAATTTTCAGATTCTGATACTTCGCTAAACGTGGAATATAGCGACTGTACCAAAACTTAGCGGTTTTAGTATTAGGGTTTTTCCTTGCTCAAGGTCAAACTAGGGTTTGAATTTTCCGGAATTTCACCCAACCAAATTTCTTGATCCAGGTCTCTAAACATCGGTTTTGATGAGGAGAACAATCCTATGTTGGTCTCACTCAAAAAATACTCTTTTGTAGAAATCCCTAATTTCCACATCGAAACTGAAAATGCTCAGAATCGAATTCCGCTTCGACATAAAGATGCACCCTAAGGAGGAGAGTTGTTCCACCTTACTTTTGCTGAAAATCTATGGAGGAAGATCCACAAACTAGGAATCCCTAGTTCCTGTAGCTGCACAGTGTCTTGTTCTCAGGTTAGCTCTAATACCATGTTAGTTTTTCAACATTTAAGCTAGCATTAGGTTAGGATCTTTTCACTGAGAGAATAACAAGAATAGTAATAACATAAGCACATCACAAGAGACAAGAGACACAAATGGTTTTGATCGGGGAAACTATAAATGGATAAAACCCCGCAACTTCCTCTAAGATAATATCACCACAAGATGTAAAAGCCCAAAACAGTAAGATGCACTCCCAATAGCAGTAGCCTTCTTCTTCCCAGAGTATTTCCTTCTCCACTAGTGCGCCACACTTGAGAGAGCAAGTGATGTATATTACAAGTGATAAATAGAGAGACTCTCACTCTCTATTTACATTCTTCCATTTACTTGAAGTGCACTTAATCATGTCAGCCTAACCAACTATTACTTACTCGAGCCTACACCTTAATTAGTGTATAATAACTCAAGTGCCCCAAAACTATGGGGACTTCCACAATGACTTGACAAGACTTGTTTACATTATCAATATTCTCAATCGGAACATCGGGGTATGATCACATGACTCAAATACATAATAGGAACATCCCGGAATAAACATCGGGTTACAATACATAAGATACATAGAAGAATACATTCTGAACTTACATATACATCAACACCCTCTATACCATTTTAAACAGTTCTTCTCTCTTGTCCTTGGTATTGCAATACTCCTGATATTTATCTAGGAACACCTATTTCATCTAGTTCGAGGTAGTGACAGTTCCCCCTCCCAGGATCATAAACCAACGTAATGTATTGTCCTTCAAAGTGGCAAGAAAAAGTTTCATCTCCTGTGCATTGGTGGTGTAGTCGTAGCCACGACAAAGGATTTCAAATTTGAAAATAAATTCATCCAGATCCTCTGCCGCTTTTCCATAAAAGCAAGGCAACACCGATGGAGATATATTTTTCATGGGGGCTATCTCTTCTGGCTATTGAATTGGTAATTAAAGTGTAGAAACCATCCCCTTAGGTGGGGGATTACCCTCGTGATGATGATTCTTTCCAATTGTTTCTTCATGATCTTCAGGATCGTGTTTGTTACTCATATATTCCTCTGTTTTATCCTCTTCATCCTTCCACTGACCGTTAAATTTTTTAAGGAACTGTGTCCACTCCTCTTCAGTCACAACCTGCCCATTAATGTGATAGATCAAATCTTGGTCAGCTGATCCCACAATATTAACTATGTCTTCCTCCATAGGGATATCCTAGGGTGTTGCAGCTCCTACTGTGTTCCCCAATGTAGAGATTGACGTTGCCACTCCAGGGGTGACCGGGCTTCTTCTAATAGGTGTTTCTTGATAGTGATCCCCAGTAGAAGAATTGGTCATATCAACTAGGCCATCAATGAATGTTCTTCTTTCCAATGTTGGATTTTAGCCTCAACCACTTGCAATGTTAGTGTTCCGTGGGGTTCTGGGATTTATAAGATGGTCACGATGTACCCTTCTTATATTCATGCAACCCAAAATATGCAAACTTAAAACCTGAAGAAGAATGAATAAATATAATTATTGGATGCAACTAATATAGTGTCTAATACTTATCCTCCCCGACAACGGCACCAAAATTTTGGGCACCCTATATGCAAGTTAATTAAATCCAACATACAGAGTGTTCAATATAAATTTTCAACCCAGGGATGTCTCTTATTTCAAGGATAATGTGCACTATTTATTATTTAAACACTATGTAGTTGATGTTGTAAGTAAATGATCCTACTTTCCTATTCAGCCACACTCATCCCATAATCTGCTTAATCTAATTTAACTTCTCAAGAATCCAATCACAAGTACCTTCTTACAATTCTTAATCTAGAATTAAAAGATTCAAGAAATAACATCTAGATTACTTTTGTAGAAAGTTAAATACCTAATTACCAAACCATCTAAAGATCCATGTCAACTATCTTGATTCAGCTATTCCAGAAATTCAAAGTAGAGGAATTAAATTCTTCAATTATAAATGTGAAGGAACAAACTACAAAGATCTAAAGAAAACAACAATTGAAAGAACTAGAGATGAACAGGGCTATCAAAACTATCACATAGTTGCATAAAAGAAAGTTAACCTATACAGTCGACTGACACACCACACTACTGCAGTTTTACAAGAGATGTAATTACTGATTATTCAAATGACACAAAACAAATTGATAACTGTTGCAGCTTACTGCAAATAAAGGAAGTTATCACAAAATCACACAATAGAATAAATAAAATACCTAATTAACTCATCAATCCCCATGGGAAGGTGATACCAGCCTTCACACAGAGATGCTGGAAGTAACACACGTTAAAACGCCGAGATCTGAAGAATCAAACTCCTCGTATTAAAAATGGTAGATGAGCACACAACCTTAGTCACATCTAATACAATAATTTGGTTAATTTTTGAACCCTTGGATCGGTAGTTCCTAGTATTTATACAATTACAATCATAACATCTTCCCACTATTATCGGACAGCCATGAAGAACTCTGATCCTTAGGCTTCCCTAATTACGCTAAGATATTACAGTCATGGCAAGATGAGAGCAGAAGATATAGGAAATCTGTTACTCGAGCCATAAATAATTATCATGATCAATTGAGAACATACTTCATGGATTGCAGCTATTTTTTATTAGTGGCACACTATTTCCTCTGAATTTGTTGCAGCCTATTGTAGCTATCTTTGTACATCCTGCGTGGAATAGTACACTTGGACCACGTAATTTGGGCAACGATGGAATGGATGGTGATCATCTCAGTAATTAATGTTCATCCCTCTCTTGGCATGTTCATATCACTACACCTGTATCCTTTGCATCTTGAATTATGTTTATAAAACCATCGTATGTGAGCATAATTTAATATGTAAATCCCTGATTACAACAATCCTAGGCATTAATAAAATAAGACAATGATTAACCATACCTGTATGAATTGAGGGACTGAGTGAAGGAAAACATCTATTTAGTATACATAATAGAGTAGGATGAGGAAAAAAGAGGTAGGTAAGGGTGGTAAAAAAAAGGTCATTTCTATGCCCAACAGGATGTTGTTCCCGATCGGTTCTATAAATGCTTTGATTTTTTTTGTAGTTTTGACTAACTTTTCATTTGCTTGTATAAATTTGAAGTCTTTGATGAAGTTCTCTCTAAGTTCATGCCATTGAAATGTTTCACCCTATGCTTCTTCCATTTTGTACCATTTGTTTGGTAAGTCAGATAGCGTTGATGGAAACATGTGTGGCCATGTACGTTCGTCTTTATATCCAAGTCTTTTCCACTGTTTTTTGCATTTTCTTATGTGTTATTCTAGTTCCTACCCCTGGATGGACATAGGTATTTGTGCTTGTTTGGTTAGCTTCTTTCCTCCAAATATTTCTACAAAGTAAGTCAAATCTATTGTCCATGTTTGCAATCTTTATTAATGGGTATCCCACCATCTAGTAGCTTGCCCTATGAAGGTTTCTACTAAGCTTTGTAATCATCCATGTTCATCAATGTTTTTAGATACTTGTTCTATGTGCATAACTAGTCATTCTCTTTCTTTGTACCTTGGGATTGGTCTGATACTTATATTTGTTGGTTTGAAGGTAGGGTATTCCCTACTTTTCTTTTCGAATATTTTTGGGATCATGGAAACTAATAAACATTGTTGGACCGGTTTCTTCTGCACTGTCTAAATGGTCCAGCAACCTCTTTCTTGTGTCTCGTAGTTTTCAACTTCCCAATCATATAATTCTGTGTCTGAGTTGTATCCTACTGAATCTTTATTTCCTAAATGAAGCTCGCCATAGATATTGGGTTCTGTGTAGTCTTCATTATTTTGTATTTGATATAATTGTCAGATGTCGACTTCTTCATCAATAGGTTCTATTCACAATTCTCCTTAGGATGGATGGATGGGTATTATAACTTTCTATCCATTCCCTTTTAGTTTTATCCTTTCTTTATCTAAATATATTGATGCTTTCATTTTCCTTCCCCATGGTCGACCTACTAAAGATGGGAAGGAACTGGATCCTTCCTTAGGGTCAATAATTTCAAAGTCAACTTTGGTCAATATTCCTTTAATTGTCGTATCAACATTTCTCAAAAATCCAAAAGGTTCAATCAGACCTTGGTCAGATAATTTGAGGTATATTCCTGACTCATATAGTCGAGGTCTACCCAATTGTTCCCAAGTGTCGTTAGTCATAATATTTACTTGTGAGCCAAAGTCAAGTACGAATTATCAAACATGGTATCCTTCGATTTCTAGGTCGACAAGTGGGTTGGCATCACTTTTTTCCTTTTGGTTTAGACTGCATATGTTTTTTTTTTGTTTTTTTGTATTATTATTATGCTTCATAGTATACAATAATTCAATGAATTGAGATACTGCTTTATCATATTGTACTAAACATATTAATTCTTCAACTGTGCTTTGTTGACTATCATCAGCTTCTTCTGGTCTAGTAAATTCTTTAAATATATTCATTGCGTCGTTATACAATTGTTTTTGTGTAGCTAGGTTAGGATAATCGTTCTTTTCTTTTATTTTGCTTATGCATGGATTATCACTCCTAATTTTTGTCCCTTGTTGGGTTACTATATGTATGTTCTTGGTATTGATTACATCATGTTTTTGAACGCACGGAAAGACATTAACACTTTTCTTTTTATTGATTTTATCAAGCATAGTAGGACAATCCTCTAATGAGTGATCGCCTACACCACATCTAGTACAAAACTTTAAATTGGTTATGTCCTTGTATGGGAAGTCTGCATATCGATGACCTTCTTTGTAGCATGTAAAGCACTGGATGGGCCGATGTGGTCGATTGTCACGATTCCCAAAGCATCAACCACAATATCCATATCCTCCGTGACGATTGTCGAATCGGCACTCATATCGATGGCCTTCATATCTTTGATTATTCAATTTGTTTTTCATTGCTTCATTGGTTGTTATCATTGTTCTATGTAGCTGCGTTTGTCTGGTAGACTGCTTGGTAGTTTTGTCAGTTCTTTAAATTTAAGTGGCAGTTGGCTGTTGCGTGACTTTTTACTTCACAGATTACACACCAAGATGCCTTTCCATTTTTCATGTTATACAGGAAATATTTCATTGTGTGTTCTCCATGTTCTTGGAAAATGTCGTAGAAGCACTTTGTCTGAACAAATAGAACATCCTATCGACTTATGTATTGCCGACAGTTATCTTTAGTGTGTCCAATCATTGAGCATTTTGTGCACCAGACATCCTGGTTATTGAGGTTCAGTTCCGTCAATGATTTTTGCATGATTTCTAACTGTTCTTCCAGTCTAGTATCCGTGGGATATGCTGGGAAATCTTCATCCATCTCCACTTGCAGAGATTTGGTAAGCGCATATTCATACGTTTTAAACGTCTCTAAGATTATGTGCCTCTGAATTTTCTATGATAGACCCGCAAGAAACCACTGAATTAATATTTTTTCATCAATTACATAATCCAGTTGGCTAAGGGGGTATTTCCATCTTTTGCCATATTCTCAGAAAAACTCTGTTGGTTTTTGAGATGTTTTTTTCAACTTTTTCGCTACCAAATGTTTTGCATCTATATTTTTAAAGAAAGACAAGAATTTCACTTTAATTTCTGCTTTAGATGCTTGGGAATTTCTCTCAATATAGGTCATGTACCACATTAGTGCTCTTTTCCTCAAGGAACCAGTGAACTGTGCCATCTGTCGATTTTCAGTTGTAACCTGATTTTCCTCCCATGTTGAATCACAGATGAACCAGTGTCATCTAGGATCTTCATCACCCTTGTATAGAGATATATGTGCTGATCCATGAACCATGTCGGAATCGTTCTCCCTATCTCCTTCAGGAGGTGGCGGTGGTGGGGGTAGTGGGATGTTTTTCTTGTCACATTGTACAGAGTTGTTGTCGACAAAAAATTTGTTCCCATCAGTCGTTTTGTTTGTTATTTCTTCTTTGACAAGAAGTCGGTTTGGGTCGACTTCTCCTATCGATGTCCAACTGCAGTGATTTTTCCGCAGGTTTGATTGTTCTATATTTTCCAAAGCTATGTTTGGCAGAGGGGTGCTCCTTCATGTTTCAGGTAAAGTAAGTGGATACTTTGGTTGGAAGGTTACGCCTAAAGTGTGACCTAGTTTCCTTCCTTTGATCAATGGATCACTAGATGATTATCATCATTTACCTCGTCATCTAGTTGGCTCCATATACCAAACTCACCAGCTCTTAGTCTTAGGTCTTCTTCGACAATGGCTTGTATCCTGGTACTCGGATTCATTGGGGACAAAGGTCTTATCTCCTGGGGAACTTCTATTTCGAGAGATTCATGCTGCTCTATCCACAAGTCTTCTTCCATGGGTGATGCTTCTTGATCCACGCCTTCTTCCTGTCGGTCATGACCCGACTCTAGCAGATTTCTTTCCTGGTTTGCACCCTAGTAATATTCCTCTTTGTAGTGCTATAGCCTGTTCTCTTCTTTCTTCCCTTCTTTTTAGCCTCTTCTCTCTCTCTACTTTCTGTAAATCCATCGTACCTTTGTGTGTCACTATTCGTTCAATTTTCTTTTTAGGTTGACTTTTCATTGCTGGTGATGGTATCTCCTTTAGTCGACTAGAATCCTCTTCACTTTACCCCCACATATGACCAGCTACCCCCCCATAGGCTATCCAATGCTTTAGAAAGCTCATATAGTTATGCTTACTTGCTTAGGAAGTACTCCCACTCCCTTTCGGAAATAAATTTCTCCCACTTTTTCTATTTCTCTACCCAGTTAGAATTTGGTGGCGATTCGCGCAGTGACAAACAAGGTTCTACAATATGACCCACTCCTTTTTCTATCAGGAATTTGAATAGTAGGTTCGGTAGGGAGCACAGTAGATGCTTGGTAAGGTATGTATAGAATCTTTTCTGAATGGTTTCTACCAAAGTTCTTTCTTCTATGGCTTTCTCCTCGCAGAATTTGTCTGTGATCTTTTCAAACCTCTCTGACAAGTTTGTTCGTCCCCCTCGAATCAGTTTCTCTAGCATCTCTTGGTCCTTAGTTCCTTCTGTCTTTTTCATCTAGAAGTTTTTTCAAAATATGGGGTATCTATTTTATGAACTTCTCAAGATTTTTAGTGAAGGATTTATCCTTTTCCTGAGCAATGGTAAATCTATTTCTCCTCGCGTAATTATGCAAATAATTTGCTATCTTACGCTCCCACCAGTTCTTAATATCCTATTCTAATATCATCTGCTTATAGTCATCTCAGATATGTACTACTAGCAACGTAACCAATGTTGTAATCTCACAGATCACAGAGGGTTACCAATAATACACATTGAATCATATAGACACAAGAGACAAGAACATAGATATAGAATAACGAATTATATTATATCATGAGGGTCCATACATACACAGAACTGAACCGACTTCTCATCTGGCTCAACAGCCTAATATATATGATTTACAAATAGTTACATATAACTACCTATCAGTTTGGTCAATCGACATGACCTTATGGAGCTGACCTAATCTCAATTAGTCGTCTATTCGACTAGTCGTCTCACCGACTAGCTCCTCGAACAGGTTTTTATCCTTTATGCATGTGTTGCATTGAATTGTGTATCTTTGCATGGTCGACTTTGGCATTTTCTGGAATATTTGTGTATTTCAGTGGAGTTATTGAATTCAAGCATCAATGTTTTGCTAGAATAGTTGAAGTAGAGTCTATATGAATTCATAAGAGTGTTATCCTAAAGAATCGAGAAGATCACAGGTTGGATTGATCAATTTCATGATCAATTGGTGCAACCCATTGATTTTCTTCCATTAACAAGTTTTGCAGAGAATTAACGGTTGAGATTGAGTCTACAGACGAAGATCTAACGGTCTAGAAGAAGCCCACAATCAGAGTTGCGAGGAAGTTAACAAATCTATGAAGATCTATGAGGTCCATACCAAAAAGAAGATCAACGGCCGGAGTGAAGGCCACAAAGATCTGATGGCTGAGAAATTGTGGAGGAGAAGTTGTGGAGAGGCAAGTGTGGAGGAGCAACTTTGGGAAGTTTTCGTCCCACAACCCACTTGCGGGAAGGATGTCATAGAAAGAGAGTTGTGGAATGCAATGTTGTGTGTTTGAGATCCCACATCCTGCAACTCGGCTGCAGAAACTCTATTGCATAAACAAAGTTAAGGAATGACGATTGTGGAGGAAAAATTGTAGGGAGGCAATTTCAGCGCATAATTTGGCCATTAGGATAAATTTGGAAGTCCTACTAAGTGTGGGAGCCACTAAATCCTGGAGGTTTTGGTTGGGTTGGTTGAGGTCAAACCAACACTGCACTAGTTTTGGTATCATAGCAGGAAGAGTTTTCCTAGTGAGAAGTTCCACAGTGGAGGTTGTGGGTGTAATTTATGAAGGAGAAAGGAGAAGCTCATGTGATAGAGAAGTGTAGCTATATAATCCTGGAAAGAGCAAAGAGGAGTGCTCAAGAGGTTCTAGATAGAGGACCAACATTTCTGAAAAAACAAGGGCCGAGAAGAGGCTTGGGGAGGTAAGTTTTAACAGTGTGAAAGAGAAATATTACTGCAGAGGCTTATTGTGAGAAAATGCCTGCACACATTGGAAGAGCAAGAGGTCGTGACAGAGGTTGACCAGGTGGAACGCATAAGTTCTAGAGGAAATGAGGGATTTAAGGGCATGTCTGGAAGCCATGGAAATGGATAGACAAAAAGACCCAAAATAAGGGGAGGTAAGTGAACCTGAGGATGAAGAGAAAAGAGAAGAAGTTGCACCTATGCAGGAAACACCAAAGTTAAGATATTTCAGATCTATTTTGGGAGCGACTTCAAGGCCGAGACCAGAGTTTCCTACCTATGATGGAAGTCTCATCATAGAGAATCTCATTGAATATATCAGTGAGTTGGATAATTACTTTGAGTACGATGAGGTAGAAGAAGACAAGAGAGTTAGATTGGTTGTGATGAGGTTAAAAGGGCATGCATCCTTGTGGTGGGATAGTGTGCAAGCAAAAAGAAGGAGGAAGAATAAACCATTGATAAAGAGATGGAATAGGATGGTAGAAAAGATGAGGGACAAGTTATTTCCCAAATATTACCAGTTGATTTTGTATAAACAAGTACATAACCTTAGGCAAATATTGTTAACAATGAGAGAGTACATTGAAGAGTTCTATAAAGTAAACCTAAGGGTTCTATATGTGGAAGAGTCAGCAGAGAAGGCTGCTAGATATGTGAATGGTTTGAGGATGTATATCCAAGAAGATATATGTATGATATCGCCTAGAATAATGGAGGAGGCATATCAATGTGCGCTAACGACATAAGAAAAAATAGCTAGGAAGTAGAGCTTCAATAGAGGTCGCGATTCAGCCAAAGGAGTAGGGAAAGTGATTGGAAGAGGAAGATTTGGAGTGCATAGGGGAGAGTATAGTAACTATAACCAACAAGAGAAGCATGGTAGAAGAGGTGATTCTAGCTGAAGAGAACCTTACTAAGGAGGTAGAGGTAGAGGAACAGGAAGAGAAGTTGTCGTTAGGTGCTACAAATGCAACCAGTTGGTCCATAAATCATTTGAATGTCGAGGGAAGGAAGACATAGGATAGAGAGGAGCCTATGTATCTCAGAATGAGAAGCCATCAAAATAGTCAAGAGTAGAGGAATTATTTCCAGAGACAGGAGAGGCTTTTATGATGAATAAGGTCTTGTTGAAACCGGAGAAGGAGTAAGTAGAACCTCCTCAAAGAAAATTGTTATTCATGACTACATGTAAAGTCCAAGGGAAGTGTTGTAATATGGTGATTAACAGTGGGATTACTGACAATATTGTTTCCATAGAGATGGTGGAAAAGATGAGTTTAAAGAAGACCAAGCATCTTGTTCCATACAAAGTATCTTGTTTACATAAAGGACATCAAATCCTGGTGACTGAGCAGTGTGCAATTGATTTCCAAATAGGTCCATATAAGGACAAGATTTTGAGTGATGTGATGCCCATGGATGTTTGTGGTATAGTGTTAGGAACACCATGGAAATTTGATAAGAAAGTGACTCATGATGGTTGTAGTAGCTATCATAGTTTTGAGTAGAATGGGATAAAACATGTACTTCACCATTTACAAGAAGGTGCTACAGCAGGACAGTCAGCACCCAAAGTTATTATGTTGTCACGAAAGGAATATTTACAACAGGTTGAGAAGAAAGAGTTGAAATATGTGGTAATATGAAAACCGAGAGTAGTGACGATGAAGAGTAACGTGACATATCTACTCGAGGAGATTCAAGAGATGTTGAGTGAGTTTAGTGACATGATGGTGGATGATCTACCCAATGAGTTACGACCAAGGAGGGATATAAGTCATCAGACTGATTTTATTCTAGGAGGTAGTTTACCAAACAAGGCAGCATATAGGTTGACACCTCAAGAGAAAGAAGAAATACGGAAGCAAGTCTAAGGAATTTTGGAAAAAGGATTGGTCCAAAAGATTCTGAGTCCATGTGCAGTAACAACAATACTGACACCAAAAAAGGATGGTGAGTGTAGGATGTATACTGACTCAAGAGAAATTAACAAGATTACCATCAGATATAGGTTTCCATTAACAACGATGGATGACATGATGGATTGCCTAAGTGAAGCAACGTGCTTTTCAAAACTAGATTTGAAGAGTGGATATCACCAGATCAGGATTAGAGAAGGAGATGAGTGGAAGAAAGAGTTCAAGACAAATGATGGAATGTATGAGTGGTTGGTCATGCCATTTGGGTTGTCCAATGCACCAAGTACTTTTATGAGATTGATGAATGAAGTCTTGAGGGATTTCATAGGTAATTTTGTGATAGTCTAACTTGATGAAATTTTGGTTTTCATACAAATAGAAGAAGAACATATGAAGCATTTAAGATATGTTTTAGAGAGGCTGCAATAGGAGAACTTGCTAATAAATGTGAAGAAGTGCAAATTCATGAAGACAGAGCTAGTATATTTTGGTTTTGTTATCATAAGAGATGGGTTGAAGATGGATCTAGAAAAAGTGCAAGCAATCATTGATTTGCCTTCACCAAGAAACATATTTGAGGTAAGACGATTTCATGTATTGGAAAGTTTTTATAGGAAGTTCATAAAAAAATTTAGTGTTATTGATGCTTCTATCATTGAGACAATTAAGAAGGATAGATAGCCATTTCAGTGGAAAGTAGAGGCTGAAAAGAGTTTTCAGTTCTTGAAGAGGAATATCACCAAACAACCACTATTGAAGTTACCAGACTTCAGCCACCCTTTCCAAGTAAAGTGTGATTCTAGTGGAGTAGCAATCGAGGTTGTACTCAATCAGGAGGACATGCCTATAGCGTATTTTAGTGAGAAGCTTAATGATGCTAAGCAGAAGTATTCATCTTATTACAAGGAATTTTATGTTATTGTTGAAGTAATGAAGCATTGGAGGCACTACTTGATGCCTAGAGAATTTGTGTTATATTCTCATAGCCATGCATTACAGTACATTATGCAACAACCTAGGTTGAAATTGAAACATGTCAAGTGGATTGAGTTCTTGCAGATATTTACCTTTGTGTTGAAACACATAAGTGGGCAGTCAAACAGAGTAGCTAATGCATTAAGTAGGAGACTGTTGATTATGGAAGAGAATCAGATCCAAGTCTTGGGATATGAGCATTTGAGGGATTTGTATGAGACTGACATTGATTTCTAGGAAGCTTACAGGGATTGTAAGAATCTAATGGAGGTGGACAGAGAGTCATGGATGGAGTATGCGCTACAATATGGTTTACTTTTTAAAAACAGTAAATTGTGCATACCCAAGTGTTTCATGAGCGAGAACTTGATACAGGAGAAACACAATGGAGGTATGGCAGGTCACTTTGGAAGTGATGAAACCTTTAGGTAGTTGGGTCATTTCCATTTTTTTGCCAAGGATTAGGTTTGAAGTGGAGAAGTTTGTAAGCAGATGCAGATTATGCTAGCATGCTAAGGGCAGAAGCTGAAACACAAGATTGTGTACACCATTGACTGTTCCAACTAGGCATTGGGTTTCTGTGAGTATGTATTTCATTTTGGGTTTACCAATAACATAGAAGGGACATGATTCTATCTTCATAGCTATTGATAGATTCACTAAGATGGCACATTTCATTCAATGCTACAAGACTAGTGATGCTACACATATTGCTAACTTGTTTTTTGATGAAGTTGTGAAGCTACATGGATTACCTATAAGCATTGTATCAAACAAAGATGTGAAGTTCACAGGTCATTTTTTTAGGGCCTTGTGGAAAAATTTGGGTACGAAACTCAATTTTAGTTCAGCATATTAGCCATAGTCTGATGGACAGACCGAAGTAGTCAATAGGAGTCTCGGAAACATGTTGAGATGTTTGATAGGGGAGAGTGCTAAGCAGTAGGACAGAGTGTTAGCTCAAGCTGATTTTTCCTATAATGATTCACCAAACAGAAGTAGAGGGTACTCCATTCCAAATTCTATATGGAATGCATCCAAGAGGAGAGTGTGAGCTTCATGACTTAGTTCAATTGGAGAAGTGAAGTGCTGATGGAGAAGAATTTGCTACAAGCATTAGTGAGTTATAGGGGCAAGTGAAAGCAAGGTTACAGTAGAGTAACACCCGTTACAAGGCTAGAAAAGATTCCAAAATGAGAGAGAAGAACTATGAAGTAGGGGATTTTGTCTTAGCATATCTAAAGCGAGACATATTCCCAAAAGGGGAGTATAACAAGATGAAGATGAAGAAGATTGGACCCTGTAGAATACTTAGGAAATTCTCAGCAAATGCTTATGAGTTAGAGATTCCTAGATGATTTGGTATTTCGCCAATCTTTAATGTAGTAGATCTATATCCTTATATAATAGGTGACACTGGAACCTTTACAGAAGGTGAATATCCTACTGAATACTTACAATGGGTGAGGAAAACGCATGTGACACAACCATTGGAAGTTGAGGCCATTATAGACACTAAAGTGGTAAAGTGTACAAGGAAGAAGGACTATTTGGATTATTTGGTCAAATGGAAGAAACGACCAATGGAGGATTCTACTTGGATGAGTGATGCAGAGTTGGAAGCCAAGGGTTTCACCATAGCTGACCTAATGAACAAGGGTCCATCATTTTTCTACCTTGTCAGTCTGATGCAGGAGCATCATGGCATGCCAGTAATGTGATGAGTTGGTCACATGCTATGGCATATTTTGTAATTGTTTGTGCCAAGTCATAGCGTGTTAGTGGCGTAAGAATCATTACGGATCATGAGTCCCTTGTGCAGATCAAATTGTTGGTAGTTTGTTTAAGATAAGGACATTTTCATGATACGTAGTAGTGTTTGCTTTCAGTTGCAGGACCACTTAGGAATAGAGTTGCAGTTTAGCTTAAATAGACATATTAGAGAAGTACATGCAGTTCTTCTCTTTAGCATTAGAATTTTGAGTTTGCACAAAAGAGGATAGACCAATGTCTGGTTCCTACTTGTAAATATTTTGAAGAGTTGGAAGAATATAGATCCAAGATATGTGCATTTTCCTTTGATTTCTTAATAGAGGGATTAACCGTGTGTTTTTCGGGTTTTCATCCTTTATTCATGTGCTATTTCGAATAATGTATCTTTGCAAAGTCGACTTTTCCATTTTCCTGAATATTTTTGTAATTCAAAGAATTTATTGAATTCACGCATCAATTTATTGCTAGAATATTTGAATTAGAGTATAGATGCATGCATAAGAGTGTTAGGATAAAGAATCAAGAATATTGCAGGATGGATTGATTAATTTCATGATCAATCGGTGGAACTCGTAGATTTTCTTCCATTAACAAGTTTTGCAGAGAATGAACGATCGATATTAAGTCCACAGACAAAGATCTGACAGTCCAGATGAGGCCCACAATGGGATTTGCGAGGGATTTAATAGATCTATGAATATTTGAGAGGTCCACACCAAAAATAAGAACAACGGTTGGAGTGAAGGCCGTAAATATCTGACGGCTGAGAAATTTCCAAGGAGAAGTTGCGGAGGAGAAACTTTGGGAAGTTGGAATCCTACATCCTACAACCCGCAATCTGCTTGCAGGAATGCTATCACGGAAAGAGAGTTGCAGAACGCAATGTTGAGTATTTGAGATCCTACATCCTACAACCCGATTGCAGAAACTCTGTTGCGAAAACAGAGTTGCAAAACGGCGATTGCAGAGGAAAAATTGTGGGGAGGAAATTTTAGCACAGAATTAAGCCATTAGGATAAATTTGGTAGTCCTTCTAGGTGTAGGATCCACTAAATCCTAGAGGTGTTGGTTGGGTTGGCTGAGGTAGAACTGACCCTGCACCAAACAATATTTTCCAATACCTTGGGTCACTGAAGTTCATGATGTTGGCCGTGTCATTGCTTTTCTAGAAGAGATGATCTAATCCAATCTAGCAAGGATAAGACCTGGAAGAAATTAAGCAATCTTTTCCAATACCTTGAAATACAAGGTATATGCCTAGGATGCAAGGTATTTTGTGTGAGTTGGTGCAAATATGGGAAATGAGTATTGTTAAATGGATCTCACATGCATATAGAAACATTTGTAGTGATATCATTTCCCTCTCTACTATTTATATCAAATAAATAAGTGCACCCAACAAGGTTCTCTTTTTCCTTTGGGCCTGTAGTATCCAGCAAAGGCATTGGAATTTGAATGAATTTTGGAGAACCCTATAGTAATAGTAACATAATTGTTATCTTCATAAATAGATTGGGAGTACATACATTAAAATTTGTTCTCATAGTTGCTTGAATTTGTGTGAAGTTGGAAATCTCAAGACATTTATATTGGGCACATTTTCTGGGTCATCAAGTTCAAGAAGTTGATCTTGCCATTTCTTTGCTCGATTGGATCTAATCTAGAAGAGAAAAAATAGATTTTGGAAGAAATTAAACATTATTTTAGCATGCTGACAAACTCTCTTACAATATGGGAGTGAAGGTACCAAACTTGAAGTTTTTTTTGTGGAACCTCTAGTACTAGTAATATTATTATTATCTTCAGGAATATCATGGGTTGCATAATGATTAGAGCATGACCCTCTGATGGTTGATTTAGTTGATTCATGGGATGCACAACTAGGAGGTAGTAAGCCTTTGTCCTTGTGTTTCTCTCTCACTAAATTTAGCGATTATTTTGGACTAATGAAAGGTTCCACTCTTTCATTATAAGGTTTATTAAAATTCGACATGTCCATCGAGACGCAGAGAGATGTATCTTAAGATCAATGTTTCCATCTTGTTAGAAAAATACTCATAAGTAGGAATATGCCACAGTTTGTAGGATCTTCATCGAACATATGTTTAATTACAAGTTCTAAATGGACACTTACATAGGATTCTTTTTTGCAACATTTGCCAATGACTTTTGTTCATTCGACCACCTTCCAAAACCAAAAGAAATGGAGAAAGAAGATCACTTTGGTTAAACCATATATAAAACATATATAAACAAAAAACAATCATTCTTTCAACATCATTATTTGGTTAGACCATATGTTCATTCTTTTCATTAATTTTAGGTCATCCTATATTAAATTTCATTTTCATTAGTTTTTCCTCTTGATATCTTTCTTTAGATGTTATAACAAAATGATTGGGTTGAAATTTGGTGCAAGCGTGTTACCTAGTACCTAAGTTGATTGTTTTAGTTATTCTAGTTCACTACTAGGTTGTTTGTCTAATATGGATGTTTGATGTTATGTGCTTTTGCAAAGAATCACCAATCAAACTCTACGATCCATCTGACTAGATTACCCATTTTTTTGACTGGTGACAGTGTTGGATATTTAATAATAAAATAACTATATCCCTAATACTAAGCACAATTTCTATATCTTGGATTCATTATTCAATAAACCATTCCACAGACAAAATAGCTCTTATCAATCAATACCTAAAACTTGAATTTGCATGAACAATTTACCATCAATGCAGGTTCAAATGGGTGTTTTCTGCATGATTACACCTCTCTGCAATTCACAGGAAGTTTAGGTTCCAAAATTTTGATTCTACTAAAATTACAACAACATCATTAATAAGGAACTGGAGTACCCAAATGGTTGATTACGATTTCCAATCATTTCTCGTCACTCAATCTTTAAGCTAGAAAATCCATTAAGGCTCATGCTTCCATTTCAAACAATAAAACCCCAGATTCCATGAAATAACTAACCCTCTAATTCAAACCAGGACAAGTCTTGAACTCTTATTAACCGCCTTATACAAATATTTCTTCACTAAATAAAATATTATGGAGTCACCCCTAATCTCTCTCTCATACATTAAGCACTCATTATATTTCTTCCACTAACATTTCATGTCCATCCATTACGCTTGGACTTACATGGCTGGAAAGTAACTATGCTTACGTCTAAATTGCCATTCTATTTTATTGCAAGTAATTATGGTTTCTGATTTGTATCTACTGTAGGTCACACGTGTATCATCACCATTAACGAGCTCCGTCTCATTTTTCTAGGGTAAATCTTTACATAAATCCTTCGTGAATTCTCAAGCTAAATTCAACTCCTACTCTGTCTTACACAGATATTTCCCTTATGCTTATCTTGTAAACATAATTAGTATGCACAAAAATTTCCTTTCCTTATTGTCTTAAATCCTTAGCATAGGATTTACTCCTCTTCTCTGACAAATTTTCGTCCTATCTATCATCCGTCCTGAAATTGGAATATTCATATTAGAGTTATACAAACACATAGAGACAATCACATAATGAAACTTATTTTCTTTAATTCATGTGTGCATACCGATACATCTACTCAAAAACATCTCATATTCTAATCTATCCACTCTTTAGGCCTGATTTTCATTCATTTTGTCATTTTATTTCTTCTTAAGGCCAATTGGATGACTTTTAAATGCTCCTAGGATTACAATTTATACAGGGGAGATAAACTTCCATCTCAAGAAAATAAACTCAACTAATTTCTAATTTTAGCCTACTTGATCCCTAAATTTTAGGATCTGAATTACCTAACTATTATCCTATTTACCATGAATCACTATTTATCTTCTAGACCTTTGCATAGGTGTCTACAAGGATAATATCCTCTTACATGACTCATCTTTCTATAAATTAATCAACAACTTAGGAAAACACCATCATTTGCATCAAGTAATTAAAATTCCTCATCGATTGTCAAGACTTTTGAAGCTGATTAACAATATAGATTTGATTGAAAATGCTCCTGCATTAATTTATTTTAGAAGTTTACACAACAATATGTTACCCTTGAGTTGATGAGATGACTTGCTGAAGTTCTTCTGCTGCGACTATACTATACTATATTGCCTTATTTGTTAAGAAACATGATATTTTTAATATGTGTCTCCACTTTGTATTTCACTAGGATGAATTATTTTGCATGATACATAGGTGCATTTTTCATGTACTTGTTTCCTTTTTGTTGTCTTTATTACATTATTTTTATTTCATTTTTATTGTCTTTCCAGTATTTGGCATGGTTCACTTTTGAAAGTTTTGAGAATGGTAGTATATCCTTCACCACCATCAGCAGCAACCATGTCAAAAATGTAAAATTATGAATTAGATGGAGTGTGCTATGGGACTTCTATGGTAAGACAGTTTGTGGAAATAGGTTCCCTATTGAGGATTTATTTGTTGTTTTTCTTCTTATAGAATATACTATATGATTGTAACAAAATATATATCCGAGCAATATCTAAAAATTAGTTTTGCAGTTGAACAAAGTTGGGGGATCCCTGCATGGGTAGATTGCACATGTGACTTATTTGTGGAATCCATATCTTGGTAATACATGTAAAGAGACAACCGACATGGAATTGAAGGATGGATGTGATATTAATCATGACAAAACTTTGAGAACAGTCAGACACGGTATTTATGGATATGGACCCATGTTGCTTCCTTTGACAATGCATTCAATAATTTACAGCCTGCTTGTCAGAGACAGGTGACATATTCCACAGAAAAAAATTGTAATATTTTATCAGATACAAAAATGTACATTCTACAAACGCATGTTTCATCATTTCAAAATATAAAAACAAAACAACCCATATGGGTAATAAAGCTAGTACTTACTATTTTCCTTATCATAGATCCAAGGCTTACAAATAGTCTTCATGGATGAAAACGTTTTTTGTTTTCTTTCAAAAAACATTCCAAAGAGATGGTATTCCTGACTTCACTAAATCTAGACTCATAACAAAGAAATACTTTTTCACATATATTCCCAAAGCAAGACTCATAACCATGCCAAAATGCTATGCTGGATTGTAAAACCCACCAAACAACTTAATAGTTTCAAAGAGTATTTAAAGATGCAATTTGTACATCCAGAAAGGCCTAGAAACCTATCCATAACATTGTTGTACCATAAATAAGCCTGGCATAAATGATAACTGACTTTAATATGGATAAATTGAAAATATGGATATAGGTTGTGTGCTGAAAGAAAATATTTGAGGGGTTTCTTTTCGATTTGCATGCCCACATCCAGTTGTACCTTCTTTAGAAAGTGTTCTCCACCTAATCACATCCCTAAACAAAATTTAGAGCTTATGCAAACCTACAGCCAATATTATTAAAACAATATTCCACCTATTATTCCTATATGAATATTTCTTTAATAACAAATACTCATAATAGTAAATACCCATAAAGTTTATGCACCCAGGTTTTCACCTCCTCTATCCAGTCTCAAAATTTAATCAGTTGAAGAAAAAGGACGCAAAACTTTCGTTGCACAAACTCTGATACAGTTTTGTTAAAAAATATCAAAACATAAATTCTTGGATCTTACTGATGTCTTGACTAGGTGAATAAATTCATCTCTTTTCTCCATAGGAATGCCAATCATTGGGTCTTGCAATAGGTCTTCATTAGATAGTGCATCTTCCTTAGTGTTAAGATCTCTATACACATGATAATAGGATATTTTGGTAAATATTTGTGCTATTATCTTCAGCTGCTCGAGGATTGGTTGGAGAATCATACTGTACATCCTAGGTAGGCTTGTCATCCATTTAATCACAACCAGTGAGTTTAGAAACACCTGTGGTATTGTCTCCCCTTTTTCTAATATCACTTTCAACAATAGTTCCAATGCTAAAATGATTAATTATGAGACTCACTCTCTATTTCATCTTTGAACTTGAAGAAATAATAATCACTCATAAATAGAATACTACCAGTCATGTACAACTCAGTATTCCCTTGACTTTCCTCATCAAAATAACCCTATGACCTGGCTTTTGAAATTAAGGGATGAATAAATTTTCTTTCTTTAGGTTTCTTGCATGGTGCTTTGAAACTTATAAAGTTTTGTCTGATTTGTAAGTTGCATGGAAAGATGGAACTGATTTGTCTCGGAAGATCTTTGATTTTCTCGAAATTCAAATCCCCCATGATACCACTAAGGGTAGAATTTTGAATACTATTAACTCCTTATGCTCTCCCCAATTCTGCAAGTACTTATCTACAGACTGTCATTGTCAATCACCCTTGCAACATGTTAGTACATCCATTTATGCCCAAACGTTTTCCACATAAATGATCAATAGTTTCTTCTTCCTACTTGCACAGAAGGCATTGACCTATACCATGCCAATTGCACTTTTGGAGAACCTCTGAGGCCAATGCTTTGTTTCCAATGGCTAGCCACATAGACTCTCAATTTAAGGGTCACTTTTAGTTTCCACGTATACTTCCACTAACATGTCACTTCTTGATTTTCCTCCATGAATGTTGCTTTTAATCCTAGGCCATGAGTGAGTTTACATTGACCAAGCCAGAAGATTAGACTCCTCATTCAATATGATATGGTTCTTCTTTAGCTGTGTCATTTTATTTTGATGATCTACTCCAGATAATACTTCAAGAACATTTTCTTCTTCCATGCAAACATTTATCTTTATTTGATTATCTGATCTCTTTGGTAGAGTTGATAACCCTGAATTATGTTTCTATAATAGCTTTCTTTTCTTCCTTAGAATGGAATTTTGATGCAAAGAAGTGTTTAGAACTACCCTAACTTCATTGTATTTAGTCACAAATGTAGAAAGCACATGATCTTTGACATTAGGAACATAATTTTCATGAATATTTTCAAAATCTTTTTCACCCTTCAAATTTTCTTTACAAATTGAAACCTGAATGCTATCTTTAGTGTTTCCATGTTTAAAATATTCAAAATTATTGACAATGTTATATGTCACTATTTTCCTACGATCTAGGAACTCACTTTTAGGAACTAATCGAGAACCTCTAATTGTGTTTTCCATGTGTTTCCTTTTCTGACCAAAGTGCTTTTCACTCATGGTGTGCTTTGAAATAATGCATGTATCCGGCGATTGTATCCTAATTTTTTCAATAGAGTAAACTCCATGCAATAAATCAATGCCAACAAAGTCAGTTAGTACATAGATGGGTAGAGTAAGGGTCGATGGAGTAAATCAATTCCAACAGAGTCAGTTGGTACATAGATAGGAAGCGTAAAGGTCCATGGAGTATGACAGAGTGTGGTGGTACACGGCTTGACTACTGTAGAGTAAGACAAAGTCAGAGCGATTGTGGGTTGACACGGAGTATGAGTGACCACACAGAGTAACACAGTAGCATTGACTACAAAGTAACAAAGAAAATGATTGATGGTGTTGTGATAGGGATTCAGAGCGACAATGGAGTACATACTACATCAAGTTAGCAGAGTCTTGAGAGAAACAGACAGGAGTACGAAAAAAATTAAAAAGGAAGTTTTCTGAGAGGCATGTTTATAGTATATACTCAACATAATGCTCTCAAGAAGGAGAATCTAGTGAGCCAATCACCTACCTGAAATTTAGCAATGCTACAAAACTGAGTTTTTGAAGAGAAATGAGAAAGGTAGAATGAAAATAGCAAAGTAATCAGAAAAACTAAAGTATGGAAACAATTTTTTGGTTTTCAGATATCCCCTATACGTTAATTCAAATTGACTATATTTCTTAAAAGAATTATAGTGGAATTCTCTAGATAAAAGTTTTGATAGAACTTTTGCAGATTCAACACCAGTTTGAAGAACATGGTGTATTTTGCATTTTACAATGTTGGACTGTGAAATCTACTAGAAACACAAAAAGAACCATAAATTTAATCACAGGAACCGAATGTGGAGAACATAACCTAGAAATGGATTTGAATAATTCCTCAAAGAATTTGAGTAATTGGAAAAAGAAAAAATAATTATTTAATATTCGTTGGTGAGGGAAAAAACTAGAATTCTAGGTAAAACTGTCCCAAAGCAATAGAATTGGAAAATTTGATCTTACTGGGATAGATTCTTAACAGGATTTCATTCATATTTTGAATTTGAAAATTTACCCAGTTCGTATGAGTCATAGAGAAAAGTATACTCGTACTTGAAGGGCCGAAGTCTCGCAAGTCATAAAAACATGATAATTTGAAGGGTCAAAGGCTATCAAAAGAATTAGCATCTGAAATTGTATTTCTCCTAATATATGGATTTTTCTTTGCATGCACTGATTTTCTTCCTATGTTGTGTTGCCGCCTTTCACACACCTGGGTCACGTGGCATAAATCTTCAAGCCACTCGGTGTGTCCTTGGGGGCAAGTCTTGAGTCAAGGCTGTCACCTTGTTCTTGACTCCTCTGTTTAGGCTGAACTCCTAACGAAGCCAAGGGGGGTAGACCCTATTAAGTTACTAAGGATAATTACTTAGTGTTGTGATGTTAAACTGAATGAGTTACTTAGGAGTTTGCAATTTAACTATAGATGATCAAAGATGGCAAGATACAAAAGATGAACACATGAAAGCACAATGCTGAGACACAATATATATACAAAACAAGAAAATAACCAGTGCCTTAGAATGGAGTCAAAAAATAGAAACAATGTACTTGCATGTGCTTGGAGTGAGTGTTTTGTGATTGCCTCTTGGTATGTTTTAAGTTAAAATTGAAGTGTGAGTTGATTAAAATTAGGCAAAGGGGGGACTCCAAATATACCCTAGAGTACTTGGAGTATGTCCAAAACTAAACCTTCGCGGCTACCCGCAAGGAATATATGGGCTGAAATGGAGGCTCTGGGGCTATTGTTCATAATGCACCCATTAGGGTGTGACAGAGATCGGCACCCCGAGGTCACTTTTCAGAAGTTCTCGCTTCCTTTGGGTATTTTTCCACCGTGATGGTTCGATCTAAGCGCTGGATTTTCACCTGTTGGTTTGTTAATTTGGGAGAGTGAGTCCTAATTATACTAGTCACTCAAGTGCTTTTGATATAGCTTGACTGATCGGATGAACCACATCCAAGTGCAGAGCATACACACTGGAGTCTTGTCAATTTTAGTAAGTTTTAAACTGGTGTTCTTGTTTAAAAGAAAACCCTCCAGGAACTTCTTTCAATCCAAGTGGATTTCAATCGGGGAATATAGGAGGGGTTAATTTTATAATAGATGAAAAATGAATGATCAAAAGAAAAGAAATACACAAGTATATTTTTCTAATTAGTCCTACCACGAATCTCTTTCCCCTTTCGGGTCAATCAGGAAATCGTGGGGTAAGTATTAAGATTACTTTGAAATATAAAGTATGGAATATGAAATTAATAATAAAATAAATTATACTAACCTGCATATTATATCAATGCTATTTTGAAAAGAAATGAGTAAAAAGAAACAAAAAGGACGCCGACGCAAATCCCCTCAGGGGGGATGGGGAATGTGCTCGAAAGAGCCTATTCAAAAAATAATTTTACTAACAGCGGTTACAATATCAGAAAACTGATATAATTCCTCTTGATCCTTATATGTATTGAAATCAAGAGATTACAAGGTGCGAAAATCAAAGGTTTTAGTCAAATGGGAGACCCCTGGGGGGATTTGAACGCTCCTGAGGACACTTCCTTTATTTTCTGTTACACCTTCTAAAAACCAGTGAGAATGTTATACTAACATATGACCAAAATAACTTTGAGAGTACCTTTGGATCAGCCTACATTAGCTCAAAAAATATGAAGTTAAAACTAGCTAAACAAGTGAAAAAGGAACCAAGGAAAGCAAGCTTTCCTTGGGATATTGGATTGCTATTTGTGAAGCCAATTAAATATGCACTGATTTCTGGATTTATCTTTTATAACAACAAATAAAAATCTAATGCATGCAAGCTACAAGTTTTCTTTAAATTCCCATGCAAAAAGGACGATTTTCCTAAAGCTAGATCTAGAATGCTTATGAAACCTTTTAACAGCAAGATCTAGAATATGGGAATTGATAAGATAGATCTATGTTGGAATTACTTTTAAGATGATATATATAAGCAAAATCAAAGCTATTAACAAAGTAACCGGGTAAAAATGTTGATTTTGAGGGAGGAAGAGGAGGAGAGAAATGTTGGTTTCCTTAAAGATCCACAGTGGAGCTTTCAGGTGTAATGTCGAGGGACTATGCCTTTGGAAGGTTTTGAAGAGAGTGAAGAAGCAAACTAGATCAGCATCCTCTCCAATGTAGGAACCTGCAGCTCATCTGAAATCAAAGAACTTGCCAAGAAACTTGTGAGATCCGATTAGTACATACACAGAGATTCAAGACAACATGCATATAAGCTTATAGGACATGCTGAATCTAGATCTCTAAACATGCATCAAAGGAAAGAGATGGTGAATAAACTTATTGAAAATCACCTTTCCTATCAAGATTATAATAAGCCTATTATCAATCTTAACAATGGATCTACAAGCAATTAGCAAAAAAATGAACACAGATACAGGTTACCTCAGTAAAATAATGGCAATAATCATCCACACATGTAATGGCACAACACCATCTAGCATCCAAAGATTTTCTTTATTTCAAATGAAGAATAACAACAATACAATAACAGCAGCACCTCAATCCCAGTTCTAACTAGCTTGGAAGAGGAGGTTATGCCTGAATATATACAAAATACAGGATATCCAACCCAAGGAGGGCGCAAATCCCAAGGAGATAGACCAAATATGATGATGAAGAGTCCATCAATGCCTGATCTGTGTCTAAGTGAGCCAGATCTGAGTCTCACTGAGTGCAATTGCCAATCTGAGAGCTGATCTAACTGACACCTCAACCTGTTGACTGAATCATCCACCAAAACTCATCCAGATGAGCCAAAACATGTTGAGGAGAGAGGGAGGGCGAAATTCCCCATAAAGGATGCTGAAGATCAACTCTGGATCTGATCTGATCACCTCCTTCAGTCAAGGATTTTTCAGATCCAGTCAATCTCGTTCAGATCTGACTGATTTCAATCAAATCGGCTAAGAATCCAATGATCTATGATTTTGGATTTGCTCCATTGTTCATCAATTTATTAATTAAAATAATCAATAAATGATTTTTGGGGCTTTCTGACCTGAGTGATGGAAAATCACTCAAAACTAGGAAATAGTGGATCCATGGGTTTACATGGTGCTATTAGCTTGAAAATGAGCACCTACATGACTGAAACTGATTATTTGGCCCACTTTTATTACAAAATCAAATTTTCCAATTAAACTATTAAAAAATAGCCTAAGTTTTGGAAAAATTAGATTTTAATAAAAAACACAGAAAAAACTAAAAAAATGAAAATTTGAAAAACACCTAGGGGGATTTAGACATGTTAATATGATTCTGAAATGATGTCTAGCATGTTTATACATTGACACATAGTTTCTAATAACCTCAATAGGCCTAAATGCCAAGCCGACCACCCCAACTTTGGAGTTATGGAGTGAAAAACTCAGAAATTATCAGTCGTTTATTCAACAACCAATAATAACCAAGGGAAAAAACACCCTGGGCTAATCAGATTGACAAATAAAGTCTAAGAGACCGAGTCTTTTACAGACACTATCATGCTAGAACATTTATTACAATTACCCCATGGGGTATGAACATGTGATATAGTACAACAAGCACTTCCTGGAAGTACTTCCAAAGGTCTTCTTAAGTCTGAACAAGTTATCCTTGTCCTGTCCATCAGGATCACTTAATAAAAAACCACTAAGTACAATTTAGGTGGTAACATTCTGGCTCCAACTGCGGGACGTGTGCTCGATCTGGTCTTTAAGGCAAGGAGAGGATACGAGAACACCATAATCTATGCTTTATATACCCTGTAAAAACATCTCAACTTGACAAGAAAAACCTCAGTAGCACAAGTTTTATAAAAAACCAAATGAACCATTAAGCTGATTTATTTAAACAAAATAAATGTAACTAGCTAAAAGAAGCAAAGTTTTATTATAGCTAAGTAGAAATGCAGAAAGTAAATGCCCTCTTTCAAGGAGCTTATTTTCCTAATCTAAGCATGATATAAAAAGGGTTAAGTGTAATCAGAAATCCAATGTAACCAGCTAAGCATTTTATTAACATAAAAAAAATTTCCTTGTCTTTGGTTACCAGCCAAAGTAAGGATACCTTATTTAGAAAATGCAAACCTACGTGATGATTTAGGATGGGCAGGATGGATGGGAGATCATAGGCATGAACAATGTTATAAAAATTCTTCCCAAACTTGTATGTGCTCATGCAGGCTGCTTCTATCCATGACTCGATAGGACTGATATACCAATCAGAAGATGAGGTAGACTGACTACATCATCATATTGATCATCTGGGCTTATCAAATGATAACTTGTTACATAAGCCCCAAGTAGCTCCAAATCATAAGGAACCTCTATATGTGAAAAAGATGGCTGAGACTGATATTCCACTGACTGCATTACATTTGACTTTTCACAATACTATTTCTCAATGTCTTCATTGCTGATACCCTTGTCCGGCTCTACATGGTATGATTTTTAATGAT
>LPNX010976573.1:7295-96853 GCA_001517045.1 Pseudotsuga menziesii | reverse complement strand
TCACTTGGTATGTGTTGCTCAGTGGATTTCTCTAGAGGGCTTTCTGGAAAGGTATCAGCATTGCAACACACTTGAGAATACACCAAATATTCAATGTCTTTAACTATGGTGACATGATGAGAGTCTTCAACAATGTGTTCCATCATGGGCTCCTCCTGAAGCTCTTCAATATGATCATCTTGGACTTTCCCTTCCTCAAAATATTGATGTGTATTGGGAGATACCTCATATTCTTTTAAAAGATGCTTAATTGCTTCCTTTCTTAAATAACTACTCGAATGCCTTTTGACTGGAGTATCATGAACCTCCTCTTCACTTAAATGTTCAAGAAGTGATTCCAAGTCTTCAATACTTTATATCATGGAAAAAGGTCCATCATATGTTTCTGTGTGATACTCTGTCCCAGACAGGTAGAAGGTACAGATCTTTTCAAGGAACTTTTTCAAACCACTCATACTACCCCTGCCATCATGCCACTGCTCTAAAAACATCCAAAGGAAGTTTGGAAAAGAAGTTATACATTTATTAGGAAGGCCTTGATAGAACCAACAATAGGACTCACCCTGAAAAGTGCAAGCAAACATTTCCATCATATTGTCTTCATGAAGAATATTTAAGTCAGCAATCAACTGAAGGAAAGATTTGACATGCCAGATGGCCGAGTCACCATAATCTCCATGAAATGTTGGAAGCCAGTTATATGCATCCCCCAAACCATCACCATAGTTAGGAAAACTTGGGATGTTTGAGAAATTGATAGGTTGAAACATTAAGGTTAACTGGGCACCATATTTCTCCTTTAATTCATCCAAAATAGTATCCATTTGATATAACGATTAAACCTTGTACTGAAAAGGTGGGGCTGTCAAGTGATGAGCTTTAAAGGTTTTAACATGTTGCATGGGCTCATCTACACACAACAAAACTTCACAAGTTTATGAGATAACAGGGTTTTATCCCTTCAATGGAGTCGCCATGTGAAAAAGGAAAATAAGCATTTATAAATCTTTTCACAAAAATTATTTTTTTCTTTTCTTTGTAAAAATAAAACTGGAAAAAGTCAGTGGTGTCACCAGATGAAAATTAAAGATCTCCTCTAAGCATTCATCAAACAAAGCAAAAAAAAAAAGGAAGAAAACAAAAGTCGTACTCGGGAATAAAAAGATTTATCCCCGGCAACGGTGCCAAAAACTGTTTCCGCCTTTCACACACCTGGGTCACATGGCATAAATCTTCAAGCCACTCGGTGTGTCCTTGGGGGAAACTCTCGAGTCAAGGCTGTCACCTTGTTCTTGACTCCTCCGTTTAGGCTCAAATCCTAACGAAGCCAAGGGGGGTAGACCCTATTAAGTTACTAAGGATAATTACATAGTGTTGTGATGTTAAATTGAATGAGTTACTTAGGAGTTTGCAATTTAACTATAGATGATCAAAGATGGCAAGATACAAAAGATGAACACACGAAAGCACAATGCTGAGGCACAATATATATACAAAACAAGAAAATAACCAATGCCTTAGAATGGAGTCAAAAAATAGAAACAATGGAATTGCATGTGCTTGGAGTGAGTGTTTTACGATTACCTCTTGGTATGTTTTAAGTTAAAATTGAAGTGTGAGTTGATTAAAATTAGGCAAAGGGGGGACTCCGGATATACCCTAGAGTACATGGAGTATGTCCAAAATTAAACCTTCACGGCTACCCGCAAGGAATATGTGGCCTGAAATGAAGTCTCTGGGGCTATTATTCATAACGCACCCATTAGGGTGTGACAGAGATCGGCGCCCCGAGGTCACTTTTCAGAAGTTCCCGCTTCCTTTGGGTATTTTGCCCCCGTGATGGTTCGATCTAGGTGTTGGATTTTCACCTGTTGGTTTGTTAATTTGGGAGAGTGAGTCCTAATTATATGAGTCACTCAATTTCTTTTGATACAGCTTGACTGATCAGATGAACCGCAGCCAAGTGCAGAGCATACACACTGGAGTCTTGTCAATTTTAGTAAGTTTTAAACTGGGTGTTCTTGTTTAAAAGAAAACCCTCCAGGAACTTCTTTCGATCCAAGCAGATCTCAATTGGGGAATCGAGGAGGGGTTAATTTTATAATAGCTGAAAAAAAAATGATCAAAAGAAAACAGATACACAATTCTATTTTTCTAATTAGTCCTACCACGAATTTCTTTCCCCGTTCGAGTCAATCGGGAAATCGTGGGGTAAGTATTAAGATTACTTTGAAATATAAATTATGGAATATGAAATTAATAATAAAATAAATTACACTACGCTACAGATTAGATCAATTCTATTTTGAAAAGAAATGAGTAAAATGCAACAAAAAGGACACCGACGCAAATCCCCCCCAGGGGGGATGGGGAATGGGCTCGAAAGAGCCTATTCAAAAAATAATTTTATTAACAGCGGTTACAATATTAAATAACTGATATAATTCCTCTTTATCCTTATATGGATTGAAATCAATAGATTACAAGGTGCGAAAAACAAAGGTTTTAGTCAAATGGGAGACCCCTAGGGGGATTTGAACGCTCCTGAGAACACTTCCGAACAGAAGCTTCCTTTATTTTCTTTTGCACCTGCTAAAAACCAGAAAGCATGTTAGAATAACATATGAACAAAATAACTTGAAGAGTACCTTTGGATCAGCCTACCTTAACTCAAAAAAGATGAAGTTAAAACTAGCTAAACAAGTGAAAAAGGAACCAAGGAAAGCAAGATTTTCTTGGGATCTTGGATTTCTGTTTTTGCAGCCAATGAAATATGCACTTATTTCTGGATTTATCTCTTATAACAGGAAATAAAAATCTACTGCATGCAAGCTACAAGTTTTCTTTAAATTTCCATGCAAAAAGGACGATTTTCCTAAAGCTAGATCTAGAATGCTTATGAAACCTTTTAACAGAAAGATCTAGAATATGGGAATTGATAAGATAGATCTATGTTGGAATTACTTTTAAGATGATATATATAAGCAAAATCAAAGCTATTAACAAAGTAACCGGGTAAAAATGTTGATTTTGAGGGAGGAAGAGGAGGAGAGAAATGTTGGTTTCCTTAAAGATCCACAGTGGAGCTTTCAGGTGGAATGTCGAGGGACTATGCCTTTGGAAGGTTTTGAAGAGAGTGAAGAAGCAAACTAGATCAGCATCCTCTCCAATGTAGGAACCTGCAGCTCATCTGAAATCAAAGAACTTGCCAAGAAACTTGTGAGATCCGATTAGTACATACACAGAGATTCAAGACAACATGCATATAAGCTTATAGGACATGCTGAATCTAGATCTCTAAACATGCATCAAAGGAAAGAGATGGTGAATAAACTTATTGAAAATCACCTTTCCTATCAAGATTATAATAAGCCTATTATCAATCTTAACAATGGATCTACAAGCAATTAGCAAAAAAATGAACACAGATACAGGTTACCTCAGTAAAATAATGGCAATAATCATCCACACATGTAATGGCACAACACCATCTAGCATCCAAATATTTTCTTTATTTCAAATGAAGAATAACAACAATACAATAACAGCAGCACCTCAATCCCAGTTCTAACTAGCTTGGAAGAGGAGGTTATGCCTGAATATATACAAAATACAGGATATCCAACCCAAGGAGGGCGCAAATCCCAAGGAGATAGACCAAATATGATGATGAAGAGTCAATCAATGCCTGATCTATGTCTAACTGAGCCAGATCTGAGTCTCACTGAGTGCAATTGCCAATCGAAGAGCTGATCTGACTGACACCTCAACCTGTTGACTGACTCATCCACCAAAACTCATCTAGATGAGCCAAAACGTGTTGAGGAGAGAGGGAGGGTGAAATTCCACATAAAGGATGCTGAAGATCAACTCTGGATCTGATCTGATCACCTCCTTCAGTCAAGGATTTGTCAGATCCAATC
Organism: Pseudotsuga menziesii; assembly: GCA_001517045.1. Lineage (NCBI taxonomy): Eukaryota > Viridiplantae > Streptophyta > Pinopsida > Pinales > Pinaceae > Pseudotsuga > Pseudotsuga menziesii. Next base: position 92,930 of record LPNX010976573.1, on the reverse strand, counting down.
AATCTGGTTCAGCTCTGACTGATTTCAATCAAATCGGCTGAGAATCCAATGATCTATGATTTTGGATTTGCTCCATTATTCATCAATTTATTAATTAAAATAATCAATAAATGATTTTTGGGCATTTTGACCTCAGTGATGGAAAATCACTCAAAACTAGGAAATAGTGGGTCCATGGGTTTACATGGTGCTCTTAGCTTGAAAATGAGCACCTACATGAATGAAACTGATTATTTGGCCCACTTTTATTACAAAATCAATTTTTCCAATTAAACTATTAAAAAATAGCCTAAGTTATGGAAAAATTAAATTTTAATAAAAAACACTGAAAAAACTAAAAAATTGAAAAATTGAAAAACACCTAGAAGGACTAAGACATGTTCATATGACTCGAAAATGATGTCTAGCATGTTTATACATTGACACATAATAGGATTAAATGCCAAGCCAACCACCCCAACTTTGGAGGTATGGAGTGAAAAACTAAAAAATTATCAGTCGTTTATTCAACAACCAATAATAACCAAGGGAAATAACACCCTGGGATGATCAGATTGACAAATAAAGTCTAAGAGACTGAGTCTTTTATAGACACTATCATGCTAGAACATTTATTACAATTCCCCCATGGGGTATGAACATGTGATATAGTACAACAAGCACTTCCCAGAAGTACTTCCAAAGGTCTTCTTAAGTGAACAAGTTATCCTTGTCCGGTTCATCGGGCTCACTTGATAAAAAACCACTAAGTACAACTTAGGTGGTAACAAGTTGTTGAAGTAGTTCTTGGACCCATTTTGTATAAGAAAACGTGTTGAATACTAGTAAGTTCTCAAGTACTAGGAGCCATAGAAGATAGCTCTGTGTCCATTTTGGACAATCCTATAGAAGTTGTGAAATTGTTTCAGAGGAGAAGAAACTTTTTCATTCACCTATTTAAAATAATTTTTTGGTTATCATAAATCACAACATAACCGAGCACCTTTGGCATTGGTTTGGACCTTTTCCCTTTCATCCCTGTTGTATTTTGAAAGTTAGTAGTTACATGTGATTAACATAGATATTTTTGTACACTTTAATGAAATTATGCCTTGATGTATGATCCAACAAAAGGAAAAAAACGTAATTTAAAGCCCGACTGAATTAATATAAGACTTACACTTATCTAATATTGGCTGCTTTTTCTAAATGAAACTCTATAGATAGTGACACACCACCCAATTTCATTGTTGTAGTATCGTTTATCTTCACCTTAAATTTTGATAAACCTGTCACCTTTTCTGATGAAGGTTCAATGCCATATTTTATAGGGGAATCTTACTCATCTGACTATTTGCACAACAACCCGTGTGTCACACGTGAGTATGTACATTGCAACTCACGTGTACATTAAACACGTGGGTTTCATTAAAGCAGGTCACATGTCATACGTGAATTTCCTATATCAATAGTCGCGTGTACCTTAATTTGAAGTTACAAAATATAAAATATGATTATTTGAGAATAGTTGAGCCCCTAATAACAACCATGTCAATTGTCTCAACCATCTCAACCTCTCTCTTTCCTCATGTATAAATAGAGGGTATGGGTTCGGGATAAGGAATCATTACTAGAAGAGAAACGTTATGTTGGTGGTATGCCTTCAGACATCTTGGAGTAGAAGAACTTAGTGTCTTTTGTTTACAGAGGATTACTTGTCTTAGACGTTGGGTTGTAATCTCACTATCTCTATTTATTAATAAAGAAAGTTCTTCTTCCAATATTGTGCACTCTTGTATATGTTGATTTCTGAAATATCTTATCGTTTTATTAGTAATATGTTATTTCATTAACCATTGATATGTATATAAGATATTTATAGGAAGAACTTGTTCTTTGCAGGTGATTAGAGATACCGTGGAAGTTGTAGAAGCAACCAGAAGAGGAGAAGAAAATCTAGGATCAACCGCCATAAACAAGGTTTGTTCAGTTTTCTTCTTATTGCTATTTAAATTTCTACATAGCTGATTGTATGAAAGTTTAGAATAATAATTTGGTATCCAGAGAGGCCCTAGGTTGTAAGGGTGTGTTTTCCTGAACAATAGAACTTGTGACTCCACAAGGGAGTCCAGCCTGTTGTGGGTCCTTTCCTTTAGGTTTCCTAACCAGTCATTGCTCTTTTTTATTATGGGTGTGATTTGTTTGCCTTTTTCCTTTGATTTTCAGTTTGGAATGTTTAGTAACTGTCTGCTAATACTTTTTCTTTGAAAAAAAATTAGCAGTACACATGGGTTGTCTCATTGATAGTCGTGTGTTTCACCTTGTATACACGGATTGCTTTCTAGATAGTCACATGTCACACGTGGTTTGTCTTTATAATAGTTGCATGTCACACACGGGTTGTATTTATAACAGTCACATGTTCATGTAGCTTTCTTTGAGTTCATAGGGTTCTTGCTTGTCCCTATTTTGGTGACCTCTTAGAGGCTTGTGAAGGTTTTGTTTCTGACACAATTCTATAAGTCTTAGGTCTATAATTCTCATAGTTTACTTGATCTTTCAAGTCCTTGGGTTCTTTGGGTTCAATTTCTTCATTTGTGAATGTTTTTGGTCCTTCTACTTGGATTTTTGGGTTGAGTGATTTTTTTCTAGTTCATTGAACAGTCTTTAGGAACACTTTAAAATATGCACAGTTATTGTAGTATGAGTTTGTATTTCTCCTTGATTGTGGATCTAGTAATATTTTAAGTTTGATAGTTCCACTAAGTTTGATTTTGTTCCATTTCTTCCTTCCCGGGTGAAGTGCGTCATTATAGGATCTTCTTGCATCATTTATTAATATATGTTTAGATTGTTCAAACTTGCTCAAGTTTCCATTCATTTGCATTATAATTTTTAAAATTTTTTGAAAAAAAAAGACAAAAATATTTTATACTTTTTGCATTAGTTTGCATCTAGTGTTCTTTTCATTATTTTTCAAGAAAAATTTAAAAATTAAAAAAAAAAGTCTTGTAGTTTCTCATGCTTAGTTTAAATTCATTAGCTTTCATTTTACAAGAAAAAGAAAAGAAAAATTGGCATAGTAGTTGCAATTTGCTTTGAAAATTTTATTTTTACATAATTTTTGCTTTCTTTTGTTGAGTCTATAACACCATAAGGTTTTATCCCGCTAGATATGACTAAAGAAAACCAATTAAAAAGAATGAATTAATTAAAAATTAGTAGTAAGTTTCTTTTTTCTAGGTTCATACATCAACTAGTTCAGGCTAGGCTTGTCGACTCGGGAGTGTTAAGTATCCATAAGTATTTGATGTCAGACGTAGTTGGCCTTTCACTACGTAAATCCTCCTCTACATGAGACCATATGGAAATCTATTCTCACATAGGAGTTAAGCACGAGGCCGTGTGAGGAATTGGACTGAGGAGATAACCTTTTGATTCCTTGTTCCAGTGTAGATCAGAATTTTTACACATTTGGGGATCTTATCAATACCGCCTCTTGGGCCCTGTTTGATGCCATTATTGACAGGGTTTCAGACTTTGCTATCCTGCCCACATGTAAGGATCAGGTTTGCAACTATTCCTCAAAAATATCAGTGTAGTTGTGGTAGCCTTTAGTCTCTTGACTCTAGGGATCAGACAAAGGTAATACCAGAAGGCTATTTCTGGTTTACATTCGATGGGTTTGGAAGGTAACCGTGGTAGACTATTTGGGGAGGAGGTTGCGTGATTTCTTCACTTGTGACTAAGAAAATCTTCACGGGATGCCAAGTAACCATATATCATTTCTTCACCGGTTGGACCTGGGCCTTAATCATCCCAGGATTTTCTTTGGAAGAAATATCTTATATCTTTTGTGTCTTTGTGGCTTTAGGAAATTTTTAGTGAGTGTTGTTTGGTTTGTCTGTATTTAGTTGGCCTTTGGGTGTGTGTGAGTCGATTTTTTAGCTATGGAGCACCAATCTCTCTGTAGGTCAAGAAGATTGAAAAACCTTCCTCCATCTAATATAGTAGAGCCTCCACCTCCCCCTCAAACACGAACACTAGGTATTGACAGTTCAATTGAACCAGGTGAACCAAAACTTAGGACTAATTAGGTAGATACAACTATAGTAGAGATTGAAGACTTGCAGGCTGAAGAGCTTGCAGGGAATTTTAACCCACCTCTGACTAAATTAAGTGACCATGTCATCCTTCAAGTTCTTCCATTTGATTCAATTGTTATTCATGTTCATGTGAGCAAAGTTATAGCTATCTTTGGATAGGGTATTTCTACCCCCACTTCAGTTGTTTTGGCTAGAGGAGTGCCACCTCCCCCGGTTGGTACTCCAAGACAAAATTCACCTACTGCAGCTTTGTCACCAAGTAGTCAAGTGGTCCAACCACTGGCTCCCTCGAATTTAGTAAGTCCTTCTAGTGGGGCGGTCATTGGGATTCCCAATGCACCTTTTTCTTCCCTCTCTTTCACGCATACTGCTCAGAGTGTTCATAGTGGAACCTCCTCATTTGATCAGGGTTTCCCATGGAATTGGGGCACATTCCCCCATCCACTCCTTATGTAGGTCCTACACCTTCATATGTAGGCATGTAGTTTGGAAACATAGATGATTTTGGTCAAGGTTTCTAGACACCGGCTTCGACCCCGTTCATGATCTCTCTGTTTTCCTTTTTTAGCGAAGCAATACCTGCTCCTATTTTTCAGACACCAGTTTCATATGGAGCGGCTCAAACCACTTAGACTGCATCACAAAAAAGTAATCCACTGGCTTATAGGTGGAATCTATTTCAAATTAGTCCAACTACTTCACAACCAACAGTTGGGGGAAACCCCAACTTTTCGTTTGGGAACCACGGGGTAGGTCCTACTACATCCCAAACTGATGGTTTTCAAGCTCGGTTAGGCCTAAAATTCCTTTCATGGAAAATTTAAACTTGCCATATTTGTCAAAGTTTATGAATGACCCAGTGAGGCATAGTGCCACATTGCCACTTGTCCCTAGCAAATTACCCTCAGAGATTCCCAATTTTGAGGGAAAAGCTAGCGAAGATCCAGGTTCCCATATAACCACTTTTCACTTATGGTTCTCTTCAAACTCACTGAGTTATGACACAATTCAATTGACTCTTTTCCAAAGAACCTTGATTAGTGTTGTAGAAAAATGCCATATTGAACTACCCTCTGTTTCATTTGACAGTTTTTTGGATTTAGGAAATGTGTTCCTTATTCACTTTCAGCTTCCTATCAGGTATGATGCTGGCACAAACCTATTTTATACCTTTCAGCAATACAAATACACACACATCTTGGATCATATCCAAGAGTGGTGAAGACGGAAAAGGCTTATCAAATCCACCATACCCCCTGGGTTCATGTTACAGTGGTTCTTAAAATATTTACTCTCTTATATATCTAAGGACGTATCCACCTTGGGGGTGACCACTGAAGAAGAGGCTATCTTAAAGTCCTAGTAGATCAACTTGATATATGCTCAGTATGGGATATTATATGAAATTATGCCAAAGGCACCACAGTCTACCCATAGTGTCGAGAAACCCAAGCCTAGGCCCCCTTCCAATGGTGTGTTCGGTTTAGTTAATTCTCCCACTGTAGATTCACTGGCCAAGAATCTCCATGAGTTTTCAATGACGCAATCTAGTGCGAATGTAGCAAAGGTTTCTCCCTCACCTCAAAATGCAATTTTTTTTGCACAATCTTATCAGAAGGGAAATCAGTAGCCCAGTGGGAAAAAGAAGAAAGGGAAGAAGGGCGAGGGAAATTAAAACAATCCAAAACCCATGAATAATGATGATGGGGGTAAGAAAGATAAGAATAAGGTGAATTTTCCTTGTAATTAGTGTTAGGGATACCACTTGACTCAACAATTCCCTCTCATTGATCAAGCTCAGAAGTTTCTTAAAAACAAACAACTGGTTGTCCTCAAGGATCCATTTCCCCAAGGATAGAATGCAACTTCTTTTTCTAATGTATCCGAGGGCACTCCTAACACCCCCCTTGATCAAAATTATATCAATATGGTACAATCCAATGCCTTAATAAAGACAAGAAATCAAAATTATGAGAGAGAGGATCCTAAGAAGTGTAAGTTTATTGATAAAACCTCTAACCCTCTAACAATTGAAAAACATGTTGATCCAATGCCTAGAATATCGAAAGGTGTCTTTATAAGGATTTTCAAAATCCAAATTCTAGGGCCGCTTATAACTAATATGTGGTGGAATATTTGACCCAAATTCCTTCTGCAATGTCCACATTGGAAGTGTTACAGAGTTTTCCTGCTCAGCAGGACGCCCTCTTGGCATCTTTAGGTAGCATGGATTCCTCGAGCCTATTGTCAAAGTTCAATTTGTCAAATGTTAAGGTTCTCCTGTCATATCATGTGGATTTGTCAATAGAGGTCGTTAATGGTATAAAACCCATTGGATGAATATTTGTTGATGAAGGTACTTCCACATGTGTTATTTCTATTTTTTATCGGAAGGATTTAGGCTCCTCAGAGATAGTTCCGTCAAACACCTTACTTACTTCTTTCGATGGGAGGTATTTCCCTCCGCATGGTATCCTACCATATTTTGAGATTAATTTGGTAGGGAAATTAGTGGTTGTTGAAGTTGAGGTGATTGATGCTCCTTTGTACTATAACTTGGTTTTGGGGAGAAGATGGAATTACTCCATGTGTGTGATTTCCTCAGCTATTATGTGAGTGGTGGTTTTTCCACATGAATGGAAGTTGGTTACCATTGACCAACTCAGTTTAACTTGGAAGGGTCATTTGGAAACTAATGAGTCCATTGTACCTTTGTTTGATCAGGTTAGACTGACTAATGAGAGCTTGGGGTTTGGAATGTATTCATTGTTAATAGGAAAATTTGATATCCTAGCCCCAATAAATTATCTAGGTTCTACAAGTGTATGGAATTATATCACAATGATTGTTGATAGAATAGATCCTTGGGTCCTTCCTTCCCATTATGATCTTGAAATTCCATTATCGGTAGTGGAAGTGGCTTATCAAGTTGTTGTAGACACCACTACCGATTCTATCATTGCTCCTTCTAGAATCTCAGAGGAGTCGGAAGAAGCTTACCTTCCTGCTTGGGAAGAGAAATATTTATATTTGTATGACTGCTTAGACATGGTTTTTCCTTTGGATGAAGCTATTTTGGAAGCGATGAGTGGGCGAGATAATATTTGCAAAGATCTTCACCATAGGTCCTACTTTCTTCAAGAGCTTAGTAGAATTGAAAACCAAGAGTTCCACGTGACATAGGGAGAATATGTTGATATAACGATTAATCATTTTCCAAAGGAGGGAATATTTGCTAAGGGGGATATGGAAAATATATCTGTAACCATTCCTATAAACATCTCTGCAAACCTTGACGTCATAAAAAATGTGCATATCAGTGCAGACTCATATCTGGAGGATATTGTCATATATAGTGCATTATTTAAGGAATTTCATGATGTGCTTCTCTGGTCACATGAGGAGATTACAAGGATTGATCCATCAATCATAGAGCAACAAATACAAACCTATCCTGATGCTCAATTGGTTTGACAAAAGCTTAGGCCTATTAATCTATGTAAAGCAGAAACCATTAAGGTTGAAGTGGAAAATTTACTGAAAGCTGGATTTATCTCCCTGATTGCTTTGACCGAATGAGTATCCAATCCTATTGATGTTGATAAGAAACAAGCAACAATACATGTATGCAATGAATTTCATGACCTAAATAAAGCATGTCCCAAGGACAACTACCCCATGCCCTTTATAGATCAAATTATTGATGCTTGTGCAGATAGAGAAGTTTTTTCGTTTATGGATGGTTTTTCCGGATACAATCAAATCCAAATCAAGTCAGAAGACCAACACAAAATGGATTTTATTTGTCCATGGGGTACCTTCGCGTATAAGAAAATTCACTTTGTTTTGAAAATTTTCTAGGCTACCTTTCAACGGGCAATGAACTTTTTGTTCCACGACATTAAAAATATTGTCGAGTTGTACCTTGATGATCTTCCTACCCATTCTCGCAAGAGGAGGGACCATCAAAATCACCTTCACTTAATTTTTTAATGATGTAGACATTACAAAATACGCTTGAATCCCCACAAGTGTGTTTTCTGCATTGATTTGGGACAACTACTCGGGTTTATATGTCAAACAAAGAAATTCAGGTGGATCCTTTGAAAGTAGAGGCCATTGTAAATCTTCCTCCTCCTTGGTCTATCAGGAAACTTCAAAGCCTTCAAGGGAAATCTATTTTCCTTCGATGTTTTATAGTTAACTATGCCAATATAACTAAAGGTTTCATGCACTTGCTTAAGCAAGACACTCCATTTGTATGGGATGAAAGTGCACAACTTGCATTAAAAAAGCTTTGCTGACAGCTCCCTTGCTACATCCACCAGATTACTCTAAAGACTTAATACTGTATATGAATGTGTCAGTGTCAGCCATTGAGGTGGTATTGGTTTGGGAGGATGACAAGATCCAATATCATGTTGTCTATTATCTCAGTAATGCATTAGCTATTCCTGAACTCTGATACTCCCATGTCAAGAAGTTAGCTTTAGTAACTATTTATGCTATTAAGATGTTACGTCACTATATCCTACTGAGGACCACCATAGTAGTGACATATTTTCAAATCATTTTCAATATGTTTTGTCTAGATGCATAATCGAGGGAAAATTCAACAAATAGATAGTCATTCGCTAGGATTTTGAATTGGATTTTTAGTCTCCCAAATCTAAGAATTCCTTAGTTTTTGCGGAGCTTATCACAAAATTTCCTACCGAAGAGAATGTAGTGGTCGAAGAGGACTCATTACGATATGAGTACATCTTTTTTATTTCCACCTTTAGTCCCTAGTATAGATATATCCTTATATATATCCATACTTTGAAGTGTCTTGCATCCTTATCAAGGGAAGAGCGATGAAAACTACATATACATGCAAAAAACTACCTAATAATCAGTGATACTTTATATCGTAGAGGGGTAGATTATGTTTTGTGTTGGTGCCTCACCCACGAGGTGGTTGGGCGTGTCCTGAATGATCCCCATAGAAGTGTGTGTGGGGTTCATTTATCTGGGTTGGCAATGGACTGAAATATTTTATGTGTCAGTTATTTCTGGACCACGATCTTTAAAGATTGTTTGGAGGCTGTGAAGCGCTGACATCCTTGTCAGCTCTTATAGCTAGGAATTTTGCACCTCCTATGGACACAAGTTGTTGCTCTAGTATTAACGGTTCAGACCTAGAACAAATGGCACACAACAAGATTGGAATACATTTGCTAGAATGGGTGGAGATATAGGATCAAGTCTCTTTGATGTACTAGTATAGTTGTTTCATGTAAATCTGATCCTTCATGGATGTACCTACATAATCACAAGAAAACAACACAGAAGATCAAATAGAACCAGAATATAATCCGCTATTCTATATTGATGACTAAGGAATTCAATAATAAAACATACGATAATGACACAATATATTTTATGGGAAAGGAACCAATTTTGCATTACATAATAGAGAAAAAGTTTACCACATATTCCTTAGTGTCGATGTACTCCTTCACAAAGCCAACATCGTGCCCCCAATAGCTCCAACTTGCTCCCTCAACCTCACTTAACTGATTTAGGCCAGAATATCAAAGCAATAGCATAACTTTACTCTCTTCTCAACCATGGAAAATGAGCCTTCTTTTATAGTCTTGGAATGGATAGAGATGGTTGAGAAATTGGTGAGTGAGGTGGCTATGAGATCCTACAAGGATGGATCTCAAGCCCAACTAGGCTAGTGATAAGGGATAAGGGTTACACAAATCCTTCTTTTGAGAATCTTCATGAGAACCTCTCCTCTTTCACTTTTTACCAAGGGCACTTCTTCTTCCTCACTAAGACAGAGCAGTGACAGGGAAGAACCACACCTTGATCAAAGGGTAAATGCGGTGCCCCCACTTAATGTCAACACACTATAGGCGGTGCTGAATAAGTTACCTCTTTTTGACTAAAGGGTAGAGGCAGTGCTAGATTTTCATATGTAGATTTGATGTCTGGACCAATATTCTCACTTCACAATTTTGGATTAAGGGAAAACACTAAAGTTTGGGATCTCATCACATGTCGATGACGAGATTTAGGTGTAACAGAATCCCCCCCAAAGCATGAGGCTAGAAGGGTATGATAGGTGAGATATTTGAAAGAGAAAGTTACAACTTCGAGGTAAGAATTAGCTTGATCGGAGATTATTAACCAGGAATCTGCAATACATCAATACTTTTGACTCATGAGAAAATATATCTTCATCATGGTTGTATACCAATACAAGGCAATTCCATGAGAGAGATAAAAAAACATGGCTACTAGAATACAGCGTAGATCCATGTGATAGAGGACTCAAAATTGGACATAGCTATCAGAAATACAATGTAGATCTAAGTCATATAGACGCAAATTTGGGCATATCCACAACCATACAAATGTGGATCCATGCTAGGACTCATACAAAATACTCCATTGCAACCTGGGGAAATCAATGAGTGCTTAATATGTACCTAGGGTCTTCGTCTTGTATTCCACAAAGTACGATTCTATCCATGTGATTACAATGATCTGAAGTCGAACAAGGAAGAAACCACTTGATTACCGGTTAATGATGTGAACTATTAACAAGTGCAAGGGATATCACCATTAATGTTAATTATTCCCAAGGTACTATAGTACAATATACTAAGTGCGAATAGATGATTTGATGTCGAAAAATTAGTAGAATCTCTTGATCAAAGGTCAATGATGTAAACCTATGTCGAGAGCGAGAGAATCTATCATTAAGGCATACAGATCTCAAGGTACTAAAATTGTTTCTAATACTAATTCCTGGATGATGAGCTGATGTTGACATGAATAGTCTCATTGAAGGAGGACCATGATGAATCTCGCATCGACGACACAAAAATTGAAACAAAGTTTTGGAATGCTATGGATAATGTAACCATTGGACTGACTCAAAAGTACTGACATAAAGGTTATTTTAACTGCAGGTGTAAAATCTCAAAACATGTTCCCTTTTGAACATAAGGCAGCACGACCAAATACTTGGCAGCATTGACTTGACGAGGTGGAACACAATGCGACAATGGACAATTCATTCTTCGAAAGACTCAAAAGAGTGACATGACTCATGAAAGTGGATTGACTTAGAGACAAGTTGAATACCCAATTGAATGAATGAAATGTAGAAAAGTGCCATGTTCAAAGGTGACTAACAAATGCCATTATGCAAAATGTTTTTCCTTTCCCTTAATTTCCCCATCATGATTGATGAGTGCCTCTTTTCATTTTTATGAGTTCAAAGAGGGGAACAAACACTCAATATAGCTTGTCCTTCAGATAATTCTAAACTCATATGTTTTACGAAACTGAGAAAGGACGAGTTCATTCCCAAAAAAGGGTCTTTCAATGTTTAATTTCAACGAGTCCAACGAACAAAAACTCGGTGTAGTTCTTGTTTAGAGAGTATGAAAAAACTAAAGAAGACTCTAAAGGGTCCTTTTTTGTATGATTTAGTCTCTAGGTCCTGAAAAGGTATAAAATAATACCCAAGAGAACTCTTCTAGTCATGATTGACGAGAGTGTACCTTTTTTGTAAGTAGTTCCCCCTGGTCCGAAAAAGGGGTAAACTATCACCAGAAAGACAACTCTTCAGGTCCTTTCATGAGCATGAAGAAGACAATTTCACTTAATAATATTTTCACATTTTAATAGTCTAAAAAGACTTAATGAGGACTCTATTAAGGGGTTCTTTTTTCATGATCCAATTTTAATGAGTCTGAAAAACAGTAAAAGTACATTTGATATCTCTTCAATATGTTTTTAACAAGCACGCCGAAGGTATAAAAGGCGCTTGAAACCTTTTTCATGTTTAAATCCAAAGCACGAAAAAGCGATAAAGTAAGATCAAACCAGTTTTCATATTTTAACCAGAGCACGAAAAATGAAAACTAAGCTCGACACCATCTTACTATTTTTAACGAGATCGAAGATCAATCGGAAGAATGCTGAGGGTATCTGCTTCATTTTTTAAGGAGCTTGTAATAGAGAAAAAAAACTATTCTCAAACTGAACTGTTTCATTTTTACACAAGCTTGAAACAGAAAATAATTATGCTTGAAACATGGTTTCATTTTTATGCAAGCTTGAAACCAAAAGGTAAACTTTTCTTAAAACAACCTATTTCATTTTTTAACGAGTGTTGTAATCTCACAGATCACATAAGGTTACCAATAATACAGACTAAAACATACATACATAACAGAGACAAGAGATAAGAACAAGTAGATGAATTAACAAATTATATTAACATGAATGGGTCCATACAATACAAAGAACTGAACCGAGTTCTCTTCTATCTCAACAGCCTAATATATATGATTACAAAACAGTTACAAAAAAACTACCTGTCGATTCGATGAACCGACATGACCTTAGGTTGTGGCCGACCTAATCTCTAGTTTAGTCGGCCAACCAAATTAGTCGGCTGTCATTCAATTCGACATACCGAATTGCTCCTCCAACATCTCCCCCACGAACAAAACATTTCTTCATCCCAAAGAAACAGGGAGGTACACAAATATTCCTGTCTGCCTTAGTAGTCATTATGATGTGCTTGGTCTTCATAGGCTGTGAAGTCTGATGGTCGATCTTTTCTGTACACAGACTTCAACAATTGTTGGGGCTGTCACTGCTACGTGATGTTGGAAATATGTCCAACTTTGCAATATTTTCTGGATGTCGATGGTGAGTGTAGTCAAATTTGATAAGATCGACATCTTCTCTGAAATGGAGATTTCAGCTATTCTCTCCATGTCGGGACCCATATACTGGTCCTTCTCTTCTGCAGTCTCTATAAGTCATTTCATCTATGGGAAGATGATGTCGATTTTTTCCAAGTTGGGGATAGCTTGGTGCACCCACTAATGCACTTCCCGCTCGAGTTTCTACAGTTTAGTTGTCTCGAGCACTATTTGATCTTCAATTGTGCTTCTAATTGTTGTATCAGTGGTCTTCCTCTTCTCAAGCACTTGGATCTCTTGTCGAGTCTGCCTGGTTTGTTGATATACTCTCTCGTAGTAAGCAACCCAGACTCGTAGTATTTCTTTCGTGATAACAGACTCTTCCATGTGATATTGTAAGACTTTGTAGGCTTCAGAAAAGGTGGTGTGCTATGCCATTAGCAGTCGGATGGTTTCTTCTTTCTACTCATCCTTTGTTTCTTGAATCTGTGCTTGGAGTGCTGACACCATGCTTTCAAATAGCTCATAAGATCTTTCGAGCGGTTTTTTGGTGTCGACCTCTACTGGTATTGCCATTACTGATTGTGAAAGGTTTCTACATTTGTTGAGGAACTCTACCCGTTCTTCATCCCTGTTGTCGAGTTCCTTATGTCTCTGCTGGCTCCTTGTCTTTGCTTCGACTACTAGGGTTTTTAGGAGTTATCCTAGCGCTGCATCGGTCAGTGAGGTTGCATATTTAAATTTGATATGGACCTTTGATGGCTTTCCATGATGCTCCTTCTTCTATTTCTCCTTCTTCTTCTTATGTTTTTCCATTTCTATTTGTGTCGTCACCTGTGTACCTACAAAAGTCGAGTCAGGATTTTCGGTTTGTGGTATAGCAGTGGTTGATGGTTTCTCTGTTTGGGGAGGTGGGATTACCGTTGCCTCTAGTTGGTTAGATGCAGGGGGTGGAGAAGTGGATGTAGTTGGTGCTAATGGTTGTGGTGGGTTTTGTTCCGAGTTGGGGGGTGGTGGTTATGGCTTTGATGGAGTTGGTGAATGGTCAGGGTTGATTGGGTTGGTGGAAGTGAGGTGAAGACATGGATTGTCAGTCTGAGGAGGTGAATCCAAATCAGAGAAGAGTTGGTTGATTTATTGATTTATATCTTCGATATTATCTTCTTCTTCTCCTCCGGTCGGATCAGTGGCTAGTGGGTTGGGTTCTGGTACAGTCAAAGCAATAGTCGAGGTCCGACGTCTGGAAAATTCAGCTTCCTTGTCTGGATTTCTCTCAAAGGTCGAAGTGATAGTTGCAAAGATATTTGGTTTGTGGGTTATTTGGCCAGTTTGGGGGACTGGTAGTAGGTACCCACCGACTTCAAAGAGAGGTGATTTTGTAAATAGCTTCTGCACCTGGGTGAAGATCACAGGCAATTTTTCTATGTAAGCCTGGAGCTCTCTGTCCCTATCGAAATTCTTTTTTAGAGCTTCTGACATAACACTTTTTCACAAGTTGAGTGGGCTTATCGAATATTGTTCTAGTATTTTCTCCTATGTTACTTTTGTTGGGGATGGAGGTGGAGGCATAGACACAAGATCTACGACATTTTCAGGCATCGACGTGTGGGTGATCTTGGCTTTCTTTGGTCGACCTGGTAGTTCTCCTGCCTCGACAAATATTTGGAAATGAGTTTCCACCGGCACTTTATTTGCTGCGGCATATTCTATTATGTCGATGGCCATAGCTCCCAGTTCCTCCTCATCGTATGATGATTTTGGAATGATAAGCTTGCGCTTACCTTTTCCTTGTTGTCATTGTTTTGTTCTTATCTTCTTTCTTGCAGCTGCTATCTCTTTCAACAATTTTTGTATAATGTCTTTTGTGATAGCATATTCTGGGTTTTCTGGTTCTATCTCTCCCCTTGCCTCCTAGGTTGGGATGAGAATTTATGTAGCTGGAGTGATTACCTGATGCTCTTCCTGTGTTTCTTTTGTATGTGGTTCCACCCTCTGTGCTGTCGGAGGTTTGATGATTATTTGAAGTCGGCTAGTGTGTGCATCCGATGTCTCCTCTGACACAAAGGTACTGATGTAGAGGTTTAGCTCATAATCCTCTTCTTTCTTTTGGTCTTTTAATGACTCCTCGATTGAGAATTTGATTTCCTTGGTCTTCACTGGAATTTGTATTTTCATCCCAGCTTGTCGAGACAGTTCCTGAAATATCTATTCGACGAACAGATAATAATCAAGGGCCTTTGCATTTGATTTTTCGCCCTGCATGTACCACACCGAAGTATGGTCGAGCTCTAGCTGGATGTGGGATATTTCGGTAAACTTTGTCAGATTTTTTGAGGCAACCTCCATCTAGTCGTGCGGACTTTTAGCTGTTGGAGCTAGTTTTCCAATAACACTTTTTCGTCTTCAAGTTCCTTCAAGGTTCCTTTCTAGGAGAATGGTTTGAATCTCCACATGTGGAACCTTGTCAGTTCTTGAAAATTTTGGTTTCCTTTGGGGAAAATATGGTACATGACTATCCATAGTATGAGGGATGGGAACCTGATGATTCCTCCTATCTCTTGGCATCTTTCACAGATGGTCTTGACCATGTCGACGACATATTCATCCCATATGTGTATCTTTCCATTTGTCTCAATGGTGTCGACAGCCTCTAACATGTCTAATTTGAGGTCGCTACCTCGACCTGCTAGGGTGAGTGTGATGGCTATTATTTTGGCCACAATCTATGGTGTTCAGGCTCTGATTTGACTAATCATCAACCCCTTTGAGTTTTTGTCCAAACCTGACCTGGTTAGTTCTTCAACCAGTCCCTCTTTAATACCGATTGGTACCGGGTCTCCTTTGTTTGAAAGTCCTGTTATCTTAGAGATGACTTCCCTATAGATATCGACCAGTTGGTCGAAGTAAAATCGGCCATTCTGGTACTGGCTTATGATAAACTTGATGGTTGCTTCTTTTGTGCCACTGAAATTGGCCATGAGCGGTGCATTGACATAGCTGAAGATGATACTATATTTTATTTTCTCTGCAGCTTGAGCAGGCTTCTTGTTGACATAATCCCATTCTTGCATCTCGATCCATAGTTTTTTCTATGAGCCTTCCTGCACCTTAGTATTATTAATATTCTTTAACCTTCGGACTAAAGGTGTTTCTGCAGTCTGTAATTCCTTCGTTTTGGCTAAGGATCTAGTCTATTTGGGTGCCTATTTGTTGGTTTGGTGGTTGATTTCACTAAGGTATTCTCAGCTTTTAGTCGTCTGGATGCTCTGATGCTCTCTCTGTATGAATTGCGGTGAATGATCCTTTGGCAGTCCAGTATTTATAGGGGATGCTTTGGATGTTTTTGTCGAGGAGTGTATTAATGGAGGATGTGACGTTCCAGCTGGAACAATTGAGTGTGCGTTAATGGAGAATTGCTTTCGGCACTCAAGGTCATGAATGCACGATAGGACTATCGAGGTTGTTGGTCAATGTCAGTTATGAAAATGGTCGATTGGGTTATGTCGATGGGCATGATGTTGGCTGTCGAAGTGGTGATTTCCTGTCATAGTTTTATGCATGTATGGTATTATTTTGCTTTTTTTCTTTCTAGATTTTATAGTTTTTGTTTAACCATTATGGTCGTTATATGATTTTTTTTTATTTGTTCGTTTTAGTTTCTGTAGCATTTTAGTAGGGCTCCATTAACAAGTTTCTAAAATATTATGCCTTGTAACGTCCTTAGTCGAACTGATCTGTTGGTATGTATCTCTTCAAAAACATAGGGTCCCATCCATTATGTATGTAGCTTTTCAGGTTTACCTTTTACCCGATTATTGTATAGTAAAGCAAGATCTCCCATCGACAAGTTTTTGTTTTTGATGTTTCTGTCGTGCCATGCTTTTTGTTTCTATTTCTAGATTTTTTGATGTTGTATTGCCATTAATCAGTGTTCTTCGAGTTTACTTAGTTGCAATAGTCAGTACTTTATTCCTTGTTCGACATCGACATGTAGGATCTCTGTAATAATAGGTGTCTATTGTCGGAAGTGTAATGGAACTACTGCTTCTTGTCCATAGACTAGTCGAAACGGGGTTTGGTCAGTCAAGCGTTTATATGTTGTTTTGTATGCCCATAATACTGCAGGTATTTTCTCATCCCAGTCGTCCTTATCAGCATTACATATTTTTGTTAATCCCTTTTTTAATGTTTTATTAAAAGCTTCAATTGCTCCATTCAACTGAGGATGGTATGTTGTACTCCGATGATGGTTGACTTGGAATTGGACGGTTAGGGTTTTGATAGTTTTATTAATAAAGTGTGTTCCCTAATCACTGATTAAGGTTAATGGACATCCAAATATGGTAATGATATTCTCATAGATGAACTTAGTATCTATCTCACTGGAACATGTGTCGACAGGTTCTGCCTCTGCCCATTTGGTCACATATTCGACTACAGTTATGATATACCTTGCACCTGTCCTTTTTGCTGGTATAGGAAATGGTCCTATGAAATATATGGCCCAAATTTCAAATTTAAAACTTGGGTTGTCTGATATCAAAGACATTTATGTGTTAGGCAGGGGTCGACCTAGTCATTGACATCTGTCACATTGACTTACAAAAATTTTGCAATCTTTGTAAAGTGTCAGCCACCATAACCTTGATTGTTGGATTTTCTTTGCAGTTGTGTCTGTTTGGAGATTTCCTCCTACAGGTCCATAATGTGCTTCATGCATAATGTTGTCTCTTTCATGTTCCAGTACACACCTTCTGAGGATGTCATCTAATCCCATCTTATAAATAAATCCATTTATAATACTGTATGGGGCAGCTTTCATAGCTAGGATTTGTTTCTTCCTTGTACTCATTCCTTCTGGTGCTTATCCATCTTCTAAGAACTGGGATATTTCCTCTAACTCTTCTAGGACTGCTTCTATCAGAAATAGATGTGCATCAGGTAAGTCTTCTTCAACTCCTGTCGAATCCTCTCCTATGTCGATTTAGGATAAATGGTTGGGGCCGACATTTAACTTACCTGGTCTGACAACAACTTCGAATTCGAATTCTTGGAATAGTAGTATCCATTGACAAATCCTTCCATGATGTAGTGGTTTATTGACGAGATATTTAAGTGCCTGATGGTCTGTATAGAATATAAATGGGTTATCTAGAAGATAATGTCAATATTTTTGTAATGCAAAGACCATTCCTAGTGCTTCTCTTATTGTTGTTGAATAATTTCTTTCAGCTTTGTTTAATTTTATACTACTGTAAACTATAGGATAATCCATTCCATCATATCCTAGTTGAGTTAATATTAATCCTATTGCTAGACCTGATGCATCAATATGAACATGGAATTTAATTCACCAGTTTGGAAACCTTAGGATTGGTGCTTCGACTAGTTTTCTTTTTAATTTTTCAAATGATATATGGCACTCTTTTGTCCAGTTGAACTCTTTATCTTCCCATAATAGTTCTTTGAGTGGATAGGTCATATCTAAATAATATTTTATGAATTTTTTGTAATAGCCTGTGTGGCCAAGTAACACCCTGACTTGTTTTGGGTTTACTGGTGGTTTTAGGTCAAGGATAATTTTGATTTTTGCAAATTCGACCTTAATACCTTCTTTATAGACAATGTTCCCTAATAATATCCTTATGGGGGTCACAAATATGCATTTCTTGATGTTCAGGGATAGTTGAATTTGTCAACATCTCTCCAACATAAGCCTTAGCCGCTTGCAATGGTCCTTTAACATGGAGTATATTGTCCAATCATCAAAGTAGACTGCCATGGTCTTGTAAATATATTCTTGAAATGTTTTGACAACAATTCTAGAAAATAATGCAGGTGCATTTTTTAATCCAAAAGGAATAAACTTACAAGAAAATGAGCCAAATTCACATACAAGTGTTGTTTTTTTCCGATCCTCTTTATCTATTGGCACTTGGTTATAACCTGAGAATCCATCTGTAAATGAGTAGCATTCATGTCCTACAACCTCATTGAAGATTTCATCTACATAAGGAGTTGGAAATGGGTCTGTTGGTGTGACTTTATTTAGTTCTCTGAAGTCGACACAAATTATTAGTTTGGTTGGATCATGTTTTTTAGGTTGGACAACCATTGGGCTTGCCCATTCTGATTGGTCAATAGGGTAGATGATGCCTATTGCAAGCATGTTATCAATTTCCTTTTTGAATATCTCTTTGTATTTGTGAGCTAGCTTATATGGCCTTTTCTTCACAGGTCGAACATCAGGTTTAGTTTCAATATTCATTTCTCCCATTTCGTGGACTAAACCTTTGAGGTCTTTATAATCTCTAGCAAATACATCTTGGAACTCTTTTAAAAGGTTCACTACTTCCGTTGTCTTTTCTTCATTCCAGTAGTCTCCAATCTTGGCCATTTTTGGTATGTCATCATTTGAGATGTCGAATTCTCTAGTTTTGACTTTAGCATCTAGCCATTCTAGTGCTTTGGCTTCATTGATTGGTTGGCTTCCTTCTTTAAACTAAGAGAATGTGGTAGGAAATTCAGCTGCAGTCATTATGTCGGTATCCTCTTTGTCAGTTGTTTCAACTTTAAGGACTGTACGAATAGGTTTGGTCATTTCGACATGGTTTGATTTCCATCTAAATCTTTTCCCTTCTGTATTTTCATTTTCTAACTATAGTCTTGTTGACTGAGGTATTGTCCCGGTTTCTATATTGTTATAGTTCCTTTTCTGTCGGTTATATTTTAAGGGTTTATTTTCTGTCAGTTGTATAAATTCTTTAATCGATTTTGTTGTTTCGACCAAGTTTTCATTTTGTGGTATAAAGTTGAAATATTTAATGAAATTTTATCTGAGTTCATGCCATAAGAATGTTTCACCCCTAGCTCCTTCCATTTTATACCAGTTGTTTGGTAAGCCGGTGAGGGTTGATGGAAACAGGTGTGGCCATGTTCGTTCATCCTTGTATCCAAGTCTTCTCCATTCTTTTTCACATGTCTTAATATGATCTTCTGGATTCTTTCCTTGAATGAATATGGGTATCTGAGCTTGTTTGGTTAACTTCTTTCCTCCAAACCTTTCGACAAAGTAATTCAAAGCTGATCACCAAGTCTGCAATTTTGTATGATGGGTATCCCACCATCTAGTAGCTTGTCCTGTAAAAGTTTCTACTAGGCTTTGAAGTCGGCCATGTTCACCAATATTTTTGGAAACTTGTTCTACATGCGTCACTAGTGATTCTCTTTCTTTGTATCTTGGTATTTGTGTAGTATTTACATTGGTAGGTTTTAAAGTAGGGTATTCCCTAATTTTCTTCTCAAATATTTTTTGGACAATGGACACTATGAAGTACTATTGGGTGGGATTTTACTGTACTTTTTGAATAGTCCAGCACCCTCTTGCTTGTGTTTCGTAGTTCTCGACTTCCCAATCATATAATTCTGCATCTAAATTATAACCTACAGAGTCTTGGTTGCCTAAATGAAGTTATCCGTAGATATTAGGTTCTATATAATTTGCATTGTTTTGTATCTGATAAAGTTGTTGGATGTCAACTTCTTCATCGATAGGTTCTATCCATGGTTCTCCTTGGAATGGATGAATAAGTAAAATGACCTTTTGTCCATTTCCTTTTAATTTGATTCTCTCTTTGTCCATGGATATCGATGCTTTCATCTTTCTACCCCAAGGTTGACCGACTAACACTGGGAAGGAACTCGATCCTTCCTTAGGGTCAATGATTTCAAAGTCGACTTTGGTCGAGATTCCTTTTATAGTTGTGTCAACATTTTTTCCAGACTCCAATAGGTTCAATTAGGCCCTGGTCGGCTAGTTTCAGGTATATACCTAACTCATATAGTCGAGGTCTACCCATTTGTTCCCAAGTGTCACGAGTCACGATGTTTACTTGTGATCCAAAGTCGAGCACTACTTGCCAAACATGGTATCCTTCAATTTCCAGGTCAACAAGTGGGTCGACATCACTTTTATCTTTTTTATTTAAACTGTAGATATTATTTGTTTGTTTTTCAATATTGTTGTGTTTTATTTCATATAGCAAGTCGATGAACTGGGATACTGAGTTCTCTTTTTGGGCAAGATGTATTAATTCTTTTACTGTGTTATGTCGATTGTCATTAGTATCTTCCTGTCATGCAAATTCTTTGAATACATTTGTTTCTTCTCTATATGTTTGTTTTTGTTTAAGTGGATCAGGGTAGACATTCTTCTCTTTTATTTTGCTGATTTTTGGGTTATCAGTTCCTGTTTTTGTCCCTTGTCGGGTTATGATATGCAAATTTATTGTGTTTATTACATCATTTTTTTGCATGCATGACAAGACATTAACATTATTCTTTTTATTTATTTTATCCAGCATGGTAGGGCAATCCTCTAGTGAGTGATCCCATACTCCACAATGAGTACAACATTTGATGTCAGTTTTGTCTTTATATGGATAGTCTGCATACTGATGTCCCTCCTTATAACATGTAAAGCATTGGATTGGTCGACGTGTGGTCGATTGTCTCGATTTCCAGAGAATCACCCTTGACCTTCGTACCCTCCACGTCGATTGTCATATCGATGCTCATATATTTGAACTTCATATCTCTGATTGTTCTGATCGTTTGGTAAGTTGTTTTGCTCATTATTTTGTGCAAGTGCAGTGGTATGATAGACTGCATGATAATTCTGTTGGTTCTTTAGGTTCAGATGGCAATCGGCTGTGTTATGATTTTTGGTTTCACAGATTGCACACCAAGATGATTTTCTATTCCTCATGTGGAATGGGAAATATTTTGTCAAGTGGTCCCCATGCTCTTGGCATATTTCGCAAAAACATTTTATTTACACGAATCGAATGTCCTATTGGCTTATTTCCTATTGACAGTTGTCTTTTGAATGTCCACCCGTCGAGCACTTCGTGCACCAGCTATCCTGAATTTTGAGGTTTAATTCTTTTAATGACTTTTGCATAATCTCAAGTTGTTTTTCTAGTATGTGATCAGTGGAGTATGCTGGTATGTCCTCATCCATTTCCACTTGGAGAGATTTTGTAAGCGCATATTCATAAGACTTGAATATTTCTAGACTTATGTGTCGACGGATTTTCTGAGATAAACATGCAAGAAACCACTAGATTAGTAATTGTTTATCTATAACATAGTCCAGTTGGCTAAGAAGGTCTTTCCATCGCTTATCATAATCACAGATAGTTTCTCATGGCTTCTGCGATGTTGTTTTTAATTTC
The DNA here is from genome assembly GCA_001517045.1 of Pseudotsuga menziesii. NCBI lineage: Eukaryota > Viridiplantae > Streptophyta > Pinopsida > Pinales > Pinaceae > Pseudotsuga > Pseudotsuga menziesii. The sequence goes on along the minus strand of LPNX010976573.1, from coordinate 70,889 downwards.
TTTGCTGCGAGATGTTTTGCATCTAGAGTTTTGAAAAATGATATAAATTGTGCTTTGATCTTGGCTTTGGTTGCTCGAGGCTATATTTTAGAAAAGGTCATATAACAAGTTAATTCTCTTTTCCTCAAGGCACTGGCGAACTGTTCCATCTTCCTGTCTTCGTCCGTAACTTGGTTAGCCTCCCAAGTTGACTCACAGACGAACCAGTGTCATATGGGGTCCTCATCCCCCTCATATAGAGGAATGTGTACTGACCCATGACCCATGTCAAAATCACTGTCACTGCTTTTAGGAGGTGGTGGTGGTGGAGGTGGGGGTGGTGGGGTTATTTGCTTATTCCTCTCTGCAGAACTATAGTTGACGGAAATTTTATCTCCGTCGGTTGTTTTCGTCGTTTCATCTTTGACCAGCAGTCGGTTGATTTCAACTTCTTCTATCGATGTCCAACTATAGTTACCTGTATACAATTTTGAATTTTCTATGTCCTCCAAAGCTATATTTGGCAGGGGGGTGCTCCTTCATGTGTCGGTAAAAGTAAGGGGATACTTCAGTTGGAGGGTACCGCTTGAAAGGTATCCCAATTTCCTTCTTCTAGTTGACAGATAATGAGGTGTCTTCCAGTGTTTGTCTCGTCGTCTAGTCGGCTCCATATACCAAAGTCACCAGCTCCTAGTCAGAGGTCCTCTTCGACAATAGTTTGTATCCAGGTACGCGAATTCAATGAAGACAGAGTTGTTCCTTCTTGGGGAGCTTCTAATTAGAGAGCTTCTGGATGCTCTATACACAATTCTTCTTCTGTAGGGGACACCTTTTCTTCCACGCCTTCTTCTTGTCGATCATGACCCGACTCTAGCGGATTTATTTCCTGGTCAGTCACCCTAGTACTCATTCCTCTATGCAATGCTAAGGATCTTACTCTTATTTCTTCCCTCCTTTGTTGTTTGTCTTCCCTATCTATTTTCTAAACGTCTGACATACCTTTTTGTGATACTATATTCTTGATTTCTCTTTTGGTTTACTTCTCATTACCGGTGATTGGTATCTGCTTCTAGTCGACTAGAATTCACTCCACTTTATTCCAACATATGACCAGCTACCCCCCATAGCCTACCCAATGCTTTAGAAAGCCCGTATAGTTTGGTCTACTTGCTTAGGAAGTATTCCCACCTCTTTTGCTTTTCTGCCGAATTAGGGTTTAATGGCGGTCTATGAAGTGATGGACGAGGTTCGACAATATGACCCACTCCCTTCTCGATCAGGAACTTAAATAGCAAGGTTAGTAAGGTACACAGAAATTGCCCGGTGACATCTATGTAAAATTTATCTTTGACGGTCTCCACCGAAGTTCTGTCTTCTACTACTTTCTCCTCATAGAAGTCGTTGGCAATTTTTTTGAACCACTCTGAAAAGTTTGTTCTTCCCCCTTGGATTAGTTTTTCTAGCAACTATTGGTCTTTTGTCTCTTTCGGCTTTTTAATCCAGGAGTTTATTTAGAAGTTGGGGCACTGATTGTACAAACTTATCATGTGTCTCTATAAAGAATCTTGCTTTTGCTTGTGCAGTCGTTAATGTGTTTCTTCATGCGTAATTATGCAAATAATTTGCAACTTTACGTTCCCACCAGTCCTTAATCTCCTGTTCTGATATCATCTATTTGCATACATTTCAGACATGTACTACCGGCAATGGAACAAATTTTGTAATCTCACAGATCACATAAGGTTACCAATAATACAGACTAAAACATACATACATAACAAAGACAAGAGATAAGAACAAGTAGATGAATTAACAGATTATATTGACATGAATGGGTCCCTACAATATAGAGAACTGAACCGAGTTCTCTTTTGGCTCAACATCCTAATATATATGATTACAAAATAGTTACAAAATAACTACCTGTCAGTTCGGTGAACCGACACAACCTTAGGTGGCCGACCTAATATCTAGTTTAGTCGGCCAACCGACTTAGTCGACTGATCGACTAAGTCGGTTGTCGCTCAATTCGACATACTGACTTGCTCCTCCAACAACGAGCTTGACATAGAATGGGAACTTTTCTTAAGAACCTGTTTCATTTTTTAACGATATTGACATAGAGAAAGAACTATGCTCACATACATCTGATTCATTTTTTAATGATACTGACACAAAGAAAAGGAAGTATGCCCGTAGGCATCTGATTCATTTTTTAATGAGCTTGAAATAGAAAGGGAACTATGCTCACAAACCTGCTCTTACCCAATGTGATATCCAGAGGTTTGTAGGATTCCCCCTTACATAAGAATATAGCGACTTAACTCCAGTATGATGTCTAGAGGCTGGAGCCATGCCCCCCATTTTACCTATGATGGGAAGAGGCTAACTAGAAGAAGGGGAAGGATTCACAAGAACATGACATTCAGGGAAGTATGATTACTAGGATTGATGCGATGTTTAGGTGTAACAAAGGAAAGCTGATCAATGGTCACAATATTCCCATCATGGGGAAAATGCATAAATCTAAAGAGTGTGGACACTACAACCTTCATGGTGTAAACATAACCACGTCCAAGGAGCATATTGAAATAAAAAAGGACCTTGAACCACTTGTTATAGTTGATTTTACCACACATGGTTGATCACATGTTTATGGACTTCCCTATCCCTCTGTAGACTTTTTAGACCCTATGGACAGATATTGTACTTTGATGTTTCCAATTTCATCGCTAAAAACACCTGTTTATTGTTGTATGTGACTTTTAAACCTATACTCACATGTACACATGACTTTTGACCTCAAACCCATGCACATCGAGATGTGTGCATAAATCCAAATATTTCTGGAGTTTTCCTTCATGTGTGTCTAAACCACTTGACTCGTGGCCTTCCATATGCCTCGTGATTGCTCGGATTTGACCCTCCATTAACCCTTTGGAGTGCTATATAAGGAACCACTTTGATACATTGAAGGGGGTTAATTGAAGAGCAACAAAACTATACTCTATTGTTTCCATAGCTTACATATACTTGAGTTTGCATCCCTTTGTCCCTCTGGAGCACTTTGTGTTCTTCCCAAGCTTCCCTTTGCTTGTGAGCTTGCTATCGAGAGATGGAGGATTGAAGTGGTGGAGGACTCGATTTCTCTGGTTCGCATATGTACCAACAGAGGTTGTCACTTGTGTAATCTCTGATTTTATTAATAGAAATATGTTTTCCTATCCAATAATGTGAATTTGAATGAATATTTAATCCATGGATATGTTTAATTACTTATAAATTATTGATTATATATGCTAGAGTAGATCTAACACCATATTATATAGCATGCTTGTCTTGTTTGTTGTTGTTGAGAGAAAATTGCTAACACAAGCGGGATTGGAAAAAGCTCAAGGGGGATCTACTTCAACCATCTGGACTAAGGTATGATTCAAGGTGCCTTAATGTTAGATGTTTGGTTTCTCTTATATATTGGGAATGGATTGGTTTCTCGTTTTTAGTTGTCTGTTGTGGTACACCCCACGCCATAGGAAGTTTCTCTTCGTAATAGAATTGATGACCATACTAGGGAGGTTCCTTGTTTTTCTTTGGGGTTGGGGGCATAATGGGATTGACTTGCTCTTTGTTTCTCCCCATTTCTATATCGCATTTTATAGTTTTTTCATTAATAGACAATCCCATTGAGTGGTTTGACCTTGGATTTCTTTTTAACACTTTTTTCTCAGTATACGTGGGTTTGTCCTATATAGCCTATGGAAATTGAACCAGGTGATAGATTAATTTTACTCACAACAATTAACAATTGATCATGCAAAATCACTCACAAAGAGACTGAAAATTGGAGCTGAACACTAAACTGTATTAAATCAGTGTACAATAGCCAACCCTGTAATAACATAGGTTGCTGAATAAATAACATACATCAGGGATTCGAATGCATGAGGAGCAATTCAAATCTAGCATAAAGTAGGCTTACTAAAAATAAGCAAATCCCCCATAGGTGTAAAAAGCTGATCCCAAATCTGTCGTGGAGCTCACGAATTAGAAAAATGGCTTAGGCAAGGTAAAGAGTGGTGGAATGGAAGCTCATACATTCTTTTGCATGGAGAAAAGAGTGGAGGATGAAGAGGACAAAAAACTAGTTCACCTCACCTAGTCTAGCTTTTCTATTTTCCTTAAAACACTGAAAAGGTAGGGAATAAAGCAGAAAAAGCAGAAGGGCGCCTAGGATGCCAGGAATAAAGTAGATTTGATTCCTTGGGCTTTCCCATGTGCTACATGAGTCAAATGAGGCAAATTTGACCACTATGGATAGGTAAAAGACAACTTGCACAAGGTGGGACACATGAACTAGGATAATAAGACAGAAATAATTAAATTAATGTCTAAATGGGTAAACTATGGGTTGATTTTTCTAACACCCCCCCTTAAGCCTGAATTATGAGTAATATATCAGAAAATTATAGGGCCTAGTGACAAGGCTTAGTCACCCTTTACATACTGCATGTCCATTTAAACAAGGAAAGAGGCAAAACCAACTAATCCTCCCTTAAACATGGACTGTAAAACAAAATTGTAGAATCTTGTCTTCACTCATGCTTTCACAGCATGATCAACAATCCCTAGCAGTGATTTGAGATTGCTGAAGGTCTTCTCACAAAATGCTTTGGTGAAGATATCAGCTACTTGTTCTGAAGATGAACAGAAGAGTAGGTGAATGGTGCCATCATGCACAAGTTCTCTGATGTAGTGCATATGGATCTCAATGTGTCTGGTTCTCTTCTTCTGAACTGGATCTTTGCAGATTTGAATGGTACTCTGGTTATCACAGTAGATGGTAGTTGAGTACTTTGGTTCGAAGCCACACTCTCCAAGTAAACCCTGCAACCATAAACATTGAGTTGCTGCATTAACAACTCCTATGTACTCTACTTCTGTAGATGAGAGTGCAATGGCACTCTATTTCTTGCTTGACCAGATGATTGGCCCTTCTGCAAGAATGAACACATATCCTGATGTGGACTTTCTTTCTGTGCTATCACCTGCCCAATCAGTGTCAGTAAATCCAATCAAATCAAGACCAGATTTTGCTTTATAGAAGATCCCATGTGTCCTTGTTCCCTGAACAAAGTTAAGGATCCTTTTGGCTGCTTTCCAATGGATCTCTTGAGGCTGATCCATGAATCTAGAAGCCACACTTACTTCATAAAAAATATCAGGTCTAGTATGTGTCAGATACAACAAACATCCAATCAATTGCCTATATAGTGTATTGTTTACCATAGGTGAAGAATCAGCTTCTTCCAGCTTCACTCCTGAAAGGAAAGGAGTTTTTCTTGCTTTGCAATCCTTCATTCTGAATTTGTTCAGAAATTCCAAGGCATATCTAGACTGGTGCACCTTGATTCCAGCTTTGGTTTGAGCAATCTCAAGCCCCAAAAATTGACTTAAGAGCCCCAAATCTGTCATGGAGAAGGCTTGGTTCATAGCTCCTTTTAACGAATCAATCTCAGCCTTTGAGCTTCCTGTAATGAGGAGGTCATCAATATATAACACAATGATAATTAATGAACCATTAACTAACTTCAAATAGACATTTGGATCTGATTTTCATCGAACAAAATTCAGTGATAGCAAGAAGCTATCGACCTTGGCATACCAAGCTTTGGGGGCTTGCTTTAGCCCATACAATGACTTTCTCAGCCTACACACAAGAGAAGGGTTAGTAGAAAAACCTTGAGGCTGATGCATATATATCTCTTCAGTGAGAACTCCATTCAGGAAGGCACATTTTACATCCATGTGATGTACCTCCCATTGCCTTGAGGCTGCAATGGCTAAGGCTAGCTTGATGGAATCCATCTTTGCCACTGGGGCAAGGTCTCATTGTAATATATGCCATGAACCTGTGAATAGACCTTGGATACAAATATGGCCTTGTACTTCAGTGGTGAACCATCAGCAGCAAATTTGGTCTTATAGACCCACTTACACTGTACTAGTTTTCTCCCTGGGGGAAGATCCACTAGCTCCCATGTGTTGCTCTTGTGGAGTGAGCTGAACTCCTCCTTCATGGCTGTTTGCCATATTGGATCTCTTGCTGCTTCTTCATATGTTTGAGGATCAGACTCCACCATCAAATATCATTTTTCAGCAAACATAGGATCCTTCATGCATAGACCACTCTCAAATTGAGATCTAGTCCTTTTTGGGTCATTGGGATCCCCAGCTAGCTCTCCTGCTGCATGTAGTGTATTGGCTGCCCATTTTGGCCTTGTAGGGATGTTAGGGTCTGCAATAAACTCATATCCATCAGACAAATTAGAATCAGCATGTTCAACAAACTCTTTACTTACTTCTTGAGGTTCAGGTGGTGAAGAGGCTTCACCAACATCCACTGCTGCAAGGGGTTCTTCTTCAAACTAAACACACCTTTCAATGAAGGCTTTGTTTGTGCTCAAATTTATCAAATTGTACCCTTTTGAATCTTCAGAGTATCCAATAAAAAGACACTCTTGGCTTTGGGGCTGCAAATCCTTCCTCTTCTCTGTTGGAATTCTAGCCCAAGCCTTTGAGCCAAAAATCCTGAAATGGGTCACATTTGGCTTGTGCCCACTCCATGCTTCAAATGGAGTCATGCCATCAAGATATTTGTGAGGCACCCTATTCTATATATAGGATGCACAGTTGATAGCTTCAGCCCAGTACTTTGGTGGCAAAGTTTTGGCCTCCATCATGCATGTTTCCATCTCCTTCAGTGATCTGTTCTTCCTCTTAGTAACACCATTTTGCTGTGGTGTGTAAGGGATAGAATGCTGCATCTGAATACCTACATCTGCACAATAATTAATAAAATCAGACTTGACATACTCACCACCATTGTCATATCTGAGGTCCTTGAGTTTCCTTCCAGACTGGTTTTCAACCAAAGCCTTAAAGACTTTGAATAGGCCAAAAACTTCAGACTTGTGTTTCAGGAAGTGAACCCAGCAATACCTAGAAAAGTCATCAATGAAATTCAATGCATATCTGGCCTGAATCATGGATATATGAGGGAATTGGCTAGCAACATCACTATGGATCAGCTCGAGGGGTGCAGAGGTTCTCTCATGACTAGCTCTCTCAAATTTGTGCTCTGGGTGTTTTCCTAGGATACAACCTTGGCATACTCCTTTGGAAAATTTTATCTTGGGAAACCCTATGACCATCTCTTTTTCACTAAGATCAGAAAGATATTTGTAGTTTAGGTGGCCAAATATTTCATGCCAAATCTTGCTTGCTTCATTAACATGAATCAGAAGAGCAGAGGGGTTTGAGTAAGGTAGGAAGTGTGAGAACATGTATACCTTTTGAGCATGATTCGGAACTCCTTTTGCAATGACTCTACCAGTTGAGATCTCTGTGATCTCAACTTCATCAGGGGAGAATATGACCTTCTTAGGAGACCCAGTGTGGGTCATCTGGTATACTGATAGGAGGTTGGAGGCAATACCAGGCACATACAACACATTGCTGAACTGACCATGATCAAGATCTATCCTTCATTTACCTAAACTTTCAGTGAGAGAGTCATCTCCTAGTACTATAGATGGTCCTTTTTACTTTTCCAATGAGGAGAAGGCCTCCTTATTCGAAACCATGTGTCTTGAAGCTCCAGAATCAATGATAAAACTAGGTGAGCTTGATGTGCCAGCAACTAGAGCATGAACTCTCTCTCTGTCATCTGAACTTGATCCTCCTTCTCTCTTCTTTGAGATTTCTGGAAGGGAGATACCATTCTTCTCCAGGATTTGGGTCAGCATATCTATTTGCTTCTTCATACAAGAGCTTTCAGTGTGATTGCCCTTATTGTAGTATGCGCACTTGCTCATTTCACTTTGGTTTTCTTCTTCTGGTAGTTCTTCTTGGGACCTTCTGGATCCTTCGGAGACTGTTTCTTGTCTCTATTTTGCTTAGGTGGCTTTTTAGCTTTCTTTCTGCTTTTTGAATCCACCCTCGAATCTCCAGCGATCAAAGCTTGATCTTTGGATGGTTTGATGGTGCCCATCATCAGCAGCTTGTCATGTTCTTGTGTGAGAGATTCCATGAAATCTGCAAGTCTAGGCATCTTCCAGGTTCGAGTTGTCAGTTTTGTGGCATAGAAGGTCGAAACAAACACTGAATAATCACGACCCAGCTTCGAGAGGATGGCCACTATGAGCTGATCATCTTTCTTTTCGATACCACACTGTTTCAGCTGCAAAACTAGTGCTTTGAACTTGGAGAAATATAGCTGCAGGTATTCAAAGCTCGTTGGACTCAGAGAAATCAACTCATTTTCGATTTGATGTCCCCTCATCTCATCTGTCTTTCCAAAAATATCAGCAAGCTTCTCCCATAATTCATTCGGTGATGTCAATCCATCGAGATGGAAAAGGAGGTCTCTGGAAATACTCAGACACAGGAGGCCATAAGCCTCATCTCTCCTGTTGTGCCATTTTATCTTCTCTGCAGCTACATTGGGCTCTGCTTTTGTTGCCCTAGTCACCCTGTAGAGGCCTTTCACTCTCAACAGTATCTCCATCTCTGATTTCCATTCAAATAAATTGAAGGGAGTCAAGATAGTTTTCTGTGATTGATCCATAGCTTAGAAAATATCTCCCGGCTGTCAGTAGAAGGCTCCCAGTCACTGATGTCTAACCTGCAAAACAATTTTTGAAGGAGAGAAACAATCTACAATGGCTCTGATACCATGTGGAAATTGAACCAGGTGATAGATTAATTTTACTCACAACAATTAACAATTGATCATGCAAAATCACTCACAAAGAGACTGAAAATTGGAGCTGAACACTAAACTGTATTAAATCAGTGTACAATAGCCAACCCTGTAATAAAATAGGTTTCTGAATAAATAACATACATCAGGTATTTGAATGCATGAGGAGAAATTCAAATCTAGCATAAAGTAGGCTTACTAAAAATAAGCAAATCCCCCATAGGTGTAAAAAGCTGATCCCAAATCTGTCATGGAGCTCACGAATTAGAAAAATGGCTTAGGCAAGATAAAGAGTTGTGGAGTGGAATCTCATACATGCTTTTGCATGGAGAAAAGAGTGGAGGATGAAGAGGACAAAAAACTAGTTCACCTCACCTAGTCTAGCTTTTCTATTTTCCTTAAAACACTGACAAAGCAGGGAATAAAGCAGAAAAAGTAGAAGGGCACCTAGGAGGCCAGGAATAAAGTAGATTTGATTCCTTGGGCTTTCCCATGCGCTACATGAGTCAAATGAGGCAAGTTTGACCACTATGGATAGGTAAAAGACAACTTGCACAAGGTGGGACACATGAACTAGGCTAATAAGACATAAATAATTAAATTAGTGTCTAAATGGGTAAACTATGGGTTTATTATTCTAACATAACCATGTATACACACGATTTTTGCCTATATAGCCGCGTACATATGTAGGTTTTCTATAGACAGTCACGTACATCCTCACTTTTTTGGTTGAGTTTGATGTGGGAATTTACTGGGTGGGTTGTGGGTGTGGTTGGGTCCTCCTAGGTACCAATACTGTTTGTTGACTGCTTCCTTTGTGACCAGAGCCCGCTTTTTCATTGATTTTCCTTTGAAAGTAGTTTTAGTCACTTATCTTTTTGTTTTTCCATTAGTCCATTACTCTTTTTGTCTTGGTGTCTTGCTAGGATTGTGTTTTATACTTGCTACAGAGACTGAGAGTTTTTAAATGATTTTTATTGCATTTTTGATTATTCTAAATTGAAAAATAGAAAGTAGTTGCATTTTTTTCATATGGACTTGAGGAGGTACTTGCATTGGAATGCTTGGATGAGAGTTGTATTTAGGCTTTCATATAGGAAGGATTGCACTTACATTTGAAGGAAAAATTTTGCACTTCACGTAGTAGCATACCCTGTTTCTCATTCTACACAATGCATTTTCATTGCTTGTGAGGTGTGCATTTTTACTTCATGTCGTGTCATAACACTATAAGTTACATGACCATTACCCTTTGAGTAATCACAACCAAATAAAATCAACTCTTAATAAAATGAATTACACTCTTTTCTTTTCTAGGGTGCATCAACAAGAATAGGTTTTAGAGTCTTGGAATAGTTCATTGTGATGGAATAGTTCATTGTGAGTTAATTCTCCAAGACCACTAAACAAAACAATTAGGTGTCTGTCCAGGTGAGAGTGTGAAACCCTTGGTAGAATTATTGTTTCTCAGGATGCTCCTCTTACACAGGATTTAAGCACTAGTTAGTTCATGCGATTGTGATCGTGATGACCCCTAGTCACTTTCTATGAGCACTGGATATATTTCCAGGATCGTATTCGTATTTGGGGGCTCTTTTGAGTTCTAGGCTTTGCTACCCTTCCCATATGGTCGATCCTACCTACAACTATCCGCCTGAGCATTGGTTATATTGAGGTAGACTTAGTTGCCTTACCTAGGTTATCGAGGGGGTATTTGCAAAGGTTATTTTGCAGGTGTCCTGGATAGGTAGGGTTTAGATAGCACAGTTGCTTTATGTGTTGAAGCTGATGGCCACTATAATTGGTTATGTACCTCCACTTGTATTTTATTGGAGTTTCGAGCCTCTCCTAGGCGATACATACCTGCTTCATTCAGGAGCTCACATCTCCTCCCCTTGCTTTGCTTGTATATTGGTTGTATATTCTTTTAGGAGTGTGCTCTTTATGTGCTAGTGGGATTTTGGGATCATGGTTTCTTGAGTATATTTATGTTATCTTTAGTTCAGATCCTTTTATTTTTAGGCATGCCTGGTATCTCTTCATCCATCCTTGGTCCTAGTATGGACTCTGGTGTCAGACTTGGGGGCATCACAGCCTCTTACTATGCTCATGGATTTGGGAATGGTCATATTCCATCCTCTACTCCATTTGTGGAGGATTTTTTCTCCCTTCGCTCAGTTTTTACACCAGTGGTCACCCTTATGGGTGTGGTTGTGGATACGTGAATATTGGGTCTACACTTTACATTACTTTTTATGTCCCATTGTCCACCGCACTATTTCCTTTGGATCCATTTGTCATGATCAATCCTCCTTGTGGCCTGTAGTTTGGACTCTTTACTAACTGTTTCCAACTATTATGGACTAATATTGTTGTCATGTAGGGTCCATTTTTTGTAAACTCTCTCCAAGGTCTTTGACCCATTTGTGCCTATCACATGTATCATGTCTAAACTGGTATATAGGTTAGGATTTCACATCCTCTTGCACTTTGCATCACCTTATGATCATTTCATCTTATCCTTAGGTACAAACCTATTCCATGATGTCACGGAACCTTCATGCTGCTATTAGAAGTGGCATTATGTGAATGGTAGAGCTTTCCTGTATATGGGTACCCTAGTTAGATCCTATATTGCACTTGGTGCCTATTTTGACATTCCTCCTTTAGGCTATGGGAGTCCTTTGTATATTACCTCCATGAATTTGAGGAAGAGCTTCATACTCCTCTTGAACTTTATGTTTTGTATTCCCCCAGGACTCCCTTGTGTATGTCAAGTTGTAATTTCATTATCATGAGTTTTGCTTTCCTTATTGAGCCTTATGTCGGCTTCCCTGACTTTTATTATCAGCCATATAGCCTAATTTTGTCTCATGTCTAGCCAAGCAAAGCCTTTTTACATATCTTTTGCATCTTGATTCACCATTTTTTACTGGGAGGGAACCTTCCCCTGAGTGTCGTTATCCTGCACATGTTTCCTTGCATTGAGCATAGGTATGTTCCGCTTCTTGGAACTAGTTTTCTTGTCCCCTGACACTCGTCTCATCCTATATTTGTAACTATAAAGCACTTTTATTCTTTTTCAAGATTTTCAAAATATCTGAAAAGGTCCAAAAAAAATTAAAAAAACCGGAAAGCCATATAGGAAAAGACGTTATCTTTGGAAGCAGTCTTGTCGCCTTCTAACAGAGAACTGTATATCACATCCGTTGGTTGGGTTATTAGTTTGAATTTAGGAGTTGTACTCATTTCTCTGTGTTTATCTCCACTGGCTAGTTAAGCTTCCAATCCTTATGGAGCCTCTATTGATGCTTCGTGTGTCTCAAAGATGTCCTAGTTTGCATATCGAGTGTATGCTTCCTACCTTCATTCACCATTTTCCTTTATGCTCTTGTTCGAAGGAAGTTGAAGCATGAGTAAACCATTCCTTAGTTGTCTTGACTTTGCATGTCGGCCATTCCTGGTACTGTTACTAGTTCATACACATCTTGTTCAAGTTCTTCCATATTATACAGCGTTGCTGAGTACCTCGTGATGGTTGATGGGGGATACCTTAACTCCCTCCTTCCAGCGGATTCCATCCCATTGACTTCAAATCATTTATTCTAGGATAGGAGTCTAGAGTCATTAGAGTTCCTTGAGACTTACAATCATCAGTGGTAGGTTCTCTCGCCATCGACAGTTTTGGGAATACATCAATGTCCCCTGATCGATGGATTCTTCCAAGTGTTAGACCTGAACACATCTACTCACACTTGTTAGATTGAACTCTAGTACCTTGATTCCCATTTTCATTATCTGTGGGTCATCCCACATCTGTTAATAGTATACATTAATGACTGATAATCAGATAATGGAATACTATGTTCGACCTCGACACCTTTATTCGCATAGTAGCACATGTACTCATAACGGTTTGTGTATAAGACTCTCCAACTTGGTGGAATTCCACATATGATACCTCCTTGATCGTGCCAGTGTTCGTGATATTTTAGCTCTCGTGATTTGATTCCAGTGTATGTCAGATATCTTCAGCCATTATGGAGATCTTTATCCATTGTATATCTTCAGCTTCTATGGATAATTTGATCCATTGTATATCTTCATCATGTAGATTCTATCTATTATATGTTGTATGTGGTGATGACCACACATGTCACATTTTGTATATCATGCCTATTCATGGCCATTGTACTCTTATGTATCTGGGACGACTTTATGTATTTACAGTCATACGCATAGATTGATTATTGTACTATACTGATGGATGGATGGTTCTTCCACCTGTTTCGTCATCACTCCACTTATGGGATGGATTTTATAATGTATTTCGGCTATCATGTTACCCGTATGACCTCACACATTAGGGGGCATCTGTTATAGCTCATTTTACCACACATGGTTGATCACATGTTTTTTCCCTTCCCTGTCCCTCTATAGAATCTTTAGACCCCATGGACTTATATTATACTTTGATGTTTCCAATTTCATCCCTAAAAAACACCTGTTTATTGTTGCACACAACTTTTAAACCTATACACGTGTGTACACGTGACTTTTGACCTCAAACCCACTTAGATTGGGATGTGTGGATAAATCCAAATATTTTTGGAGTTTTCCTTCATGTGTGTCTGAACAAATTGACTCTTGGTACTCCATATCCCTTGAGATCAGTTGGATTTGACCCTCCATTACCCCTTTGGAGTGCTATATAAGGAAACCCTTGGATACATTGAAGGGGAGGAATTGCAGAGCAACAAAATTGTAGTCCATTGTTGCCATAGCTTGCATATACTTGAGTTTGCATCCCTTTGTCGCTTTGGAGAACTTTGTGTTCTTCCCAAACTTTCCTTTGCTTGTGAGCTTGCTATCGAGAGATGGAGGATTTAGGTGGTGGAGGACTCGGCTTCTCCAATTCGCATATTTGATGACATAGGTTGTCACTTGTGTAATCTCTGATTTGATTAATAGAAATATCTTTTCCTATCTAATAATGTGAATTTTAATGAATATTTAATCCATAGATATATTTAATTGATTATATATGCTAGAGTAGATCTAACACCATATTATATAGCATGCTTCTCTTGTTTGTTGTTTTTGAGAGAAAAATGCTAAGACAAGAAAGATGAGAAAAAGGTCAACGGGGATCTACTTCAACCATCCAAAATAAGGTATGATTTGAGGTCCCTTAGTGTTAGATGTTTGGTTTATCTTGCATATTGGGAAGGGATTAGTTTCTCATGTTTAGCTATCTATTGTGGTACACCCCAAGCCATAGGAATTTTCTCTCCGTAACACCACCATAACATCAATATAGACATTTTTACCTCCTAATGTAATAGGAAAATGAGGAAGTATCCCTAAAGGTGCAGTAGGTCTTCAATTAAAATCTAGTATCAGATCGGTGGTTGGAACAAGATGAGGAGAACCTAAATCTTTCCAAGCAGTTGAGGATATAATACTAACAGAAGCCCCTTCATCAACAATAGTGTGAAGCATCTTCCTAACAGTAACATTCACAAATATCTAGAAAGGAACACTCAAATGAAGATGAGACTCTGTTAGGTTACTCTAGTCAAATGAAATAAACATAGTACTTGGAGATGTTTCTATCAAAAGAGACAAAATTTCCTCTTGTTGATAACAATCAAAACGAAGCATAAAAACTTCAGTAGTTTTTAGTTCATTCTCTACTAGAAGAGAAGGACAAGACAAAGATTTGGTCAGAGTGAGTACTTCAGTCTTAGCACTCTTGGATGAAAGAGTGGGATCGGCTATATATGACATCGACTTGACCACTTTAACTTCACTCTTCAAAGGAAGAGTGAGATCAACCATAGATGAATCCGGATTGACCATCTAGAATTCACTCTTGGAAGGCAGAGTGGGATCAACCACAGATGAAACCGAATTGACCACTTGGTCAAACAGTGGGGGTTTAAGAGACAACTTATGATAACCTGTTGGAAGCCGTTAATGAGAAATAGTAATATCTTCCAACAACTTAGAAGCTTCATCCATGCGAGGACAAAGGTAAGTAAAGTGCATTTCCTTATAGAGAAAACAACAATTTATGACTTTACTCTTCTGACTCTTAACCACAGAGTCATTGGTTGAGGGGGAATCATCACTATGATGAGTAGAGGCTGATGGCATTGGTTTCTTGGAAACCTTAAACCATTCTTCTAAAACCAGGGCCAAGCCATGACATATTTTAGAAGGTGATCACTGTCGCAAAGCCTGCAAGGGAATTTGGGCTTGTGCGGTATTTGGATGTGCAGATCAACACTCTCTGCACTGGGAGTAGTAATTGGTTGAGACTTGGTTTTCTATTTGTTTTTACTCTTCTTAATCTTCCTTTTATTCTTATTCTTATCCACCTGACTACTAGTACTACAACTTTCAACATGCAAAGAGGGAGAAATGGGAGAAGACACATCTGGTAAAGAAGGAGAGGGATCAAAATGAGGTTGATGCTCTTGCTATGAAGGATTAGGATTATAAGCAACTGGTGTACATGGGATAACTGGACTGGAGAATAACCAAATAGGTAATCCAATAGTCAATCCAGGATGGCTTAACGTAGCCATGAGAGGAGGACCAACATCCCCATATGGAGGAAACAAAAAATCCATGCTTGGTAAAGGAGTCTCTTGGTTGGTAGTCCCGGAAGGTGAAGCCATAACTATGTAACAATACTATCTCTCTCTTCTAAAAAATCCTAATTGTACAGACAACAAGCGCTACTAAAACTAAAGAAGCAAGAAAAATATGTGAGAAGAGTGGATCAAAGGTCTGGAACCTCAAGGGATTATCAATGATTCACAACTAGTGCGATGCCAAGATGGCCAAAGGGTTAACTTGGATGGTCTTAGTATTCCTAAAAGTGTCACCTAATATATGCAAGGTACATGGGAGATCCACTCCGTAGCAGTGTTGTATAATGCACAAGCGTTTGTAAGGGGCCTTCCGATATACAACTGAGTATGTGAAGTACCTTTCGATATACCTCAAGGATACGTGAAAAGTCATTCGAGATACGAGTGGTACATGGAAGCCTCCACACGATCCTCAAGATGTAGTGTAGTCAATAAACGACAGCTCCTATGTTTAAAGATGTCGGAACACGTCTCTAACCCATCACACAATTTGCTAAATATTTTTTCACTAAGTCTAACTCTTTATTTTATCTTGAATGGTTAGGTGTATGCATGAGGTGAGGACATAAAAGTAAAACCATGCAGTATGATTGTGCAAAATTTTCACTTTCACTTTAAAGGTATGCCCTACTTGAGGAAAGAGAGAGAGGTTCAATTCCTTTGAAACTGTTATATTGTTATCATTTAATCAATATGATCTAGGATCTTATCTAAGAGAATAAAATGAACAGAAAAAATCACTAGAGACAAGAGACACAAAGAATTTTTCTTGGGGAAACCATAAAGGAGAAAACCCCACAACTTCCTCATAGATAGAATGAGCACCAATGGCAGCAGTAAAACCCAAAGACAGAAAAGATAATCTCCACCAATTTTTCTCTCTCTCTCACTTAAGAGAGATTCTCCTCTCTCACTCTTGTTCCCTATTCAGTGAGTGTGTGTGATAAATAGAGAGGCTCACTCTCTATTTATATTCTTTTGTTCACATAATGTCCACTCCAACAAGTCAGCCTCACTTAACAATTAATTTCTAGGGCCGAGTTCTCTAGGAGAGTCTAATAACCCTAGTGCCCCACAAATGTGGGTACTTTTCCCTCTGATCAACAAGGAGGGTTAACCTTAACTCAATTGTGGGAACTATTGCCTCAACGTACAATGGAGGGTTCACCTCAATGACTTTACATGAATTTTTTACATTACCGATACTTCCTGATAGGAACATTGGGGTACAATACATAATATATACAAATCAATACATTCCAAAGTTACAAATACATAAAAAAACATAGAATAAATTCCATGCAAAATTAAAAGACACTTGCTTATATGGTCCTTTCCTAACTGAAACAAACAAAATCTTCTCTTTTGAACTGAAAAAGAAGTGAGATCTCTAATGAAAAGTAAGAAAATATTGTTACAGCTTTCTACAAAAGTGTTCATATTTTTCAACTAAAGTGAGAATAAACTAATCAAAAAATTATACAATAACTTTCATATGGACATTTCCACAATTTTATGAAAAAGGGAAAAACATAAAAAAATCATGTATAACAAATGAAGAAAAATAGAAACGAATCTTTTCTTGCTCTATGAAAAAAGGAAAGAAATTAGAGATCTAACAAAACCAAGTTCTATTCAAATCCAACTATGAAGATTTAAATACCAACATCAATCACAATTCTTGAAAATATGTATGAATTCATACACTCTCCTAGGGGGGTCCAGGGTATTTTGGCCCTTTTTTTTAATTTTAATTTTATTTTTGATTGATTTTTCTGTTCAAAAATGAATTGCGGAGTTCAAACAACAACTATAAATATTTGAAGCATGCATCTCAAATACCAAAACAATAATTTCAGAATCAAACACCAAACAAGTCTAAGAAGAATGCCTAGCATCGCTTCTACAAGTGTTGAACAAGGTGTTACCAGCCTGAGCACCACTTCTCGTACACAGAAACAAAGCGGTGGCACCGCTTTTATCAGGTCCACACTAGGGTGTTACCAGCCCCAGCGGAGTTGCCATATTTGTAGGTAGGAATTTTGCACCTCCTGCAGACAGGAGTTGTTCCTCTAGTCTGGATGGTTCAAATCTAGAACAAATGGTACACAACAAGATTGGAAGACATTCCCTAGAATGGGTGGAGATATGGAATCAAGTCTCTTTGATGTACTAGTATAGTTTTTTCCTGTAAATATGATTCTTCATGGATGTACCTACATAATCACATGAAAACAACACACAAGATTGAATAGAACCAGAATATAATCCATTATTCTATATTGATGACTAAGGAATTCAATAATAAAACATATGATAATCATCACAATATATTTTATGGGAAAGGAACCAATTTTGCATTAGATAATAGAGAATAAGCTTACAACCTATGAATTAGTTTCGATGTACTCCTTCACAAAGCCAACATCTCATCCGCAATAGCTCCAACTTGCTCCCTCAAGCTCACTTAATTGATTTAGGCAAGAATATCAAAGCAACAACATAAATTTACTCTCCCCTCAACCATGGAGAATGAGACGTCTTTTATAGGCTTGGAATGGATAAATATGGTTGAGAAATTGGTGGGTGAGGTGGCTAGGAGATCCCACAAGGATGGATCTTTAGCCTAACTGGCCCTAGTGATCAGGGATAAGGGTACTATGAAGCCTTCTTTCTAGAATCTTCATGAGAACCTCTCTTTTTTCACTTTTTACCAAGGGCATCACTTCTTCCTCACTAAGATAGAGTGGTGATAGGGTAGAACCGCACCTTGATCAAAGGGTAAAGGAGGTGCCACCTCTTACTATCAACACATTATAGGCGGTGCTGAAGAAGGTGACACTTTTTTACTAAAGAGTAGAGGCAGTGTTGGATTTTCATATCTATATTTGTTTAGACCAATATTATCACTTCACAATCTAGGATTAAGGGAAAACATTGAAGTTTGGGATCTCATCACATGCTGATGATGAGATTTCGGTGTAACAACTCTACACTAGGAAAATGCGATCACATCCTACTCCATTGTTTCCCGTCACCTCGGTGGGCTCCTTCACTAAGTGGGGGGTGGATTATGTGACATGAAACCCAGTTTTGACTGGGGGGCACAAATATATCATTTTCGTTGTCGATTACTCCACTAAGTGGGAAGAGGTAATTCCTACCTTCAAAGTTGATGGTGAAACAACAACTTAATTTTTGTTTAACCAGATCATTACACACTTCAGTATTCCAAAGGAGATTGTCATTGATCATGGAAGTCACTTTCATAATAGTATGATGGCCAAATTGACTACTATGCTAAGGTTCAAGAAAGATCACTCATATTCCTTCTACCCGCAAGCAAATGGTCAAGTAGAGGTAGTCAATAAGACCTTGAAGACCATTATCAAGCATACCATTAATGCAAACCGGTCAAATTGGAAAATTATGCTATATCCTGTACTTTGGGCATACTGAACTAATGTCAATACTGCCACAGGTTTTTCACCTTTCCATCTCATTCACGGGGTGGAAGAAGTCACTCAAGTTGAAAGTGAAATTCCCTCACTTAAGATAGCCATTCATGTACTCCCTAATACCACAGAATTAGAAGAATGTTTTCTACATTTGGAAAATATAGATGAACCACGCAGAGATGCATTGATGACAAATGAAGCTCATAATAATAGGGTTAAAAACCAATATAACAAAGTGGTTAAGCCAAGAATTTTCTCTGAAGGGAAGCTTGTCTTGCTCTGGGATCAAGACAAAGAACCCCTGGGAGTAGGAAAATTCAATTCCATGTGGTTAGGTCCGTACATTGTGTCAAAGTTCTTGAAAAAAGGGGCATATGAGTTAACTAATTTGGATGGAAATAAGTTTTCTGAGCCTAGAAATGGGCTCTACCTAAAGAAGTACTACACCTAGGATTGGTTATTTTTCTTGTATTTTTATTTTATGTACAATATTTAGCTAGTTAGTGTTTCTTATAAAATATATTGGTTGTTATAGATGTCATCTGAGTCATTCATAGGTTTTTTGGATGGCACTAGTCGCCACACTTGTAACCTGGATTCAACCATATGGGTCATTTATTCACCCTCGGGACATCTAGTTACCTCCGGAGGTGCTTTGTTAGGTCCTACTACGAATAATGTGGCTGAGTATAGGGATGTTATTGAGTTGTTATGGGATGCCTCATCACATGGCATCACCCGATTAGAGGTTAGACTTGACTTTCAACTCGTGGTTTCCCAACTCAATGGAGCTTATTAGGTGCGAAAGCCTACTTTGTTACGTCAGTTTTTACATGTTAGGTTACTTGAAATAAATTTCAATTATATTTCATTTAATAACATTCCAAGAAATAAAAATATAATAATTGATGCATATGCGAACTAGATTCTAGATTGGCACTTGACACATATTTTGTAAAATATACATAACATATACATTTGGAACACATGTAAATAATTAGGTAATGTGTGTGTGTGTGTGTGTAAAAGTTTTTCCATATATAGATCGAGTATTGATTTGAAAATCCTATCACAACTGTATAAATTTACAAAAAATAGGATCACAATCCACAAATGCCTATAAATCTATGCCTTCTCCTCATCCTCCTCGGTTGCAGCTGCCTCCTAGGCCTTTCTGTAATGTAAAACAGCCCTGTATACCCTTCTCAGTAGGCATATCTAGGTAGGTGGAATCCCTACAAAAAAATCCTACATCATGATGGGAATCCTCTTTATACGTATGGTAGGAACTCCTTGGGTTAGCCTGGCCATTTTCCCCTTGAGAAATCTAAGGATACCTTGGCCCCCTCCCTGTATAGGATGCACAAAAGTCCTAGGGTTCCCATCAGGCCATACAGGTCCAACATATTCATTTTAAAACATTTAAAAGGAATAAAATTCTTATTCATATGTATATATATTTATGATTAAAATTAATAAAAATTAAATAACAAAAAAAAATACTTAGCTCTCCCCATGCCTCCCGTTGTGGGAGGACTAGCTCATTATCTCCTTGAAAATCCAGTATAAAGTACGTAAAATCCTCAAGAGATGGTACTTGCCGCTCCCACCATAGATAAAATTCATCGCCATAGACACTCTGCACAGATCCTCTGCCACCCTCACGGAGGAATACCTCTCCCCATCTAGTCAGTATAGGCTGGTGAGGAAACGATGGTGGTAGTGCCACTGCGGGGATGGTAGCAGTAAATTTCAAAGAAGAAGAACTCTACTAGTATGCTTGAGTATCCAAAGTTCTTTCTTCTTCCTCTCTTGTAGTCAGAGAGATGCTTCCTCATAATTGGGATCATACCCAAGCACTAGTCAAAAACTACCCCCTGCATGCAATCCATTGCAATCCTCATCTGTGTTCAAGTAGCTAGATGCAATGAAGAAGATCCAATAATTCTCACTATAGTTCTTACCACTACCTATAATGGAAAGTTTTTTATGTGAACTATAGGAATGCATGATCCCTTCTTCTGCGTTCCTGGTGGGAAATAAGTGTCAACATAGTCCTGGACACTCATAAGGTCACCACTCCTACCTTTACCCTCAAGTTTCATGGGCATACCTCTACGGGACAGCCCTGTAATAAATTGCATGTCTTATACTGTTACCTCCAAGATCTCCCCTTGAATATCGAAGGAATCAAGGTCATGATCCCAGTAATTGATCAGATGTTCCAATAAATGGACACTGTCCCTCATGCCAGAAGTTCAAAAGAAATTTATTAAACCACATTTCCCTAAATCATGCAATGTTGGGGCATCTCATAGAGCTTCTCAATCCATGTCTTTTTTCTCTCTTTCCCTCCATTCTAGCACCATATTGTACTTTCCCATTGACCATTATTGATCATTAGAACTCATTGATATCTTTCAATTTTGGCCATGTTGCAAGCTTTGCTGGGTCTCTTAGTACATTCATGTGCTTAGGTCGCTTAGGTCGCCATGTGCTTTAAGCACGGCATTTGTCACACATGGGTTGCATTCAAGAAATTCACATATGAAATGCGTGTATGTGACTGTTATAGTGGCATACCCATGTGTATTACTTGACCCCTTCTGGGCCGGCTCAAAATCATAAAAAATTTCACAAAAATGAAAATTGGAATGCATGAGAAGAAGGATAAGGGGGAGTAGATTAACCTACAACTAAAGGAAGTCGATTTTCTCCACTGGTTTAGCCTCAGTGAACAATTGAATGTAGAGGTAAAAACTTGCCAAATTGGGTAAATTTTCAAATCGTATGTTTTATTTTTGTTTTTGAACTATATATAGAAAAATTTCAAATTTGGACTCATAGTCTATCGTTTAAAAATGATTTCTTATAAACTAATACCATGACTTTTTTCCTAAGTGCAATAGGTTCGATATATTTAAGAAGTTGTTATCCACTCATATAGGGTAGGATTTGGTCCTTCATATCTACTTTTGCATCAATACCTTATCCATTTTTAACCCTAGGATTACCTATTTGACCACGGACTATGGTGTTCAACCATTTTTTACCTCATGTGCATCATTGGTCCTCCGTGGATAGGGGCTCCTTTTCATGGGTGCCCTAGTTTAGAACACTTTACTATCTTTGGGTACCTATGCCGCAGTTCTGGTAGGTTTGCGAGATCCTTCTTAGTAGTTTTTCATGACAAAATGCCCCTTCATTTTGAATCTTTTTGCAAGCTATCCTTGTTGATAAGGATCTCCTCCATTATGGAGTTTCTTTAGGGCCCAAGTTTGACTCCTCAAAATAGACATAATTCCTGAGTAAAATTGTTTGTTTAGACTCGTTATGAATAAGTGAATGACATCCACATTGGTGGTAGTTTATGGCTTTTTCGAACCATGTGGAATAGTTACTAAAAATGAGCACTCTATTTTTTCGGAATTGAGAAGAGTAATCTCAGGAATAAGTTTATCACTTTTTTGGACCTGAGGGACTAAACTTACAGAAAAGGAACACCTTGTATGAGCTTAGTTTTCTCTTTTTCATGCTCTAGACCCAAACATGGAAAAGATTATGTACTTTATGTTTTTGTCATGCTCGCTAAAACCTAAAGAACAAAGCATCGATTTTATTTTTGTAAGCCCCATTTCTCATAATCAAATGAATCTTTCTGAGTGATATTTCCTTTCTTCACACTCGTTAAAATTAGGCTATTTACCTGTCTTGAAGGTGCGTTGGTCTAGTGATAGTTTACCCCCTTTTCAAACCTTTCCAACTAAGTACGAAAAAGGTATACCTTAGTGCTTCGAGATATAAGAGAGTTCTTTTGTGGATTTTTTTATACTTTTTCAGCCTCAGGAGACTAAATTACGAAAAATAACCCCCCTAGAGTCTTCTTCAGATTTTTTAGACTCTCAAAATATGAAAACACCAACAAGCATGTACTAGTTCGGGCTCGTAAAATCCACGAATCAGTAACCTTATCAAGAATTATTGTCTCCCCTATTCAAGCTTGTCAAAAATGAAGAGAGACCCGGGTTTAATTTCCTAGACTTGTTAAAATTTAAGAGGAAAGATAAGGAATAATTACTCTCTTTGGGTTATAAATAGTGGCGGCATGTCTTCCTTGAACATAACGCTCTCTGAACTTTCTGATACTCATCTTTCAGTTTACACTTTTAGCTCAGCTATTACTTCAAGTTTTTACTCCTCCACTTGTCCTTTATACATGGGGAATACGATCATGTCTCTTACATGATAGATAAGTCTAGTTGTCCTATATTTAAGTTAAAAATATTCCTTGGGTCATCTATGTGTCGTGCTCACTGTTCAAGGATTGCTTCCTTCATTTGCTTATTATCGTGATTCCATCATTTTGTTATATGAGTATTACTTGTTTCTACCTTCACGTATTGAGTTCCTAGTCACTCTTGTGATCTATTGGAGGATTCATTTCCTTCCTCATCATAGCGCAGTTTCTCATCAGCACTTCCTAAAGACGAAGACCTAGAGTTTTGATGATGGTTCCTTAGGATTCACTACCATTATTGGTGAAATCATTTGCTTCATTTTTTGGTTTCACTCATTTCCTGACATCTTGTTGAGTTCCTTCCATGTTCAACTTCGTCACATCTATTCACATGGTAGGGATTGTACTTGTTCCTTTGGATTTTGATGAAGACCTTAGGTTCACCTGTATAGCCTAAGTTGCAAAACATTCTGTTATGATCAGCTACACAGCTTCCATATTTTGAAGACTCATCATTGTATATTGTGGCTTCGATCCACCTTTGTAATATATGTGGTCTTGTTACCCATATCATATGATGTAATCAAATATTGTAAAGGATATAGTATTCCATTATATTGAACATGGCATCCTCAGATATCATTTTGTATATGACTTTGATATGTATATGTTCCAGGTATCTCCTCTGCTTCCTTGGTCACTTGAGTTCTCCAATATTAAAGACTAGAATGTATTTCAGCGATCGTTTCCCTCTGAACTCACACATTAGGGGGATTTGTTATCATGTAAAATGGCACTTCTTCATCTGAGTACTGGAATCCAATATGTTGGGACACAAAAGGACAAACTAGATTGAAATAGACAAAACACTATAGATGGGCATGATTGTTGATGCCTCATCACCTGGCCAGCTGAATATATTTTTATTTGGACATTAGGGTTGCACACATGACTATTTGCACAACAACTAGCTTGTCACACGAAAGTATGTACATTGCAACTCGTGTGTACATTAAACACACAAGATTCCTTAAATTATGTCATGTTTCATACGTGACTTGCCTATATCATTAGTCATGTGTACCTTAATTTGAAGTTAAAAAATATAAAACATGATTAGATGAGAATAGTTGAGCCCCTAATCATAAGTATCTCAACTGTCTTGACCATCGAAACCTCTATCTTTCCTCATGTATAAATAGAGGGTATGGGTTGGGGCTAAGGTATCATTCTTAGAAGAGCAAAGTTATGCTAACAGTATGCCTTCAGACATCTTGGAGCAGTAGAACTTAGTGTCCTTGGTTTGCAGAGGAGCACTTGTCTCAGATCTTAGGTTTTAATTTCACCATCTCTATTTATTAATAAAGAAAGTTCTTCTTCCAATATTGTGCGTTCTTGTGTATGTTGATTTATGGATTATCTTATAGTCGTATTATGAATATGTTATTTCATTAACCATTGATATGTATATAATATATTTGCAGGAAGAACTTGTTCTTTGCAGGTGATTGGAGATACCCTGGAAGTTGTGGAAGCAACTAGAAGAGGAGAAGAAAAGCTAGGATCAACCGCCATAAACCAGGTTTGTTTAGTTTTCTTCCTATTCCTATTTCAATTTCTGCATAGTTGATTGTCTGCAAGTTTAGTATAGTAATTTCATAACCCCAGAGGCCCTAGGTTATAAGGGTGTGTTTTCCTGATCAACACCGAGTAAAGTCAGTTTAAGCCTTTCCTCAACATTTGGATTACAAATTATTTTTCAACAAACAGGTGAATGCATGAATGTCACTAGGAGGACATAAACCACTATGAAAGAAGAAAATAAAAAAAATGAAATCAATAAACCAAAACCACATGCTTGGATTGTTGAGAATCCATTTTTCCATACATTCATTGTAAGATTGTTTCATATGGATAGTCACACAACTAATATTGCAATCAAATATGCTTATGGAGTTTATATGTCTTATTGAATGTATTTATTACTATTATATTGTCAAATAACACCTTTTATTAATGCCTTTTCTTATAATGTGATATTTAGTAGGGCAATTGGTTTTGTTATTTTCTCAACTGAAGGACCAACAGTAGATTTCAGAAATCATGTCAATCCCATTGAAGAGTAGAAGGTTGCGACTATGTACTATAAATCAGAGGTAATATTCCTAAACTCTTTAGATTGTATCCTATTTATGACGATTTTCTTTTGGAAGTAATATAAAAACTGGACTTAATTAATGTCATTGCTGGGTCAAAGTATTACGGGTCCTAAGTTAATAGTATATTAAGAAATAGTGTAATTTTTTTTGTTATCAATTTTGAAGTTTTTAATGTGGAATTCATATTGTTATCGGTTGAAGCTTAACATAGTCTATTGTCTTTATACTATCCTATTTGTGATGATTGATGAACGATATCTATTTTAGAATTAACATGCATGATTTTGATATAAACTAAACATCTTATATTTGTTTGAGTATGTTTTTGTCCCAAATATTTCAAAGAATTTTCTAATATATGTAAACTATGACATTGACTCAACTTGGACAAACCAAAATCCTTGCATGTCCTTGTCCTCATATGACAAGGCTAGTAATTCTAGAAAATATAATGTAGAGACTCTGTATCTTATGTATTAAAGAATAATATGATCATCTTGGATTGCAGATTCATGTAGTTGTATTTTCTTTGCCACCATTTGTTAATAAGGAACTGTAGTATTTAGGGTTTAGGGTTTTAACCTTTAGGACTATAGTGTTTTGAAAGCATTTCCATTAAAAAAAAATTTTTTGGGGGATCAGTGGGTCAATAAACAACTTGAAGTTTTGGGATCTCTTCAAAATTTTAGGATCCACTTCATTTTTCATGGGATCTGTTTCGTACGTTGAGGTTCCATTTCCTTCTCGAGGGGATCTGCTTCCATGGTGTATTCTAGGTGGATCTTGGCGTATTTGGATCAGAGCCATAGATCCTACACACAAGGGTGACACATTTGGTATCACAACTGGTGGCAGACCTGTAAAGATATTTCATTTTCATTTTGATCATGATATTAGAATGGAATTTTTGACATGTTGTTTCCTATCCACTTTACAAACATAGACATATCTCCCATTGTCTAATACTCTTTGTTAATTTTTTTAAGGCTTCGGGTACTTTGTTAATTATTTTCCTTTACATGAAACATACCCATTTTCCTTTGTTTGGAAAAAATACAGCCAAAACTTATGTATTCCTCATCCATGTGCAATTTTCAACTACAGTCTTAATTGCCCAGCCGCCTTTATAAATTTCTTTGGAGCTTTTTCAGTTTGATGTTGTCAAATTATCATAGTGGCCACACCACTCACTAAAGGGGATGGAAAACATTTTGACTACAAGTTGATAGTTGCTTATGTTATTGGGCATGGTTTTAGGGTTTTTTATGTTAATATTGAGTGTTTAGCCATGTTTTGGACATCATGTAGAACCTTGATGTGACTGCCCATTATTGAGAGGAAAAACGTAAAAAAATATCTCTATTTGTCAATTGAATTTAGTAATATTTGTGTAGATATACTCTGAGTTTTATCAAGGTTTGGTGGTTTTTCTCTTGCTTTTGAAAAATAGTCAAGTAGTGTCAAGTAGTGAGTGTTTAGCCATGTTTTGGACATTGTGTAGAACCTTGATGTGACTATCCATTGTAGAGAGGGAAAAGGTCAAAGGAAGAGTGACAAACAAGAGTTAATTTAGGAAAGGAATGTGATCTCTATGATGTTGATCATTGTGGGTGAAGTAATGTGCATCCACAATATACATTGAAAGAAGCAAGGTGCATTGTAGAATGCATGTGGGGTATCATGCCAATATACTAGGTAGAAATATAAAGGGGTATAAAAAATGTAAATGAAAAAATGGATACATGCAATATATAGTGAAAATATGGGTTTTTTAAATTGGGAAGGCATATTGGGAGGGTGTAAAAATAACGATTTTAGGAGATATTTTTTGAAAATAGGGGTATTTTTTCATATGCCACAAACGAACACAATATGGAATGGTTGCACTAAATGAAGACCCTGTGACAAATCCTTGTAACTATGAATAGCTAGCCATTAAAACCACAAACAGTGAATCCCCTAATCCTTTTTGAAATGCAGAACGACCAACCAAAGGTGGACGTCACTTAAAACTTGGGCTTACCAAGTATTCCTTTCTCGAGACACGATCCTATGCAAACGTTCTACCAACGTTCCATGAAACGAGCCAGAGATTAGGAAATGCTTCAGAGAAATAAAGAAAAGAGAGTAAAAAATCAATAGAGGAGACATATACTTGAGTAGCAATGGAACCTCTGTAAACCCACTGACCACGCCTCTGCCAAAGAAAACCCCAAACAAGGAGCTCACTCCCCTCATTTGTGTTTGCATGCAAAGAGGCTTTCAAAACACTAGTAAATTGCATATGTACTTGATCCAATGTGGGAGGTGACCATGAGGCATCCACATGGCCTTCATTAAATATTTCATCCACACCACTAGTATTTAGATAATTTATCCACTTCCTATAGTTGTATTCTTCTTATTTGCAAGTGTGTATGCATACAAAATCTTAGGTTTAAAGTTTAACACCTTTAGTTTCTTGATCAATTTACATATTTAAAACCATCCACTCAACATAGGGTTGGTACCTAACACCTACAAACAAGAAGTTCCTCATGCATTAGTTCATAATGAACTAAGTAACCCCAAGTTCATAGGAGACATTCATACCTTACATTGAGTCATTATTAAATCCAACCACCCTTTTTCCCTTTAGAAGCAGAAGTAATTTAGCCACTACTTCTTAGCTTAAACAAGACTAGGTTACATGTTAAACATCCATTATAAACAAGTAGGAAGTAAGTAGACCCTGAATCGCACCAAAAACATCATTAAGCAAATAATCGACATAAATATCACCGAAAGAAAATAAAACACCATGTATTAACCTATGAGATAAATCTAGAACATGAATACAAGTATTTTTCCTAATAAGTTTACAAAATGTGGAAGTTAATTTTATATAAACCTTAGATTCTAATAGTTTTATTGACCATACAATTTTTTTTTTAGGGATTTAAGGGACATTACACTTTCCCATCAAATCCTATGATAGCGGTCTTATCCATAAATGATGATCTGGGGGACCTTTTGATCACATAGCATGCAATAGAAACCACTTATACCCATAACTTATTCTTCAAACTACATCTGCCATGCATACTTCCACTTCTCTCCATCAATGTCCCATTCATCCATTACAACTCCATTATGTTGTGGAGTATATGGACTTGTCTTATGTTTCAATTCCATTATCATTACAAAACTTTTAAAATTAAATAAAGTAAAAATATATGTCCTTAACACCTTAAGCTCCATAATAGTTTGATTATCCAAGAGAGCATTAAACTTCTTAAGGGAATGAAAGACCTCTGATTTAGTTCTCATGTCCTCCTAGAATAATCTTCAATAAATGACACATAATATAAATTCTTAGAAATTGAAGAAACTTTAACAACGCCAAACAGATAACGAAATAATTTCAACAAGCCAGAGGATTTGTGAGAACTATAATAAAATTGAAAATGGTTATATTTCCATATATGCAATTCTAGTAACAAAAAAATCAAGAGAACAACCATTCAATCCATAAACACAATTTTTTTGTTTCAAAACTCATAGACCCTTCTCACCTATATGGTCATTATTTGATGGCATAACATTGTCTTCTCTATATGTAACTTGTTTTTGTAAAGAAAGTGATTTTCTAGGTATATTCAAAGTAGTTAGATGTTTTGATTCTAAGGGTCTATATTCTATACATCTTTGGTAGAAAAATGGAAAAAGTATTACATCCAATAGCATCAACCTTGAACATAGTTCCCACATGAAAGCCCTAACTCCTCACACCATTTTATATCCATTGTCAAAGAAAACAACCTACACATGTTTGCCACCTTACACACACCTGGGTCATGTGGCAGAAATCTTCAAGCCACCTAGTGTGTCCTTGGGGGCAAGTCTCGAGTCAAGGTTGTCACCTTGTTCTTGACTCCTTCGTTTAGGCTCAACTCCAAATGAAGCCAAGGGGGGTAGACCCTATTAAGTTACTAAGGCTAAATTACTTACTACGGTGATGTTAAATTGAATGAGTTACTTAGGAGTTTGGAATTTAGCCCTAAACAATCAAAGATGACAAGATACAAAAATGAGCGCACGAAAGCACAATGCTGAGACACAATATATATATAGCAAGAAAATAACCAGTGCCTTAGAATGGAGTCAAAATAAAATCAATGTACTTGCATGTGCTTGGAGTGAATGTTTTGCAATTGCCTCTTGGTACATTATAAGTTAATGTGAGGTGTGTGTTGATTAAAATTAGGAAAAGGGGTGGACTTCAGATATACCTAAGAGTACTTGGAGTATGTCCAAAACTAAACCTTCACGGATACCCGCAAGAAATATGTGGACTGAATGGAGTCTCTGGGGCTATTGTTCATAACGCACGCGTTAGGTTGTGACAGAGATCGGCGACCCGAGGTCACTTTTCAGAAGTTCGCACTTCCTTTGGGTATTTTGCCACCGTAATGGTTTGATCTAGGTGTTGGACTTTCACCTGATGGTTTGTAAATTTGGGAGAGTGAGTCCTAATTATTATAGTCACTCAAATGCTTTTGATATAGCTTGACTGATCGGATGAACCGCAGCCAAGTGTAGAGCATACACACTGGATCCTTCTCAATTTTAGTAAATTTTAAAAAGGGTGTTCTTGTTAAAAAGAAAACCCTCCAAGAAACTCTTTCAATCCAAGTGGATCTCAATAAGGGAATCAAGGATGGGTTAATTTTATAATAGCTGAAGAAACAAATGATGAAAAGGAAAACACAGATACACAATTTTGGTTTTCTAATTAGTCCTACCACGCATATCTTTCCCCTTTCGGGTCAATCAGGAAGTCGTGGGGTGAGTATTAAGATTACTTTGAAATATCAAATATGGAATATGAAATTGATAATGTATCAAAGTATACTACCCTACAGATTAGAGCTACGCTAGTTTGAAAAGATATGAACAAAAAGTAAAAAATTGACACTTATGTAAAAAAATTTTAAGTTGGGGTAATCTAGTTTTGAAAAAAGGAACCAAGGAAAGAAAGCTTTCCTTCGCATCTTAGCTTGCTGTTTGGGCAGCCAATAAGATGTCCAATTTTATTGCAGAATATGAAACTTTAAAGTACAGCAAAGGAAACTACCTTAAAAGCAAGCTACAAATTTTCATTAAAATGCTTGCAAAAAGAGGATAATTTCAGCTAAATCTCTTAAAATACAGCTTTATATGCAAAATGAAACTGAGATGTAAACTTAAGAAAGGATATTACTATCTAGATCTATATGTAATTTTATTAATGAGACATATCTAATCAATAAGACTCTTTAAAAGTAACCAATTTGAAGAGAAATTAAGATTTTGAAGGAGGAAGAGAGAGAAAGAGTGTTTGAAGCCTTGAAGATCCACAGTGGAGCTTTCAGGTGGATGTCGAGGGACTACGCCTTTGGAAGGTTTTGGAGAGAGTGAAGAAGCAAACTAGATCAGCATCCTCTCCAATCTAGGAACCTGCAGCTCAGCTGAAATTAAAAAAAACTTGCTGAAAAACTTATGAGATCCAATTAGTACATACACAGAGATTCAGAATAACATGCATATAAGCTTATAGAACATGCTGAATATAGATCTCTAAACATGCATCAAGGGAAATAGATGGCTAATAAACTTATTGAAAAGCACCTTTCCTATCAAGATTATAATAAGCTTATTATCAATCTTAACAACAGATCTACAAGCAATTAGCAAATCATGAACACAGATACATGTTACCTCAGTAAAACAATGGCAATGATCATCCACACATACAATGGCACAGCACCGTCTTGCCTCCAAATCTTCTATTTATTTCAAATCAACAATAACAATAGTACAATAGCAGCAGCACCTCAATCCCAGTTCTAACTAGCTTCGAAGAGGTTGATGTGCTTGTATATATACAAAAACTAGGAGAACCAGCCCAGGGGGGGCGCAATTCCCAAAGAATTAGATCAAATCAACTGATGGAGAGTCAATCAATGTAGATCAGAAGCTGGATTGAGCCTACTAGTCAACCGGGGGCCTGATTGAGCTGACACACCAACCCATAAAATGACACATCAGTCCACAGAGCATCCAGGAGAGTCGACACGTGTGGAGGAGAGAGAGAGGGTGCAATTTCCCATGAAGACAACTAAAAATCAACTCTGGATTTGATTTGATCACCTCCTTCAGTCAAGGATTTGTCAGATCTAGTCAATTTGGTTCAGATCTGACTAATTTCAATCAAATCGGCTGAGAATCCACTGATTTATGATTTTGGATTTGCTCCATTATTCATCAATTTATTAATTAAAATAATCAATAGTTGATTTTTGGGGCTTTCTAACCTCAGTGATGGAAAATCACTCAAAACTAGGAAATAGTGGGTCCATGGGTTTACATGGTGCTCTTAGCTTGAAAATGAGCACCTACATGACTGAAACTGATTATTTGGCCCACTTTTATTACAAAATCATATTTTCCAATTAAATTATTAAAAAATAGCCTAAGTTTTGGAAAAATTAAATTTAATAATAAAAAACACTGAAAAAACTAAAAAATTGAAAAATTGAAAAAACCTAGGGGGACTTAAACATGTTCATATGACTCTACCATGATGTCTAGCATGCTTATGCATTGACACATAGACTCTAATAACCTCAATAGGCCTAAATGCCAAGCCGACCACCCCAACTTTGGAGGTATGGAGTGAAAAACTCAAAAAATATCAGTCGTTTATTCAACAACCAATAATAACCAAGGGAAAAAAACATTCTGGCTGATCGGATTGACAAATAGAGTCTAAGAGACCGAGTCTTTTACAGACACTATCATGATAGAACATTTAGTACAATTCCCCCCATGGGTTATGAACATGTGATATAGTACAACAAGCACTTTCCAGAAGTACTTCGAAAGGTCTTCTAAAGTCCGAACAAGTTATCCTTGTCTGGTTCACCAGGCTCACTTGATAAAAAACCACTAAGTACAACTTAGGTGGTAACATTTTGGCTCCATCTAGGGACACGTTCTTTGAATGATCTTCTGTTCAAAGGGGAGGATGTGAGAACTCTGGAATCTCTAGGTCTTGCATAGCAATTAGAGTTTGTCAGTAACATGTATACATAAGAAAAAATTAACTATAAAAGCAAACTAATGTACAGAATTAGTCTATGATGTGCAGAAAAGAATATTTTACAAAACTAATATACAAAGAAAAAATTTCTGACATGGTAGAAAATAACTATAATACAACAATATATATGATACAACAATATGACATATAAAATTTAGAAATACATGTAGGGAAAGGTTTAGAAATTGGCCCTGAAACCACCGATGCCAATAAAGGCATCAAACTATCTTGATGAAAAACAACTTCAGGAGGAAATTATTCACTGGCAAGCTCAACCTTTCTCCTTCTAGGTCATTTAGATAGAAGGAGTTCATTCCTGCTATTTCATCGATGATGTATGGTCCCAACCATAAGTTGTCTAGCTTTCCATGTTTCCCCGGTTTCTCCCGTCATTTGTCCCAACGTAAAACTGTGTCACCTATGTGGAAGGATCCTAGCTGGGTAGACTTATCAAAGGTTCTCTTGAACTTGTCTAAGTTTATGATACTCTAGTCAAGAGAATTTCTTCTACTCTCATCTAGCTCGATCAACTGGTTTATTCTGCTCTGAATTGCCTCTTGATCTAAGCTGAAGGTTTCGGGAAACTGATAAACTAGAAGCTTTAGATGGACTAGTAAGGTGACATCAAGGCCATAGACTAGTTCGAAAGGGCTCCTCCCAGTTGAACTTTTCTCGGTGATTATGTTGGCCCATAATGCTAATTTGATGTTGCTATCCCAAGCCTTCTTATTGTCGCCCACAATTTTTTTGACTATGGTCATTAAGTTCTTGTTACTTGATTTTGCTAGACCATTTCCTTGGGGATAGTAATTGGATGAGTGGGATAGGATAATGCTGTACTTGAAACAGAAATATGACATCTCGGAAGAAACAAAGCACATGCCATTATCTGTGATGATTCTAGCTGGCACACCGAATCTTGTGATAATCTTATCTTCTAAGAATCCATGACTATAGCATCGGTTGCCTTCTTGGTGGGTATTGCCTCTACCCACTTGGTAAAATAATCAGTGGCAGTAAGAATCCAAGAATAACCATTGCTCAAGTTATATTTGAACTTACCGATGAAGTCAAGCCCCCACTACTGGAAAGGGGTTTGGACTACTATTGGATTTAAAGGCAAGGCTTTCATTTGTTGCTTTCTGGTGAATAACTGACACTGGGGAAAAAATCTGACAGCCTTGTGCACATATGAAAATAGTTATGGCCAATAGTAGCCTACTCTAAGGATTTTGTGGGCAGTTGTTTTTGCTACAAAATGTCTACCACAAAATCCTGAAGGGAACTCAACCATGAGTTTCTTGGCCTTAGTTTCATCAACACATCTAAGTATCAAACCATCGGGGTTTCTCCAACCCAACCCATCTTTTGTCAAACAATACTTAGTTGCTTTCAACCTTAATGCTCTTATTTTATGGCCAAGTAAGTGATCAAGGCATGTAAGGTTGCGGAGGAAAAATATGATGTCGATGTACCAACGATGATGCTTTAATCTCTGAAGCTCTTCCGATACACTTTGTTCTGAATCACTATTCTGGCAGATTATTCCTAAGGCCTTTTCCTTTACTTGGGTTAGCATCTTTGCAAGACCCCATTCCTTAATTAATTTAGTAGGTTTTATCTCTAAATCATATTCTTGAATCTTTGAAACCCACTTACCCCTGATTCCTAGACAATCCTGTTGAGACATCATATCCTTGACAGCTGCATAGGGTACATATCCAATGATTTTGGAGTAACGTATATAAGTTCTTAAATGTTGAAGGGACTTGACAAGAGCATAGGCCTGTTTCTCCATCGTGGTATATTTCAACTCTTAATTTTGTAAGGCTCTACTCATAAAGGCTATAGGTTTCTCTTGTCCCTCCTTATTGTTTTGAAGCAAAACACCGGCAATGGTGTCTTTTGAGGGAAAGGAAAATATCTGGAATTCTTTGGAACAATCTCAACTAATCAAGACCATGGACATTGATATGGAATCTTTGATAGACTTGAATGCATTTTTTCCTTCATCCATCCACTCAAACTTAGCATCTTTCTTTAATAACTTTTGTAGAGGTTTCATTAATTATACTAAATTTGTGATGAATATTCTTATGAAATTGATCTGACCATTAAAAGACTAGAGAGCCTTTCGATTCCGAGGCAAGGGGACTTTCTTAACGGCTTCAACTCTCTCAGGATCAACCTTGACACCATCCTTAGAAATGATGTGCCCCAACAACTTGCCTTCATCAACTCCAAAGATTGACTTGGCAGGATTCAAGGAAATACCATATTTTTGACATCTTATAAAAACCTACCTAAGATGACTTATGTGGTCAGATATTTCCTTTGAAAAAATAGTTAAGTCATCTTGATATATTTCGATTATTTTTCCTATAAGTTCCTTGAAGGAAAAATCCATGGCTCTTTGGATGGTGGCACCAGCATTCAATAATCCAAAAGGCATTCTCATAAATTTATAGGTACCCCAAGGTGTGGTGAATGTAGTCTTATGTTGATCCTCCTTATTTACCAACACCTAGTTATAACCGAAAAATCCATCCAACATGGACATCATTCCTGATCATGTTACTCTTTGAAGCAATGTTTCCATGTAGGGTAATGGGTAATTATCTTTGAGGCATGATGTATTTAGATTCCTAAAATCTATACATATTCTAATTGACCCATTCTTCTTTTTGACCACAACTAAGTTGGAGCACCAAGATGAATGTCTTGTAGGTGCTATGATCCCTGCAACTAACATCTTCTGAAGCTCCTTCTGTACAATGGGGGCCAACTTAGGATTTATTCGCCTGAGTTTTTGTCGGAAAGGTTTGACCTTTTTAGCTTCTTCTATGAGGGGAATAGTGTGTTGAAACACATCCTCCTGATAGGCTTTAAGCTCATCATAACTAAAGGCCAACACATCTCTATACTCTTTGATTAAGTAGATCAAATTGTTCCTTTCCTTTTCCGAAGTACCTTTTCCTATTTTTATTAACTTGGGGTCTTTGTCAGTTCCTATGTTTATTTCCATATAATTCCCAATTTTTATTTCTTCTTTTTGTTTTTTATGATGATCCTATCGATCGAAAAGATTCTCGAAAGCTATAAGGCTACTCGGAATGTGATTCCTTTCATTATCCTCGCACTCCTGATACTCTTTACCCTCTTTCTAATAACTGATCTTGCGACCTTCAAAATATTGTAGATTGTGGATGAATCTCAAGAGTTGCTCATCATCTTTGAACACCTGCCAGTGGTCTATATTATCTGGAATCGAAGGTCTGAAATTAATTTCTATCTTTCCATTCCCATTAATCATTTCATCCAATGGATGGAGGGTGGATGTTGCTACTACCAATTTATCTGCTAACCCATTCATTTCCCTATGGACCTTTTGAATGTTAAGTGCATCGAACCATTCCATAGTGTCCCATGTGGCATTTCTATACTTTCTTAGTCTATCATTTTTGCATTGATACTGATTCTTAATCTAGAGGACAACTAGGTTTGAATCACCCTTTATGTTCAACATCTTTATCCCCATATCTTTAGCAGTTTCTGACCCTAGGAGCAATGCCTCATACTTGGCTACATTATTTGATGTTTCAAACTCTAACCTGAACACAAAGTTGTAGATTTTATCTGAAGGAGAGATGGTCACGATGCCCGCACCTCTTCTGGTTTTGGAATAAGCCCCATCAAAGTAAATTTTCCAAACTTAATCGATCTTTTCATTTTTAATGTTTTCCTTAATAGGGGCAACAAATTTTGACAAAATAGCATAGTTTCCAAAGTTATTAGTGAATGAAAAAATTCATTTCCGAGCTTCTTAGGGTTTTCTACATGTCGTTTCCTCATCTTTTCTCTGTGGAGAATCACCCTAGTGTTCTCTAATGTAGGTATAGTAGCATATGTCCAATCCATTTGAATGTGCCCATCAAGAGTTGTGGCCCATTTTTTAGATAGCAACATACCCCAATTATCTGGAACATCTATCACCACCATATCCATCGACATGTCGATATCAGGATACTTAGCCAACTTAACCTGTAAATTTAAGATTATCCCTACCACTTCAACTTCTCTTGCATCCATGGCACAAACATTGTGGTAGGGTCGGGTGACCCTTAGATTTAGTTGTTCCATTACTTTTCTTGTCATGACATTTGATGAAGCACCTGAATCTAACATGCAGTTATGAAGGAGAAGGTTATCAACTAAGAGGGAGACATAAAAGTTGGGTGGTCTTCTCTTCTTGAATCAACACTGTTGAGGACTATAGGCATATCTATAGGTTCAATATGTTCAGCTTCAAATATAGCATTGTTATTAGGAAGAGGATCCTCTTTGACAATATTATGAGCTTTACTTTGACTATCCTCTAAGGCTTTCAACAACTTTTCTTTTTGACCAATAATTTTAAGGACATCAGTTACATAAACATGAATCTTAGCACTACTTATCCATTCTCCCATATCAATATTTGATTCAGGGATAATAGGAGGATTTAGGAGGGGAGGAGCGGTTGCCTTTTACTTGTATTGTTTAGACGGTGATGGCTTCTCTCTTCTTTGATATACTGCTCCCTTCAATCTCACCTCCTTTATTTCCTTAATTGCTTCCGGAGAAGGCTTTACACCATAAAAGTTGGAGAGGAGATCCTTCTCGTAACCATAATCCATGGCCTGTTACCAATGCTGGTTTGATAGAGGATAGGTTCGGCCTACCATGTACACATGATCAGACTCGCCTGATGTTGTTTACTGATTACTGACCTTGGCCATTCCATGTTCTATAACTTGGTTTGATATATAGCAAGTGCTTTCTTGGTGGAACTGATCACAAGGTCTACACCATGGAATGACTTATTCTACCAGGTTAGTTGAGTCTAACTGGTTTGGGATCCTAGGTTCTTGTTGAGGAGCTTTCTTCTGATACACCTGATTCTATTTAGGCTGAAAGTTCCTAGGTCCATTATTTCTTTCCATTGTGATTATTCTGTTTTGAATATTACTCAATTGTACAGATTGATTTTCCATGATTTGGTTTTGACTAGTAACCAATTTTTCTATCATGCTAGTTACCTTTTCCATGGGGTATTTAGATGTTGTCTTTTCCTCTAATTCAACGGCTTTTCCCTTCTCTTTTTTGTATGAAGTGTTACCCCTAGTGTAACCTGGAATGTTGGATTTTCCTAGAGAATGCATATTATTTTCTATTTTCTCGGCCAAATCCTGAGCAGTTTTTAGATCGGTCGGCTCTTTGTCCCTTAACTGGGACCTCAAATCACCAGTG
This sequence comes from Pseudotsuga menziesii, assembly GCA_001517045.1. NCBI lineage: Eukaryota > Viridiplantae > Streptophyta > Pinopsida > Pinales > Pinaceae > Pseudotsuga > Pseudotsuga menziesii. The sequence goes on along the minus strand of LPNX010976573.1, from coordinate 33,218 downwards.
AAAGCTTCGATGTAATATATGAGGATGGAGGCATCCCTTGGCTTGATTTCTCTAGGGAGGTCCACAACCACACGCCTGAACTTAGTATTAAATTCATCAATGGTTTCATTCTCCATCTTCTTTATGTTATGAAGGGCAGCAAGCAGATGTCTTGGTTCCTTCTTTTCCCCCCATTTTTTCTTAAAACCCTCTAGGAATTCATTAAGAGTTTTATATGAATCATCACCAAGGTCAGCGTACCATTCCACAGCATCATCCTCTAAATATAAAGCAAAGAGCTTCATTTTGACATCTTCATGGTTAGAGGCAGCATTATTGAAGTAACTGACCAGGTGCTTATCAAAATTTCGGATGTTAGACTTGGAAATGATGGCATTATTTCCCTCAAATATGGGGAGCTTCTTGATAGCATCATTTAGAATGTCATGAGGACTACCTGCTATCTGAGAAAAGTCAAGGGGTTTGTAAAATTGCGTCATTTCTTGAGATTGGAAGGTATGACTCTCTACAAATATGTGATGGATATCTGAGAGGGATTGGTTTCCTAAATTTTCAAGGTTTCTACGAGAATTCTGCCTATTCAATCTTTCCCTAATAAACCTTTCAAGATCAGGGAGAGGATTGAATAATTTTCGACGGTTTCTTCAGGTAGAAATTCTTGAAGAAATGTTAGACAGTGGAGTCACCAGGTGGATCGAGTTTTAATTTTTATGTTTTTTTTAAAGACTAGATCAATCAAAAGTATTTATCTTTTTAGTTGTTTAGAAAAAAGCTACGCTAAGTCGTACTCAGGGATAAAAAGACTTATCCCCGGCAACGGCACCAAAAAGTGTTGCCGCCTTACACACACCTGGGTCACGTGGCAGAAATCTTCAAGCCACTCGGTGTGTCCTTGTGGGAAAGTCTCAAGTCAAGGTTGTCACCTTGTTCTTGACTCCTTTGTTTAGGCTCAACTCCTAATTAAGCCAAGGGGGGTAGACCTTATTAAGTTACTAAGGCTAAATTACTTAGTACGGTGATGTTAAATTGAATGAGTTACTTAGGAGTTTGGAATTTAACCATAAACAATCAAATATGACAAGATACAAAAATGAGTGCATGAAAGCAAGAAAATAATTTGAGTGACTAGAATATATATATATAGCAAGAAAACAACCAATTCCTTAGAATGTAGTCAAAATAAAATCAATGTACTTGCATGTGCTTGGAGTGAATGTTTTGCAATTACCTCTTGGTACGTTTTAAGTTAATGTGAGGTGTGAGTTGATTAAAATTAGGTGAAGGGGTGGACTCCAGATATACCCGAGAGTACTTGGAGTATGTCCAAAACTAAACCTTCACGGATACTCGCAAGGATTATGTGGGATTAATGGAGTCTTTGGGGTTATTGTTCATAATGTACCCATTAGGGTGTGATAGAGATCAGCGCCCCGAGGTCACTTTTCAGAAGTTCCCGCTTCCTTTGGTCATTTTTCCACCGTAATGGTTTGATCTAGGTGTTGGATTTTCACGTTATGGTTTTCAAATTTGGGAGAGTGAGTCCTAATTATTCTAGTCACTCAAATTATTGTGATACATCTTGACTGATCAGATGAACCGCAGCCAAGTGTAGAGCATACACACCAGAGTCCTGTCAATTTTAGTTAATTTTAAAAAGGGTGTTCTTGTTAAAAAGAAAACCCTCTAGGAACCTCTTTCGATCCAAGTGGATCTCAATAGGGGAATCAAGGAGGGGTTAATTTTATAATAGTTGAAGAAAAAAATGACGAAAAGGAAAACACAGATACACAATTCCGGTTTTCTAATTAGTCCTACCACACATCTCTTTCCCCTTTTGGGTTAATCGAGAAGTCGTGGGGTGAGTATTAAGATTACTTTGAAATATCAAATATGGAATATGAAATTGATAATGTATCAAAGTATACTACCCTGCATATTAGAGCTACGCTAGTTTGAAAAGATATGAACAAAAATTAAAAAATTGACACCGACGCAAATCCCCCCGAGGGGGGATGGTGAATAGGCTCGAAAGAGCCTATTCGAAAGGACCTTTTATTTTTATTAGCATCAATTTACAATATCAGCAAATTAAAATTGATGCACTTTGGTCCTTGTTATCTGGGATACAAAGGCTTACAACAAACTTGTAACAAGCTAGAATTAAACAAGGTGGTGGGGGAAGCTTTCGGGAAGCTCTGATTCGTCCAAGAGTTAGAATTTTGGCAGAGAATCCTTCTCTTTTTTGTTGGAACTTCTAAAAAACAACGAGCAATCAAAATCAAATGTGCCCAAACACACTTTGAAAGTGTTTTGGGTTACTACACTAGTTACAAAAAAAAAACTTAAGTAAAATTTTGTTAAGTTGGGGTAATCTAGTTTTGCAAAAAGGAGCCAAGGAAAGAAAGTTTTCCTTGGGATATTGGCTTGCTGTTTGGGAAGCCAATAAGATGTGCACTTTTATTGCAGAATATGAAAATTTAAAGTATAGCAAAAGAAGCTACCTTAAAAGCAAGCTACAAATTTTCATTAAAATGCTTTCAAAAAGAGGATAATTTCAGCTAGATCTCTTAAGAAAGGATCTTACTATCTAGATATATATGTAATTTTCTTAATGAGACAGATCTAAGCAATAAGACTCTTTAAAAGTAACCAATTTGAAGAGAAATTAAGATTTTGAAGGAGGAAGAGAGAGAAAGAGTGTTTGAAGCCCTGAAGATCCACATTGGAGCTTTCAGGTGGAATGTCAGGGGACTATGCCTTTGGAATGTTTTGGAGAGATTGAAGAAGCAAACTAGATCAACATCCTCTCCAATCTAGGAACCTGCAGCTCAGCTGAAATAAAAAAAAACTTGCCAAAAAACTTGTGAGATCTGATTAGTACATACACAGATTCAGAATAACATGCATATAAGCTTATAGAACATGTTGAATCTAGATCTCTAAACATGCATCAAAGGAAAGAGATGGCCAATAAACTTATTGAAAAGCACCTTTCCTATCAAGATTATAACAAGCTTATTATCAATCTTAACAACGGATCTACAAGCAATTAGCAAATCATGAACACAGATACATGTTACCTCAGTAAAACAATGGCAATGATCATCCACACATACAATGGCACAACACCGTCTTGCCTCCAAAGCTTCTCTTTATTTCAAATGAAAAATAACAATAGTACAATAGCAGCAGCACCTCAATCCCAGTTCTAAGTAGCTTGGAAGAGGCTGTTGTGCTTGGATATATACAAAATTTAGGAGAACCAACCCAGGGGGGGCGCAATTCCCAAAGAATTAGATCAAATCAGCTGATGGAGAGTTAATCAATGCAGATCTGAAGCTGGACTGAGCCTACATGTCAACCGAGGGCCTGATTGAGCTGACACATCAACCCATAAACTGACACATCAGTCCAAAGACCATCCAGGAGAGTCCACACATGTGGAGGAGAGAGAGAGGGTGCAATTTCCCATGAAGATAGCTGAAAATCAACTCTAGATCTGATTTTATCACCTCTTCGAGTCAAGGATTTGTCAGATCTAGTCAATCTAGTTCATATGTGACTGATTTCAATCAAATCGGCTGAGAATCCACTGTTTTATGATTTTGGATTTGCTCCATTATTCATCAATTTATTAATTAAAATAATCAATAATTGATTTTTGGGGCTTTCTGACCTCAGTGATGGAAAATCACTCAAAACTAGGAAATAGTGGGTCCATGGGTTTACATGGTGCTCTTAGCTTGAAAACGAGCACCTACATGATTGAAACTAATTATTTGTCCCACTTTTATTACAAAATCAATTTTTCCAATTAAACTATTAAAAATTAGCCTAAGCTTTGGAAAAATTAATTTTTTAATAAAAAACACTGAAAAAACAAAAAAATTGAAAAAAACTAGGGGGACATAGACATGTTCATATGACTCGACCATGATGTCTAGCATGCTTATAAATTGACACATAGACTCTAATAACCTCAATAGGCCTAAATGCCAAGCTGACCACCCAAACTTTGGAGGTATGGAGTGAAAAACTCAGAAATTATGAGTCGTTTATTGAACAACCAATAATAACCAAGGGAAAAAACACCCTGGGCTGATCGGATTGACAAATAAAGTCTAAGAGACTGAGTCTTTTACAGACACTATCATGCTAGAACATTTATTACAGTCCCCCCCATGGGTATGAACATGCAAGCACTTCCCAGAAGTACTTCCAAAGGTCTTTTGAAGTCCGAACAAGTTATCCTTATCCGGTTCACAAGGCTCACTTGATAAAAAACCACTAAGTACAACATAGGTGGTAACACACACTAGTAACATTAAGTTTTCTTACCATTAGTAGGTTACATGTCAAAACTCAAATGTGCAAAACTCCACTTATAGCCTTCACTCTACCATTAGGGAATTTGATCAAGGCTCCACCATGACCACCTATGTTGAGAAGCGAGTCATCATTGAGGTATATTAATCTGTCATCAAATTTTTCATACACTAAAAATGAAAATCAGTTCCAATGCAAAAGTCACATAGAATGAATCTCTAAAATACATCAACAATGTATTCTAATACATGGGTGAATTCATGAAGATGAGTAACATTTTTTAGGAAAAAGTGAGAGTGAAATTTCCAATATTTTACTCTTTTTTTGGAAGCCCTCAAAACTCATATATTCCTTGTGAATGTTTTTGACATGCAACAAAAAAACAAATAATAGGGAATTATGTTGTTTTTCAAGTGATAATTAAAAAAAATATACTAATATCATTTAATATGTCAAAATTGAATATAAAGAAATGTTTGTCCTTGTAAATTTAAGGAAAATTTAACAAGAGAATTGTATACACCTAAACTATTTAAATACTAATTTTTAGAAGAAAAGAAAACATAATCTTCATACAATGAACTAAGGCTTACATAATTTTGATCCTCCTCGGTTGTACTATTTATACCTTCGGCCTTTTATTCAGTAAGTAATAAGCAACATGTAGGCTATAATATTACTACTCATCTTTCTATTGAAAATATTGTGATCAAAAGCCCAAGCTTTTCCCTCCTTAGAGTTATGTGATCTTATTAAGCAGACTGTTTAAAATATGTTTTAAATCATTTTTAGTGAGTAACAACAATGGATCTATATGCAGGCAAGAAATCTTTTGAGAATGTGGTTATGTGATCTTATTAAGCAGTCAGTTTAAAATAAGTTTTAAATCATTTTTCAGTTAGTAGCAGCCTTGGATCCATATGCAGACAAAAAACCCTTTGAGAATGTGATACTAGTTATTGTATTTTGCTTTTTGAAAATTCCTTATATATAATAAGGACATAAAAGTTCATTTCAAACTTAAAATTCAAACATAAAGATTCATAGAAAACCTAACTTCATTGTAAAGCAAACCTAAATGAGATTGTGACGAGTGTTACTATTATGGGAAATTATATAAGATATTATAAACTGAAAAATATATATGTCCCGTTTCATTTCTTCAAAGCTGTTATAAGTTTAACAGCATAAACATCGCATTAAGCAATTTCATCTCTTCAAAGCTGTGAACAATGGGATAATTACCAACTATTTCACTTCAATACAACTGCGGCCTTTCTGAGGGCCAGGTATGACTCAACGTCTTCAGCAGAAAGGCTTCTTACGCGCTTGAATATATGGGCATTTGCATACCGAAGATTGGTACGGGGATCCTTGTAGGAAGTGGCGAACCCAGTAATGTCACAGTAAGTCTTGGCGGGATAGCTGGAGGGCGTAGATTGAATATTCAGATAATTGGGTTCGCCCGCAGGAAAAGAATCATAGTTCTCTGCTTCGATGATCTCACTTAAACGCTTCCACTGTTTCTTGTCTGGATACTTAACTGATGTCTGTACTTTCTTGAATGGAAGAACTGATGGCAACAAGATATCCGCGTCCAAAAGCTGTTGTTCCATTTCACCATCACCCAAAGCTTCCTGCAACAGATCTTGCTCCGTTCCACCATCACCCAAAGCTTCCTGAGAGGGCACAGAGGCTCTTGCTTTATCATCATCATGCAGACGCGATTGCTTCTTCGATGAATCGAGCGATACCTTGGCCGCCATTGCTCAACCTAAATTCACTCAATGATCTCGCATCGCATTAGTTTACGAGTAGGAATATTATTTAGTTTATGAGTAGGAAGATTCTCTCTCTATATATTTTTTTGGTATTAATTAATGGTTATGGACATTATTCATGACAATGCTTGGGCTATAGATGCCATACGTGGCTTCTTTAAACGCTTTGATTCATTAATTTTTTGGTATATCTTGTATGACCATGTTTTACCTTTTACCTTTTAATGTTTTATTATTAATTAATTGTTTTATTATTATTAATAACGAATAGCCACTAGCAGTTCCATTTCATGTCTTGTAATTTATTTAATTATTTTCTTATGGCCACTAACATTGTTATTTAATATTAAATTTTAAATATATGTATATATTAAAACAATTTAAAAACAATTTTTTTTATGAGAGAGGTTCACAAAATTTTAAATTCATATTAAAAAATTGTAACTTAAAAATACATTAGCATTTTAATTAATCTATGTGGGTTAGGTCAAGTGGTTGACACTTGTTTATGCTAGCCAAAAGTCTTGGGGTCACAACCACTAGCGGCTATGGCGGGCCTCACTTGATATCCCCACCGGGTTAGGCCACATAATAAATGGGGAAGTACCTTGTAAAAAAATAAATGAAAAATAAAATATAAAAATTAACACACTAATTGAAAAACTCCCCAAGTGCTTTCCAACCCATTATGGGGGAGATCATGTCACGTTAATCATGTTATGCTAACTCACATAAATAAAATATATAAAAAAATGAAAAATGAAAAATATAAATTACATATCGACTTAAATAAAATAAAAAACATAAATTAGCATGGATCCATGTTAAACGTGGATCTATCAAGTACGGAGAGGGATCCAAATAGTAAAAAAATGTACACCTCAATAAATTGGATCCCAAAGCTTGGGCTATGGATGTCATACGTGGCTTCTTCTAATTGCACTAAGAGAAGCAAGGTGCTCTCCAACCCATTATGGGGAGATCGTGTCACATTAGTGAGGTTATGCTAGCCAACATAAATAAAAAATATAAAAAAAAAATAAAAATGAAAAATAAAAATTACATATAGACTTAAATAAAATAAAATAAAATAAACTAGGGTGGATCCATGTTAAACATGGATCTATCAAGAGGGATCCAAATAGTAAAAAAATGTACACCTGAATAAATTGGATCCCAAAGCTTAAAAAATGGATATCATAAGTGGCTTCCTCTAATGCTTTGATTTATTAATTTTTTGGTATATCTTGTATGACTATGTTTTTCCTTTTCCTTTTAATGTTTTATAATTTATTAATTAATTGTTTTATTATTATTATTAATAACGAATAGCCACTAACATTTCCATTTCATGTCTTATAATTTATTTAATTATTTTGTTATGGCCACTAACATTGTTATTTAATATTATGTTTTAAATAAATATATATTAAAACAATTTAACAATTTTTTTTAATAAGAGGTTAAAATTTTTAAATTTATATTAAAAAAGTGCAACCTAGGAATAAATTAGCATGCTAATTAAGCTCCGTGGGTTAGCTTAAGTGGTTGAGAGTTGTCCATGTGAATAAAAGGTCTCGGGGTCGAATCCAAATCCATGAGCAGCTATGTTGGGCCTCACTTGATGTCGCCACCGAGTTAGGCTCCATAATAAATGGGGAAGTACCTTGTAAAAAAAATAAAGAAAAATTAACACACTAATTGCACCGAGAGAAGCGAGGTGCTCCCCAACCCAATATGCGGGAGATCTTGTCACTAAGCTAGCCGACATAAATAAAATATAAAAAAAATAAGCTAGCATGGATCCATATTAAACCCGAATGTATGTGACATAAATATAAAATATAAAAAAATGAAAAATATAAATTACATATCTACTTAAATAAAATATAAAACAAATAAACTAGCATGGATCCATGTTCTATATTTAACAAAGTGCATCTTTTATTAAAAAATGTTTAAATCTATATTTAACAAAATGCATCTTTTATCAATAAATTAGCGCACTCATTAAAACTCGGCACTAACCATACCCCATAAAGAAATCATTTTATCTTTTGGGATAACTATACCCTTACTAAGAGTATCATATTAAAATAAAGTTTTATAATTTTATTTATTATATTTAATTAAAATAGAATTATTTTAAAAAATGGAGGTTATATTTTTGTGGACGTGAGTTTTATTTTATTTAAATTATTGTTATGATAGTTTTATTTTTCTTTTTACTTTGGTGTATTAGATTTACTATAATTTACAATATGATTTAGATATTCAATTTTAAAAATTTGCATTTTGGTATATAGCAAGATATGTGAAATGTCAAAAAGTAAAGATTGAGCATGGACATCCAACATGATTAATTCAACAATTTCCAAAATATGATATGGTGACAATTGATTGCATCATCATATTATTGAAAACAACAACATGATTCAATCATGGTAATGGTGGATAAGTTGAAAAAGGTTAGCACACTTCATTCTAATCAAGTCACCTCATAAAGAAACTAACATAGTACAAATTTATATGAAAGAGATTGCAATATTACATGGAATACCCATGACACTTGTTTTAGACAAGGATTCAAAGTTTACTTTAAATTTTTGGAAATGATTATTTAAATAATTTGGGACAAATTTGGAGATGAGTACAACATATCACCCACAAACAAGTGGGAAGACTAACAGGTTAGTTACGTTATTGAACATGCGATCAAAATTTATGTGATGGATCAACCATTTGCTTATAATAATGGATATCATGCTTATTTAAAGATGATTCCATTTGAAGCCTTGAATAGAAGAAATTGTAATACTACAATTTTTTTAGAATATACATAATTTAAATTATTTTAGCATATCAAAGTAGACCTCAAGAAATTTGTGTATAAAATATTTAAATGCAACAACTACAATTCTAGAAAAGATTGCAGGCACATTTTTGAGCCCAAAGGGAATTACTGCGTATTGGTAGCATCCCCACTCTGTTGCAAAGGTAGTCTTGTATCGATCCTCTTTTGTAATTCTTATCTGACGATAACCAAAGAATCCATCTGTAAATGAATACATTTCTTGTTCTCCAACATTCTCCAATACTTCATCTGTGAATGGAATTGAAAATGGATAATGCAAACATGCATCATTTAACTTCTTGAGATCAACACAAATCCTGGCGTATCCATAATTTTTCTTGTCTTGTACTACGATCAAGCTAATCCATTCTGATTCTTCAACTGGTTCTATTACACATGGCTCTAGAATTCGATCAAGTTCAGCTTTAACTTTCTCTTTGTAGCACGGGTTTAATCTTTATGGCCTCTGTTTGACTGGTTTTGCATCGAGCCTAAGGCATATCTTCATTTCACCAAGGTATCCAACTATGCCTTTCATTTCAGAGAACTTTGTAGGGAATAGATCCTGAATTTCATGTAATAAGTCACTGATCTTTCCCATAGTCTCTTCATCCCAATAATATCCAATATCAACAAACTTCTAGTTTTCAACTGACCCAATATTTACCTTTTTAATCTTGAGTGGTTTTAGAAACTGTTCAGTGGTTATAGAATCTCCCTCTAATGTACTTATACCTTCTGATTAAGGTATATTTATCTCAATTGGGTCATCATCATCAAGTTCTCCTGTGATATTATAACAATGCATCTAGTTATGTATGGTCATGCTGCATTGACAGAAATTCGTGTCTATGACCGATATTTGTTCGAAGATATTTTCCTTTATTATATGTACTATAGCATATACTGTTGGGTGTTCACTGGAAAACTCAAATGTCTAGGTAAATCTTACAACTATCTTCCACAAAAACGGTTCTTCTTCTTCTTCTTCTTCTTCTCTTTTACTTATTCCGCCGCAATAGCGTTCCCCTTTTCCTTTATGCTACTTCCACATTCGTATTTTTTTCCTCTTCCCCTTAATGTTATTCTCCACACTTAGGAAGAATTATATATGAGTTCTGTCGTGATGTCCCTAGGCCCAATAGCTAGTTTGCTCAATATCATTCTTCCATCATGCATCCATCATCTACTATCAGTATTAAGCTACCATATCGTGCCATATTTTGGCGTTGTACCTGAGAGTATCATTCAAAAGTACAGTTGTATTCCTTGGAGCCCTAACATAGAGAACCCCTAGACAAACTATGTTAGATCCCTCGAAGGGAATTATAGAAATAACCCAAGCGACTCGTAAATTAGAGAAAGGGACTCCAATTCCCAGGGTTATGTATGATGATGGGGTAGGAGTGCTAGTGGAATGTGTTAGCTGGTTATCTATACATTGAGGTTTGACACCGTCTTGTGGATTAATATTCCCAACTCTCAGGTGGCCCCTCTTATAGAGAGAATTCATATAAGAGAGTTCCTATGTCTAGGAGGAATATCCTTACTCTATAGACAATTGGTGGAAAATTTTCATATATGTTTCTACTTGTATATGAAATTCCATATATTTAATTATGTTATATATATTGTTTAATTCAAGGTTATGTAATAATCTGATTGCATGGATTTCTTGGTATTGTATGAATGCATTCATGTAGAGATTGCTTGTATAATTTGTATTTGCTTAAATTTAAATTTGGGTGGCCATATATATTTATTTGATTTCATGGTAACTTTGATAATTAAGTTAATGGAAAATGAAAATGAGTATCACAGGCCATATTTCGGTTAGTATTTTGTCTATCTTGTGGCCGTAAAGGATTCATGAGCTCACTGGGTACATGAACTCTACATATAGTTTCTATGAAAGTATAATGGAGCCCTGCACCCTATTTTTGCAATGATATTTATAAAAAATTGTGAACCAATTAGTGATCCAATTTTTTTTCCATGGTTTATATGTGTACCAATCCATGCAAAGGAACCTCTTCCATGGATAAGAGGGTTGAATGATTTTGGGGTCAATGAAAAATACAACAATTTTTTTTTGTAAGTTTCAAATCTTTGACATGTTCTTTACTTACACCAATGGAGAAAAAATGTTTCATTCTAGCCTTATGTTTAGATATACTCAACAATTTACTATGGGCATGGTCAATAGAGTAAATCATTTGCTATAAAGGGATGTGGTCAATGAAAGTCACGATGGTTCCTTATGGCCTGGAGCTCTTATACAAAGTTTCTCAAATGATTTAAACCTTGGTTGACTCAAGTTTTCCTAAAGCTTCATGTTTTTTTTGGCCTTTATTTGGAATTTTTTTGTGGATTTAATTGAATACTTTTTTCATTGCAATCAAATATAAACAATACGCATCTCTTATTAATTTATTAATTAATTGTTTTATTATTATTATTAATAACGAATAGCCACTAACATTTCCATTTCATGTCTTATAATTTATTTCATTATTTTGTTATGGCAACTAACATTGTTATTTAATATTATGTTTTAAATAAATATATATTAAAACAATTTAACAATTTTTTTTTATAAAAGAGGTTAAAATTTTTAAATCTATATTAAAAAAGTGCAACCTAGGAATAAATTAGCATACTAATTAAGCTCGGTGGGTTAGCTTAAGTGGTTGAGAGTTGTCTATGCGAATAAAAGATCTCGGGGTCAAATCCAAATCCATGAGCAGCTATGTTGGGCCTCACTTGATGTCACCACTCGGTTAGGCCCCATAATAAATGGGGAAGTACCTTGTAAAATAAATAAATAAAAATTAACACACTAATTGAAAGGCACCTGAGTGGGCCCAATGGTCAAGAGCTTGTGTTATCTCCAAGGAGGTTATCGGTTCAAAACCGGCGGGGGGTAGGGATGCTTAATAGCCCATTGTGACAAGGCTAGAAGGGTAGACGACCCCTAGATAGATGCCCACCTCCATGGATGTGGTATCGGGACGTATCGGCCCCTGCTAAGTCACAAGTTTCTAGTATATCTGACTTGCGGGCTATTGGATATACCCTTGGGAGGTTGTTGTTCCCATGGTAAAAAAAAAACACACTAATTGCACCAAGAGAAGCGAGGTGCTCTCCAACCGAGTATGGGGGAGATCTTGTCACTAAGGTAGCTGACATAAATAAAATATAAAAAAAAATAAACTAGCATGGATCCATATTAAACCCAGATGTATGTGACATAAATAAAAAATATAAAAAAATGAAAAATATAAATTACATATCTACTTAAATAAAATATAAAACAAATAAACTAGCATGGATCCATATTCTATATTTAACAAAGTGCATCTTTTATTAAAAAATGTTTAAATCTATATTTAACAAGGTGCATCTTTTATCAATAAATTAGTGCACTCATCAAAACTAGACACTAACCATACCCCGTAAAGAAATAATTTTATCTTTTGGGATAACTATACCCTTACTAAGAGTATCATATTAAAATAAAGTTTTATAATTTTATTTATTATATTTAATTAAAATAGAATTATTTTAAAAAATGGAGGTTATATTTTTGTGGACGTGAGTTTTATTTTATTTAAATTATTGTTATGATAGTTTTTTTTTTCTTTTTTTTTGGGTGTATTAAACTTACTATAATTTACAATAGGATTTAGATATTCAATTTTAAAAATTTTAATAATTTGTATTTTGGTATATAGCAAGATGTGTGAAATGTCAAAAAGTAAAGATTGAGCATGAACATCCAACATGATTAATTTAACAATTTCCACAATAGGATATGGTGACAATTGATTGCATCATCATATTGTTGAAGACAACAACATGATTCAATCATGGTAATGGTGGATATGTTGAAAAAGGTTAGCACACTTCATTCTAATCAAGTCAACTCATAAAGAAACTAACATAGTATAAATTTATATGAAAGAGATTGCAATATTACATGGAATGCCCATGACAGTTGTTTTAGACAAGGATTCAAAGTTTACTTTAAATTTTTGGAAATGATTATTTAAATAATTTGCGACAAATTTGGAGATGAGTACAACATATCACCCACAAACAAGTGGGAAGACTAACAGGTTAGTTACGTTATTGAACATGCAAGCAAAAAGTATGTGAAGGATCAACCATTTGCTTATAATACTGGATATCATGCTTATTTAAAGATGAGTCCATTTGAAGCCTTGAATAGAAGAAAGTGTAATACTACAATTTATTTAGAATATACATAATTTAAATTATTTTAGAATATCAAAGTAGACCTCAAGAAATTTGTGTATAAAATATTTAAATGCAGCAACTACAATTCTAGAAAAGATTGCAGGCGCATTTTTGAGCCCAAAGGGAATTACTGGATATTGGTAGCATCCCCACTCTGTTGCAAAGGTAGTCTTGTATCGATCCCTTTTTTGTAATTCTTATCTGATGGTAACCAAAGAATCCATTTGTAAATTAATACATTTCTTGTTCTCCAACATTCTCCAATACTTCATCTGTGAATGGAATAAAAAATGGATCGTGCAAACATGCATCATTTAACTTCTTGAGATCAACACAAATCCTGGCGTTTCCATAAGTTTTCTTGTCTTGTACTATGATCAATCTGATCCATTCTGATTCTTCAACTCGTTCTATTACACATGCCTCTAGCATTTGTTCAAGTTCGTCTTTAACTTTCTGTCTATAGTGCGGGTTTAATCTCTATGGCCTCTATTTGACTGGTTTTACATCGGGTGTGAGGGGTATCTTCATTTCACCAAGGTCTCTAGCCATGCCTTTCATTTCAAATTTAACTTTGTAGGGAATAGATCCTAAAATTCATGTAATAAGTCAGTGATCTTTCCCATAGTCTCTTCATCCCAGTTATCTCCAATATTAGCAAACTTTTGGTTTTCAACTGACCCAATATTTATTTTCTTAATCTTGAGTGGTTTTAGAAACTAGTCAGTGGTTATAGAATCTCCCTCGACTGTAAGAATACCTTCTGATTAAGGTATATTTATCTCAATTGGGTCATCATCATCCAGTTCTCCCATGAGATTATAACAATGTATCCAGTTATGTATGGTCATGTTGCACTGATGGAAATTCGTGCATGGAACCAATATTTCTTCGAAGATCTTTTCCTTTATTATATGTACTACAGCATCTACTATTGGGTGTTCACATGCAAGCTCAAATTTCTGGGTGAATCTTACAACGGTCTTCCACACAAACGGTTCTTCTTCTTCTTCTTCTTCTCTTTTAATTCTTCTGCTGCAATAGCATTCCCCTTTTCCTTTATGTTGCTTCCTCATTCGTAGTTTTCTCCTCTTCCCATTAATCTTACTCTCCATAGTTAGGCATAATTCTACATGAATTCTTCCCTGATGTCCCTAGGCCTAATAGCTAGTTCACTCAATATCATTCTTTCATCGCGCATCCATCATCTACTATCATTTTTGAGCTACCATATCGTTCCATATCCTAGCGTTGTACTCGAGAGTATCATTGGAAAGTACAGTTTCATTCCTTGGAGTCGTGACACAGAGAACCCCTGGATAAACTATGTTAGAGCCGTCGAAGGGAATTATAGAAATAACCCAAGGGATTGGTAAATCAGAGAAAGGGACTCCATTCCCATGGTTATGTATGTTGATGGGGTATGAGTGCTAGTGGAATGGGTTAGCTGGTTATCTATACAATGAGGTTTGACACCTTCTTGTGATTAATATTCCCAACTCTCAGGTGGCCCCTCTTATAGAGATAATTTGTATAAGAGAGTTTCTATGTCTAGGAGGAATATATTTACTCTATCGACAATTGGTGGGAATTTTAATATATGTTTCTACTTGTATATGAAATTCCATATATTTAATTATGTTATACATAATGTTTAATTCAAGGTTATGTAATAATTTGATTGCATGGATTTCTTGGTATTGTATGAACGCATTCATGTAGAGATTGTTTGTATAATTTGTATATGCTTAAATTTAAATTTGGGTGGCTATATATTTATATGATTCTGAGGTAACTTTGATAATTAAGTTAATGGAAAATGAAAATGAGTATCACAGGCCATATTTCGGTTAGTAGTTTATGCATCTTATGTCCCTAAATGATTCGTGAGCTCACTAGGTGCATGAAATCAACATATAGTTTTTATAAAAATATAATGGAGCTCCACGCCCTATTTTTGCAATGATATTTATAAAAAATCATGAACCAATTAGTGATCCATTTTTTTCCATGGTTTATATGTGTACCAATCCATGCAAAGAAACCTGTTGCATGGATCAGAGGGTTGAATGATTTTAGGGTCAATGAAAAATACAACAATTTTTTTTTGTAAGTATCAATTCTTTGACATGTTTTTTGCTTAGACCAATGGAGAAAATGTTTCATTCTAGCCTTATATTTAGATATACTCAACAATTTACTATGCGCATGGTCAATCGAGTAAATCATCTGCTATAAAGGGATGTGGTCAGTGAAAGTCACGATGGTTCCTTGTGGTCTAGAGCTCTTAAACAAAGTTTCTCAAATGATTTAAACCTTGGTTGATTCAAGTTTTCCTTAAGGTTAATGCTTGTTTTTTCCTTTAGTTGGAATTTTTTGTGGATTTAATTCAATATTTTTGTCATTGCAATCAAATATAAACAATATGCATGTAATAACAATAATTCTTTTAGAATTATGTTTTTTTATTTAAATCAAACAATCATATAAAAGAAAAAATGGAAGACTTAGTGAAATACGTTGTGTGGAAATGAGCCTCAGTCGAAAGTTGGGTTAGGGTGGAAAGCCACAAGATGGACTAATGTTGTTACAATGGAGGAAGACAACTATAGATGGAGACTAGATAAAATGAGGATCACAACCCCTTTTATTTTTTATTAACACAAGAATGTGAATGTATTATAAAAACATGCACACACTATTTTAACTTGCACACATTAACCTTTTCCACACTACACATATTGCATGGAGGTTCAACAATTGTGAAACTAGGAACATGTGCATGATTTTGTGAAATCACAAACATTTTTGAAATTTATGGCTCACATGTTTCTATTCCAATGGAATTGGGTACCAACTTCATGTTGGATGACTTATACATAGGATCCTAAACCTTACTAACCCTTTCACACTAGTGACATAGTTGATGAATATGCATTTCAATTCCTTTCTATCCAACTTCAACCTATTTTTCTTGGGCACATGGGCATATGCCTCACAACCAAAACTCGAAGATGTTGAAGTGATGGCTTCTTTCCCATCCAATACTCCATAAGGGGTGGTATGGAGGATCATTTGATCACATAGCATGCAATAGAAACAACTTCTACCCATAACTTATTCTCCAAACTAGCACCTCCAAGCATACTCCTAACTCTCTCCATTATTGTCCCATTTATCCATTCTCCAACTCCATTATGTTGAGGGCTATATGGATTTGTCTTATGTTTCAATTCCATTATCATTACATGTTTTGATTCTAAGATATATATTCTACACCTCTCTTTGTTAAAAAATGAAAGAACAATTACATTGAATAGCATCAAGCTTGAACTAAGTGCCCACAGGAATACATGTAGTGAGCACCATAAATCCTCGCACCATTTTATATCCATTGTCAAAGAAAGCAACCTACACATTAGCATCAATAAGTTTTCTTACTAATAATAGGTTACATGTCAAAATAAAATGTGCAAAACTCCACTTATTTCCTTCACTCTACCATTAGGTAATTTGATCAAGACTCTACCATGACCACCTATGTTGAGAAGAGAGTCATCACCCAAGTATATTGTTCTCTCATCATATTTTTAGTACACTAAAAAAATTCCTGGTAACTAACCAGGTGCCTCCATTCTCCCAGATAATGGCCTCTCAGCACTAAGCTGAGCTTCAGAAAATTTTGTTCTAGTGGGAAAGTCACATGGAAGGAACCTCTAAAGTGTATGATCCATGTAGTCTAATATGTGGGTGAATCCAAGAGTATGAGAAACATTTTTTAGGGAAAAGTGACACTTAAAATTTCAATATTTTACTGGATTCCCTCAACACTCATGTATTCCTTGTGATTTTCCTACATGCAATAAAATAAAAATTTTAATGAATTATGTTGTTTTTTCAATGATAATTTAAAAAAAATATATCATTTAATATATCAAAATTGAATATAAAGAAATGATTGTTCTTATAAATTTCAAGAAAACTTAACAAGAAGCTTGTATTCACCTAAAATGATATAATACTCATTTTTAGAAAAGAAAATATAAACATAATCTACATAGAATGAAATGGGGATTACATAATTTTGATCCTCCTTGACTATACTGTTTACACCTTTAGCCTATTATTCATTAAGTAGTACACAAGAATCAGGCTATAACATTAGTACTTCATATTCTTAAAAATCCTGACTCTAGTTCAGTTCCACTATCTCCTAGAAACATCTCACTCTAGGGTTCTGCTGAGACATAGCCACCCTTTTCTATTTAGTCTTGTTGCATTCACATAAGTAATTTTTCACATAAAAACATTTTTATCAATGTCTTTACAGATGACAAGTATCTATTGTGTGGTCCTTGAAAAAATTTCGTTGTGCCTCATTATATTAGGTTATTGTGTCAATGACGAACTCAATAATATATCATTCTAGGATATTGTCTATCCAAAAATACATAGCCCTTGATATATGGTTTCTTAGTTATTCCAATTGTTCAAGTAACTGGGGAGTCCACTCCCTTGGTTCTTCACCTTGAAAATTTGTTCGTTCAGTCGCTAACTTTGATAACCACTCATGTAACATGATGGGAAACTTAGAAAAGAAAATCTCGTTGATGTCTGTGTAGATGTACCAACCCAGACACTCTGTTGGGTTCCAATGAGATCCTTCACTTTATTTTCATGCAAACTCTAACTCTTTCAAGTCCACCTAGTCCTTGATATCTAATTTCATGGGCTTCCAAAACATATCCCTCTCCACAACAATTTAGCGTCATGACAATAGAAAATTTTGTTGGATTTTTGTCCCCCCCCCCCTCCCCCGCCTTTCTATCACTACACCCAGGTTCAGTCCCTTATGCTCAGCAAAACAAAGTTCAATATATCAGCCTGACAGAGCAGAGCTCAGTCAGAAGAACCTGCGATGTAGATGTCTTCTCACCCGAGATATCCCTCATTTATGGGAAACTGCCAGAACCAGGTTTCCATAGTTTTGTGAGAGGGTGTTTTAGTACGTTTTCCCTACGCCAAGGATTCCAAAGAAGGTCGGCTGGGGGGTGGATTACATGTATGCATGGTGCTTCAGCAACCAAAGTACAAACCAACCCTTATTTATGCAACTTAAGTAAATAAAAAGTAGGCATGTAACATAAACATATCCATTACAATAATGCAGTAATCAAACATTTTCCCCATTGCGAACATAATAATCAACGAGTCATTCAACACAATAATCACACATACATCTAAGCTACTTCAATATTCACACATATACATAGAATATATGTGGAAACCCATTCGAATGAAACCCACAAGGTGGTCTTCAACTAGCATGAGGAGATAGATGCACCTTTCGTCTGCGCACAAAGCTACAGACTCCGCTCAATATATTCTCTTCTATATTTATAGACTTTCAATCCCTCTCATGCTCTCTAATCTTCTCTCTTTCTCTTTCTACACTACTTCTCTTAGTGATCCACACACAAACTAGATCAACTCAACCATCCCTACTCATCTACACACTCTATTGTAGAACCTCTACTCTAGTGCACTCAGTGAGACAAAGTCATTAACCATAATTCCTACCTCAAGTATCGCTCAAGCATCTTACCAAGAGTTTGATCAATAGTCTACAATCTAGAAGAAAAAACTACTTGATGCTACTTAGGTTCAAACCCATATACAACTCATGTTCCTTCTTTTATATCCCAATTACAGACTCGATACAACTCCCATACATTCTTGTTACATATTCAATACTGACTTGATATAGGCTATAATAGACTCATTAGAGACCTCATTTATGTCATTGTTTCATCTGACTTACTATATCCATCCTGTTAGATTTTTAACATTAAGCTAGCATAACATTAGGATCTTTAATTGAGAGAACAACAAGCACAACAATCAAACACAAGAGACAATGAACACAATGTTTTTCCATGGGGAAACCATAAATGGAGAAAATCCCACAACTTCCTCAAAGATAGAATCAACACCAAAAGTGAAAGCCATAAACAGTAAGATGGTCTCCGAACAGCAGTAACCTCTTTCTTCCTTGCCCTAGTGTCTTTCTCTTCCTCGGCTATGCGCTACAACTGAGTGTGAGTGAGTGTGTGATAAATAGAGAGGCTAGCTCTCTATTTATACTAATTCCCAACTTGACTAAACCCAACTAGGCCCGACTTCACTAGGTGAGTCTAATAACCCTAGTGCCATGGAACTGCGGGGACTTTAACTCTTAGACAATAGAAGGGTTACCCACCTTGACTTGACATGACTTGTTTACATTATAGAAACTCCCGATAGGAACCTCGGGGCATGATATGACTCACGTACATTACAAATACATCTCAGAATAAACATCGGGTTACAATACATAAGAAATACAAGTGAATACATTCTGAAGTTACAATTACATCAACATTCCCTCCTAACTAGGAAGGCATTCTCTTGACACAATTTATTAGCACAAGTCTTCTTCTCTGTGTCATCTAGATCATCATCGAGTCCTTTTCATCTTCATCTTCAAGTCATCTCTTTCTTCAAGTCATCTCCATCATCAAGTCATCTTCATCTGGATCTGGATCATCACTCGATCTAGATCATCATCACTGGATCTGGATCAACCCTTGATCTGGATCATCTCTGCTGCATCATCATCACTAGATCTTCACAGGTGCTATCTCATGATTCTTCTCATCATAGGAAATTCTACAGAGCCATCCCTTTTTCATGCTGGTTGTAGGCCTAGCCTCCATGTAGGTCATCTTTCAACACTTATATCTGACCCTAAGTCAGAATGGCCCACCTAACACTTATATCTGATCATGTAGGAACCAATCCTATAATCATATCAGAAAGGCACGCCTAGCACTCACATCTGACCATGTGGGAACACCTCCCACAACCCTGTCAGAAAGGCCCAGCACTCACATCCGTCAACTAATGTTGGAAAGGATCAGCACTTACACTCAGCCATGTGAGGAACCAATCCTCCATGCCAAAAGGCTCTGCACTTACATCTGACAACCAATGTCAGAAAGGATTAGAACTTATATTAGACCATGCAAGGAACCAATCCTTCATGTCGAAAGGGCTCTACACTTACATCTGACAACCAATGTCAGAAGATATTTGCACTCACATCTAATCATGTAGGAACCAATCCTATAGTGACATCAGAATGGCTCTTAGTCCCAGACTGAGCTTTCCTAGTAACCAACCAAGTGCCTCTATTCCAAGAATGGCATTCAACTCTTACTTCTGATCATGTAGGAACCAATCCTACAGTCACATCAGAATGGCTCAGCACTCACATCTGATATGGAAGGAACCAATTCTCTTCTATATTTACATACTTTTAATCCATCTCATGCTCTCTAATGTTAGAAAGGCTCCGCACTTACATCTGACAATGAGAGGAACCAATCTAGCATTCATGTCAGAAAGGCTCTACACTTACATCTGACCATGAAAGGAACCAATCCAACATTCATGTCAGAATGGATCTGTAGTTACATCTCACCATGAGAGGAACCCATCTAGAATTCATGTCATAAGGGATCTTGTTATAGTGGATTTCACCACGCTAGGTGAATCACACATTGTATGGCATTCCCCTATCCCGCTGCAGACTCATTATTCCCTATGGACCATTTATTGTCTTTTGATGTATCATTGACCATCCCTAAAAACATTAGAAAAATGATATACGCGGCCTTTTCCCCTATAACCGCGTACATACGCGGATATTCCCTCGATAGTCGCGTACATCGGGATGTGTGCATAATCCAAAACTGTTGGACCGTTCCTTGACTTGGATCCGACTCATATGACTCCTAGCCTTCCATATGCCTTGAGATCGCACAGATTCGACCTTTCAGTAACACTTTGAAAAGCTATGTAAGGAACCATTGAGACATTGAAAGCATAAGAGAGAATTGAGAGTACCGAAACTATAGTCCATTGTTGCCAGAACTATACTTGAGTCTGCATCCCTTTGTCCCTTTGGAGCACTGTTGTGTTCTTCCCAAGCTTGCCTTTGTTAGTGAGCTTGCTATCAGAGTGATGGAGGATTGAGGTGGTGGAGGCCCAAGTGGGGGATTCAGTTTCTCCGGTTCGCAGACGTGCCGTCAGAGGTTGTCACTTGTAATCTCTGATTCATATTAATAGAAATATCTTTTCCTGTCCAGTAATGTGTATTTGAATGAATGTTTCATCCATTGGAATATGTCAAATGCTTATACATTATTGATTATATATGCTAGAATAGATCTAACACCATGAAATATAGTATGCTTTTATTGTTTACTTGTTTTTGAGGACGTGCTATAACAATTCAAGCTGAAGATTGGAAAGCTCAATGAGGATCTACTTCAACCGTCCGCAATAAGGTACGAGTTTCGATCCTTTAGTGTTAGATGTTTTTATTTCTATTGCATATTGGGAAAGATTGATTTCTGGAGTCTAGCTGTCTGTTGTGGTACACCAAGCCATAGGAATTTCTCTCCATAACAGAATTGGCGACTCTGCTGGGGAGTTCCTAATAATTGTTCTTTGGGGGTTGATCTTTTGGCATTCAATGTATTTGAAGTGCTCTCTCTCTCTTGTTTCTGTGTCAGGTATGGGGGCATGTATGCCTGGTAGAGCTTGATTGGTGTGAATCTAGTCTCAACCTGTCTGTTTGCCTGGAATTTTTGCATCTTTTTCTTCCTGTACGCGGTTTTGTCACTTACAGTCACATATACACGTGGTTTCCTCTGGGATTTCCGCGTATACACGCGGGTTCACTGCGCACAGTCGCGTATACCCTGTTTTTTTACCTTTTTGTGGAAGATTGTGGATTGCTGGGTCAATGCTGTTAGTTGCTGAGTCTCCTTTGGCACTGCCCGAGTCTGTTAATACCTCTGTTTTTTACCAGAAACATTTTTTTAGCCTAAATTTTTTCTTTTAGGAAAGTTCTTGTCATGGCATCTTTGATTTTTTGTTTGAGATTAGTGCATTAGAGTCCTTTTGCCTTATTTCTTTGCTGGAATGTTGTTTATGTGTGCTTGCAGAGTCTCGGGTGGTTAGAATCATTCTTTTGCTTTTTGTATCTCTTTATTTTCAAAAAATCCTAAATATTTGCTTATCATCATGCATTGTACTTACACTAGATCTAGATTTGCTTTGGAGTAAAAGTTAGGAATTCATATAGGGAAATTTGCATTCAGCATTTGAGGAAGAAATTGCGCATTCACGTAGTACGCATACCCTGTTTTCATGGACACAATGCATTTGCATTGATTGTTAGGTGTGCATTTTACTTCTTGTTGCGTCATAACACCATTAGTTGCACGACCATATCCTATTTTTGAGTAATAAATCCAAACTAAAATCAACGCTAAATAAAATGAATTACACTTTTTTCTTTTCTAAGGTGCACCAACAAGCTTAGGTTTTAGGATCTTGGAATAGTTCATTGAAAGTTAATTCTCCAAGGTCACTAAACTACAACAACTAGGTGTCTGTCCAGGGAGTGTGTGAAATCCTTTATATAACCGGCATTCTCAGGAAGCTCCTCTCAAAAGGGAGTCAAGCACTAGGCAGTGTGAGCGGTTGTTGATCGGGATAACCCCTGGTTGGTAACTGTGTAGCACCGGCGATATAGCCAGGATTGTATTCGTATCTGGGGGCTCTTTCGGGAGTTTCGGGCTTTGCTACCCTGCCCATACGGTTAATCCTGCCTGCGACTGTCCACCTGAGCATTGATTATATCGAGGTGACCTTAGTGACCTTACCTAGGATATCGAGGGGGTACGTGTAGAGGTTATTCTGCATGTGTCCCAACCAGGTTGGGGTTGGACAGCACAGTCGCTATACGCATTGAAGCTGAGGGCCACAATAATTGGTTTCGAACCTCCGCTTGTGGTGACAAGGGCCTCTCAAACCTCTCCTAGGCGAGACATACCGACCACATTCGAGAGCTCATTTATCCAGCCCTTGTTTGCTTGTTTTTGGCTTTAGATTTGATAGTGATTGCTCTATGCACGCTAGTTGGCCTAGGGTTGACGTAAATAGAGAGTCTTTGCTTTTTTGTTGAGTCATTGTGGAGTCGGGTGCGGTTCCGCGCTGTTCTCGTCGGTTAGCAGGACTTCCGCCTTCCACTTCTCCTCCTCCTTTGGGAGAGGGGCCTATTCAGTCCAGGCGGACTGTGTCACACATTGATTCACACACCATGGAGGATCATTAAGAGATTATTCCTGACCCACCTCCTCCTATTCGTATTGACGATGGGGAACTTACTCCTACATATGATCCCTCACCTGACCTAGCTGAGATCGGTCCCGTTATTTCCCAGATAGGATATTCACATGATAGACCTACTTATACTAGGCCAGATTCCCCATTGACCCGATACCGGTATGGAATGCCGGAAGATGCTGAGACTCACTTTGACCCTCCTAGCACTAGCTATGGTGGTTATGTTACCACTGGTTTTCCTATACACGATTTGACATTTCATGTTGAATCCGAATTTGATCCTAACACTATACCTGGGGGCATTCCCATGCCTTACCTTGCGGAGAGGTTTGGGAATACTAGTCACATTGCACCTTCCATCCCAGCGGTGGAAGCTACATCTTATGTACCTTCTAGGTCTAGAGTCAGTGATCCCATAGCGATACCAGGTTCTAGACGAGTGATGATAGGCACTAGCACGTATCTTGTTACAGAGATTCCTTCATCCTCACTTCCGAGTTCTTCAAATGCGAATCCTCCACCTTACTCTCGTGGTCCTTCGAGTCGTCACGTAGCTACAAGTCAGATCCATACTGCAATTACTATACCTGTTGTGTCTCAAGCCTACATACCACCCGTTGTTTCGGGAGGTTATGTTCATGTTTCTAGAGGTCAAGTTGCTACTTCCTCGACATATATCCCTACTTCTGGGATGTATATTTCTACTTCCGGAATGTATATTCCTACCTATGGAGTGTCTCATGGGGCATCGAAGCCGATGACCTATGGACCCTACTATGGGGTGCAGTATGGACAGGTCTCTCAACCTTATGGAGGCGGGTATTCACAACCTGCTTACTCTCCCAACTATGGCTTTGTAGCTCCTACTAGTCAAGGTCCACCTCATTATGCAACTTCCACGCCACCCTATACGGGTCATATAGGAGGAGGTCACTATGGCCAAGGTCATGGTGGTAATCAATCCTATGTGAACCAGGGAGCGGTCCCTATACCTCATCATGCTAAGCTCCCTTTCCTCGCGACACTCAATTTACCTGACTTATCGAGACTTACGAACAATCCTGTGGCTCATGACCCGGCTTGGCCGGCTCTCCCTACCAAGATTCCTTCGGACATACCTAATTTCGAAGGAAAACCAGGAGAGGATCCGAGTGAACACGTTACGACATTCCACCTATGGTGCTCTTCCAATTCATTGCATCAGGACTCAGTCCGCTTGAGACTATTTCAACGCACCCTTACAGGGCTTCTGGCGAAATGGTACATAGAGTTACCTAGGGGTGCCTTTACTTTGTTCGACAACCTTGCCATGAATTTCCTTAATCACTTCCAGCTACCAGTACGATATGATGTCGGTACTGAACTCTTGTCGACGTTTCGGCAAGACAAAGCCACCCATATTTCTGATCATATTCAGGAGTGGCGTAGACGGAAGAGATTAATCAAAGCCTTTATACCGCCGGAATTCCTCCTTGAGTGGTTCCTCAAATATTTATTGCTATATATCACGAAGGATGTTTCCACATCCGGAGTGCAGAATCAGGAACAAGCCATATTTAGGGCGCAGGAACTAGACTTCATCTATGCTCAGTCTGGTTTGTTATATGATATTATACCTAATGCCCCTCGTTCTAGTTTCGATCCCAAGGTCAAACCTAGAACACATGCCGATGGCATTGTGGGTAGTGCAAGTAAGAAACCTGCAGGTTCGGTTGTGAAACAAGTTTCTCAATTGTCAATCAACCAATTTGCCTCAGGACAAGCTACGGCTTCATCTCAGCCCACCCAAACGGCGAATGTACTTGTTGTGCAATCGTCCGACCAGAAAGGTAACCAGCAACCTGGATGGAATAGAAAAAAGGGTAAAAACAATAATAAGAAGGGTGGGAATAAAAATGAGAATGCCAACAATAATGACAAGAACAATAAAAATGCTGGGGGGAACAAGCAGAATAAGCGTAAGGTTAAGTTTCCTTGCAAGATTTGTAAGGACGATCACCTCACTTACTTGTGCCCTAGGATGGATGAAGCTTTGAAGTTCATACCACAGGGCCCAGCTGTGTTAATGAACCCTTTATTGCATAACCAAAATATGAACTCGAAGTCCCATGATCAATCTAGTGATGAAGATCCATCTGAAACTAGTGGTCGTGGGTGCATTAATATGGTCCGTGCCGTGAAAGTTGTGACGCGTGCGAAAGATTATTCTTTGTCACAGCCCAACCCAGGAAAAGAACCTGATCCACCAAGAACCCCTTTGCGTATTGAGAAACCTGCGGATAAACCTGAAGCTACACCTTGCATTCCTAAGGGGGTACTTAAGTGTTCGGGGGATAATCCAAATGCCCGAGCCGCCCAGAACTATTCAGTTGTCAAGGACTTGGGTCATACTCCTTGTGCGATGTCTGCATTGGAGGTGCTTCAGAGTTTTCCGTCGCAAAGGAAGGCTTTTCTTTTCGCTGT